>CM049794.1:36932371-37532371 GCA_027422405.1 Ptychobarbus kaznakovi
CTTGAAATGTAAGACGTCTGATATATGAAGAAAAAACAAGGTACATCTCTTTTGTGAACATAAAAATGTATTATGTGCCAATCATGCTGTAAAACTGTCAAATTAGATTGTAATATATGTTTAACTGAGTGTATTTAGGTTTAAATCAATCTTAACAAGACTAAGAATAAGTGATGTTATTCCACAAATGTTTAAAATGTGATTTCCACAACCTTCATTTCCAATACTGTTAAACACAAGAAATGATTTGAGATGTGTTGGAAATAACAGTGTGTTGAGAACAGGAACCTTCCAGACAATCTATCCAGCATGAAAGTGTGCACTTGAAACACATCTGATAGGGTCAGTGTTGTCATAGTGCGGCTGTGTACAGTATCGTCTGCAGCGAGCACAAGCCCTCATCTCTGAATACTTCTCTGATCCCAGTGTGATTTGCAGACAGCAGAGGGGAGGAATGGCACTGTAACTGTGGTAAAGGCTCTCTGTTTCTCAGCTGGAGTGATCTCCCACTGCGGAGCGCTGGAGGAGGCCTAAGAGGCAGGCAGCAGCGGCCCACTGTGAGGCTGCCTCGCCAGGAAACATTCACTAAAAAGGCCTGTCAGTCTCCACTTTAACAGCCTAACTTAGAGAATGTCACAGTGTGTGAACAGATGGAAGCGTTATAATTTTGTAGATTCATTCCACCCACATATACTGACATTTTATCTTTTTTTTAAATGAAAGGAAGCAAAAGCATGACATGAACATCATAACGGCAGTTGGTAAAATCAGATTTGTTGGATGTGTTAACTTTCACATTTGCCTTACTGAAAGAAGATGATTTTATTTTGATAATGTATAGTCGCTGTGAGTGATCCATGATCTATTATCATTATGCCCTTGAGCAAGGTACTTCTCCTCGGGTTTCTCCTGGTGGATTGTTGCTTTAATAACTGTCCTGTAAATTGTTTTGCTTGAAATGTCATGTCAGTTAAATAACAGATTAGTAATATAGTTAGTCCAGTCTGCAGTGTTCTCGCTAAAATGCTCAAAAGCCGTTTTCTCTGGGTACCATACAGACATGACACTCTGAAAATACTTAACATTTCAGGATTCAGATATGGCACTGAGGGATTGTCTGCTGCTTTATGACATGAAAAATGAAATTGTAAAATGGCAGAGGAAAATATTTTTGCAGAACGGGCGGTTTCATAGCTGCTGACCTAGATAAGCTCTTATTTTTGACATCTGAGGAAGTGTGTGCATAGGCAACCAAATTAGGCCCTATTGCGTTTTGCTGTAGAGAAACAGTACCACCTTGTGGTTACAATTAATTTATTCCTCTTAAACTGTGACATGTTTATGTTCCGTAATTTAATACTGGAGGCATCATAACTTTGTCAGAAACATTGTTTTATGTTTGAAAAACACTGATTTGTTAAACTGAGGGACTGGTGAACTCTGTTTGTGTGAGTTTGTGTCTTTGCATGTGTGATCATATTTCTTTCTTCACCACTGTCCATCTGTTTTGATTGTAGCTGTTTTGCAGCATCTTCAGCTGGTCTGGAGGATAATTATGCCCCGAGGAATGATTGAGGTAAATCTTCCTGTTACACTCATGCGTCCCTGAGGATCTTTGCTGTTACATAGTCCACACAGGTAACAATATTATGATGTGCACAAAACAGAGCTGCACTTAATATTATTTCCTCATTTAAAAAGTTGTAAACATGAAATCAACAGCACTCTTAAAGCCAAGATGCCCAAATCAAGGTTGGCCCATGATAAACTTCTGCGTTGTGGAACATGCCATTGAAGCATATCTTCAATTATAATTTAATTTAATTTTGTTTTAATATTTTTTTTTTTTTTTCTGCATCAAAAAAGTACTAATTTTGTTTTATAAAAATATATATATTTTTACATTTTTGTTTAAAATATTTAAAGTATTTTAATATAATAGAATTTAATATAATGCAAAATTACTTTTGGCCACGGCCCTCAAACAAGTATGATTTTTGGCCCTTCATATTAAAAAGCTTTGGCACCTCTGGTTTAAAGACACCAGTCTTATCAGTAGCCTAATAATACCAAAAAAAACTATGAATTGTTGTAATGAACCATGATTTATTTTGTGAGGGATGGGGGGAGGACTATGATTTATGTGTGTGTGTGTGTGTGTGTGTGTGTGTGTGTGTGTGTGTGTGTGTGTGTGTGTGTGTGTGTGTTTTGGCATTTTAATCTAATTAGAGTTATTATTTATATATATTATTAATTCATATACGTTAAAGTCATGTGGCCTCTTGGAAATGTGGAAATTTGCTTGTGGGCCCCGTCCCCCTGGATGAGAACTACTTGAGTATATTATATAGATTTAATTTTTGTTATATATTAAATTTATGCCACAGATGTTACTCATGGTGTTATTTTAATGACAAATTAATGACATTAAAATTAAGCCATATTCCTACTGCACAGAAGTATGCAAATATGGATGCAGTAAATTGCTGAATGCAGTGTAATGAATGCAGTGAATGAAGTGCACAAAATAATATGTTCTAGTAGAGACTGTTGGTGGTGATTTTAATTGGGGATAAAGCTGTGAGTCACCTGCAGGATATTATTGAAGAAAACAAGAAGAAAGCACAGTAAAGGTGGCCGTTTTTTGCCGTTAACATAGAACCTGAAGCCTTCAAAAGCCCAAAGCACTGCTGAGAGCCAAGCTCTTCTGCTGCTTATTAATATAAACCCGTGACTCATCTGTGAAAAGACAATGTAAAACAAGTCAGGAGCTATTTACTGAACGTGTCTTCGTGAGCAGTAATATTTTATAGAAGTAACTTCAAAGAGTTACATTTTTCAGGTCATCAGCAAGATTGAAACATTAAAATAAGCCCATGTGTCCTTCAGGCAGATCTGAATGTGCTGGATAGGCACTAATTGAGCAAAATATTACAATTAAGGCTAAGTCCTCTATTAACGAAGTGTTCAAGGTTGCTTACTCTGTGCA
Organism: Ptychobarbus kaznakovi; assembly: GCA_027422405.1. Classification (NCBI taxonomy): domain Eukaryota; kingdom Metazoa; phylum Chordata; class Actinopteri; order Cypriniformes; family Cyprinidae; genus Ptychobarbus; species Ptychobarbus kaznakovi. Next base: position 36,935,361 of record CM049794.1, read on the forward strand.
GAATTGACTCTTGGCTGGAGACCGTTATCATGCTGATTTAAAAGGAGCAGCGTGTTAACGAGCACTCAATTATGCCCCTCAAAGTGTATATGTGTGTGTTTGGCAGGGGGCAGGCATGATGAAGGGTTAATCCACCCACTGGGGTGCCAATGCAGAGGCGGGATGCAGGAAATGTCAGGGAACAACAGTATTCACAGATTTGTCGCCTTCGTTTAGATGTTTTCATTCAGCTAACCTCATCTGTAAAGTCATGAAGAAGATCCAGTTCTGTCTAGAGGTTTTTACTAGTAAGTGTAATACATTTGCTTCTTGGTTGACCGGGTAATTTTGTCTTATTCTTGAATGTGTTTTCTTTCATTTGATTGCCATAAAGGTAGATGTTTGTTCCTCCTAGGCTTTTAGCCAGCAGGTGTCAGTGTCACCCTGCAGCGTTTGCTGAGCAGACTTGAGACTTGAAGGGATATTTAACCCAAAAATAAAAGATCTGTCTTTTACCCTCATGTCTTTCCATGTCGGTTTCTATCTTTTGGGGGATAAAAAAATATATATTTGTTAAATTTCATCGAGATATTTTGTGTTCTGCAGAAGAAAATTCATACAGGCTTGGAATTACATGAGGGTGAGCAAATTAATTAAAAAAATTAGAGTGTACTATCATTTTAATATTCCTTTAGTGCAGTGGTTCTAAACCAGGGGTCAGGGTCCAATAGGGGGGCTTTAAAAACGTCTAAGGGGGACTCAAAATGACTTACAATTATTTAAGACTAAACAAGCATTGAAATATGTTAAAATAACAATACATTTATTATTTTAATTTACCCCTAAACAGTTTGTTTTCTGTGAATATTATAAAAATGTGAATTGTAGATTTGGAAAAGCCATACAATTAATAAAAAAAACTAACAATCTTTTATGTATGTGTAGTTTTCTAGTTATGCCAAGCTTTAAAATATTATCAGACAGGAATAAAGTGAATAAAGAAATATTTTAAAAGATACTTATCCTAAATTCTTATCTGGTAAATTAGGAACAAAATATACACAAGTCATAGGATGTTGTTGTAGACCGCGGGAAGCCTTGGAGTCAAAAGGGTTGAGAACCACTGCTTTAGTTAAATATTTCTTTGCTAATGCTTTGTAATTACAAGCACAAAATTAGAAAGGGTTCAAAATAAGGATTTTGGAGCGCTTGTGATAATGAGGAGGAATGATATTTGGTAGATGTAGGGTTTAGGTTAATGGCTGTAGTCAGGACTTTTCTTCTGCTATTCATCATTTTAATGGGTTCTCTGTAGCCAGTTATGATCAGATCCATTATAAGCAGACACATTAATAAATAACAATGAAATCAGATTTGTGTGTGAAAGTAGATAAACTGGCTTGAGAAAATGGTGAATAGTGGGTTAAAAGACACTGAACGTCACTAGAGCAACAATGGGATAGTTCTTTTTTTAGTTTATCACACTTATCTTGCAGACGCTGTTCAGAAGATTTAGTTTCTGCTGATTATAAAGCACATTTTGAACCCTGAGTTCCTTCCATAGACCAATGCATTGCAGGATAGACCGTGAACAAGAGAACATTTTGTCAAGAGAACTCTATCCTGCTGTGTTGCTTGCTTTTTTATTACTTGTTTGCATTCATTTTTAAAGACGTGAATGCTTAAGTGCAGTATCCAGCTACACTTCTGTCTGTTATCTCTGCAATACCCTCCCTCTCAAAGTAGCAAAATGCATCACTAAGAAAGACAGTCTTTTGCCCTTTCATTTCTTTGTAAGCGTCTACACAAAAAGAGTGCGAGAGAAAGAAAGAGAGTCCGTGGATCAGAAAGAAGTTGAGGCTGGTGTATTATTTCACTCGTGACACTTCAAATGAATGCAGATGGTGGTTGGGTAAAATTACAACAAAGTGTGGGTGTCCCTTTTTTCTCAGGTCTGTGACTGATATGTGGATAAGATGTGTAACAATGAGCCTGTTGGTCCTGGCATTCTCTGTCTCTCTAAAAAAAGGCTTTGTCAATCAAATGCATGCCGGCCTGAGCCGTGGAACAGTGGTAGTGCACAAGCTCAGGGTTATAATGCTCCTGTGGGGACACAGCTATAGATGTTGTAAAAACAAAACAAAAAAAACACTGAAATCTGTTTCCCTCAAAACAGTGAAAAATATACAGTATAGAAATAACAGTCAGGGCCAGTTAGGTCAGATTACCCAAAGTGTAAAAAAAACCTACTACATTTTGGCAGAAACGGTGACATATTTTTAACTCTTGTCTGGTGACGTGTTTGATTGTGCCAGTGTCTATTTTGTGGACATGGAAAAGCTACAATAAGTAAACGTGTCAGCTGTGTCAAGTCAAGTCAAATCACCTTTATTTATATAGCGCTTTTAACAATACAAATTGTGTCAAAGCAACTGCACAATATCAAAATATGAACATTTTTGAGTTAAAGGCATTCATTATTGAATTCAGTGATGTCATCGTCCAGCTCAGTTCAGTTTAAATAGTATCTGTGCAATCGAGTGAACGCCAACAATATTGATTTCTTGATTTGAACGAATCTTCCTTTTGTTGACATGATATCGATTCTAATTTCTAAGCTCGATCTCTTAGTCTATGCTGTTTTCTGTTGATGCATGAACAAAACTAAACATTACTTGTAATGTGCCTGCCATCCAATTTTTACTTTTGATATGAAACAGTCTCAAACAATACAAATGTAAAAAATCAAAACAATAAATGTAATGTTTTTTCGCTCTTTAATGTGGCATGGCAGGTAGTTAAACACATGTAGTTTAAATAGTATCTGTCAATCGAGTGAATGTAAGAACAAAATTGAACTCTAAATGTTTGTTTTTATTTGTTACAGAATAAATAATATTTTTTATAATGAAAACTTAATTTTGGTTGAGGCCTAGTTTTTATATGAAAAGAAATCAAATTTCTAACTTTTTTGTAAAATGCTCGATTCTTAGTCTATGCTGTGTCTCTTTTCTGTTGAACACTTCAGCTCAGCCAAGTAATACCATTGATCTGCTTGCAACAACCTAACTCCTCTGAAAATGTCTAACTGAATCTGCATAGTTTTTACTTTAATGCTGGTATGCCTAAAATCAACGCGAACCTCTTAGCAAACACATAGCAAGGCTTAGGCAGCAACCCACAATACTATGACATTGTGATAGGGACTTTTGCATGGGCAATAAGTCTCAAACAATACAAATGTAAAAAATCAAAACAATAAATGTAATGTTTTTTCGCTCTTTAATGTGGCATGGCAGGTAGCTGTAGCTACATTTACTAAACACATGTACTATATTACATATTCAATATAGTTTTACTTAGCCTGTTAGTGATGTCTTTATTATTTAATGTATGTCTTTATTCATTAATGTAAGTTTTTATTACATCCAACATTGAAATGTTATATTGTGAGAGACATCTTTACATAATTAAAAAGTTGATAAACTGCCTAATGTGTAATTTAAATGTTTGTTTTTATTGGAGTGTGGATTCTAAATAAACCTGGTTAATTAATTTCTTAATAAATAACCCAAAAATAAATTTTTGTACCCACTTTGTATAATGAGGATCAGCCACTATTACAAATTTCCTTTTCAAACATCATTGTGATTCAGTAAAATAAATAATTTCAGTGGATATAGGCCTAGTCTATATACTGCGTATCTTTTTAAACCAAGCAAAATTGCAAATAACTAAATTACAAATTACAAATGTAAAAATATAAATATAAAAATATATGTAAATATAACTTTTTTGTAAAATGCCATTTTAATAATTAAAAAATAATGATGCTTCTTTTTTAAGATGCATAGATAATCCACTAATGTGAAAACTTGACATGGTCTGTGCTAACATGAATCATGTGCACACTGTTTCATTTCAGTGCATCAATAAAACTAATAAAGACTAACAAGGGGATGCTGGTAAATTATAAAAAGATGAAAACATGAGATGGGTGATATGAACAGCCAGGTGGCGTTCCCATGATTCCATTTATTCTACTTGGTATACAGAAGAGCCTCAGGCATCTACTGCTTTCATGAGTTGCTGCTCAGTAGACGGCCTCTGATTCTTATTGATGTCATGAAAGAAGCGTGAGAGCATCAGGCGTTAATATGAGTCTCTTTCAAAACACAGACTCAAGCCTCAGTCTTCACTAAAGCATGTGAATAGTTTAACCACTGGCCTATCTATGACAATCGTTTACTTTGTTGATAATACCATTGATCTGCTTGAAGTCCAGCAACAACCCAACAACCACCCTATTCAGGCATCTGACTTTATCATGCAAATCATATTACGTATTTTTTTATTATATATGGTCTCACTGTGATTAATAAACTGAATCTGCATACTGTAAATTTTCTAGGTTATTACTGGACTCTAAACTCATTTCGCCCTATAGCAGAAATGCTGTAGTATTCAAATAGTCAAACCCACTAAAATAGAGCAACAGGGTCAGAATCTTCCCTCTTAGCAAACACATAGCAAGGCTTACAGCAACCCACAGTATACTATGTTAATCTTACATTCCCCCCCCCCCATGATAGGGACTTTTGCATGGTATTTTTTAAAGCAAGCCCTGCTCACTATTGTTCAGATGTTCAGAAAACATTTTAAGTATCATTTGATTTACCTGTCAGATCTTTCTAATAGACTGGGTCAGCTAAATGTGCACTTAATTGTAGGAATATTGTAAATATAGCAATTTACAATCATTAATGTGCATTCCTCATTCCTATCACAAAACGTACTCATAAAAAGTACTGCATTTATAGAAAGTCGATCATACATTTGAAATATGAATAATTATCGTAATTATTAATACATATTTGCCAAAAAATTACTTGAATAATTTGGCTTTAGAATCATACAATACTTTATGTGGAATGGATATGGGCTCTAAAATATATTAGCTTCCTTAATAGTTTATAGTGTTCTTTTTTCTTTTACTTCATTGTTGTATGTCTGTATTTATGCAGCACCGTGGTCCTGTGAGGCACGATGTTTTGTTCCACTGTATGTACCCACATGTAGCAGAATGAAAATACTTATTTGGCCATGTTTGATATTAGGGTTGCACCAGAATGACTTGAATAAGTTTTTCATTAATGGCAGATCAAATCCGTTGATGTGATTCCATTGCTGTACCTCCATGAAAGTAATAGTTCTCGGAACGTGCCACGGTAGCCTTTTAATTCAGGCTAATTTTAATGTTGTGCTCCCTTAAGTTAATCCCTCCTGAAAAAAGAGCTTTTTTTTCTTCTTCTTCTTTTTCATTGCTCTACAGCAAACTGCGCGCATGCCGCCCTCCCTCCTTCTCTCTTGCAGCAGGACTGACATGAGGGAACACATCCCATTAGCCGCCTACGCTTGCTCTTCTCCTCATGGATAAACCAGCTGCACACCACCTCCAGTGCACCTCCAAACAATGGCACTCAGAAGGCACATTCTTCTCTATTAATGTTTTAGCCTCATAACACCGGCCACAAGTTGTAAGATTAGATAATTAAATTACAAATGTAAAAATATAAATATAAAATATATGTAAATATAATTAAATTAATATGTAATATGAAATTAATTTATTGTTAAGATATAGATAAAATAATGTGAAAACTTGACATGCTGGCTAACAAAATGTGCTGTTTCATTCCAGGCATCAATAAAACCTAATAAAGACTAACAAGGGAGTAAATTATAATAAATGAAAACATGAGAGTGATATGAACAGCCAGGTGGCGCTGTTGCCAAATAAAAGAAATGCTTTCCTCATATTTTCAGCTTTAACAAATGAGGTAAAGCAGGGCGGCTTCTCCTTGGATTCTTTCTGTGTAAATTCAAATATACATAATATGAGCTTTCAAAACACAGACTCAAGACCTCAGTCTTCACTAAAGCTGTAAGTTTAACCAACTGGCCTATCTATGACAATCGTTTACTTTGTTGATAATCATTATTTAAGCTAGCCTACACAATAAACATTTCTATCTTTAAAAGCTCTTTATTTTCATAATCTATGTTTTTATGCTTTTGTCTAAATGGTCTCACTGGGATTTTGTGTAAATTCTGAACCTGTCATCTGTGCAGGTGTTCCAGCATATAAACTGTAAATCATTTGTGGTTATTACTGTGAACCTTAAAACTGACAGGATTTCGCCCTATAGCAGAGGTAGTAGAGTTTCATCTAAACTCCCGTCAAAGCCTAAGTAAATATAGAGCACAGGGTCATATCACCCCATCTTCCCTTATATAATCAGTAAAATGAATGCCCCAACACACAAACACCATACCAGTATATATCATGTTAATCTTATAATTTAGCCCCCCCCCCCCCCCATGTTAAATACTTGTATTTGATATATGATGTATTTTTAAAGCCCATACAGCCCTGTTTTGTTGAACTAGAGTTCAGAAAACATTTTAAGACATTTGATTTACCTGTTCAGATCTTTCTAATAGCTGGTCAGCTAAATGTTAATTGTAAATATTGTAAATATAGCAATTTACAATCATTAATGTGCATTCCTCATTCCTATCACAAAACTTACATTTAATTTAGTAGTTGTTGTAGGATAAAAAGTTGTTTTGACATATTTATTGTGAAAATCACTATACATATTGATTTGAAATATGAATAATTATTTGTAATTATTAATAATATTTGCCAAGAAATTACTTGAATAATTTGGCTTTAGAATCATACCATACTTTATGTATGTATATGTGCCACTAAGGGGAGAGCTTTCGGAGACGAAAACGGTGGTAAGTGATTGAGTATTGCTCTATTTTTCCCACAAATATATTAGCTTCCTCGACAGCGAGAGCACGAGTAATAGTTTATAGTGTTCTTATTTACGTTTTGTTTTTCTGTTTAATTTTGTTAATAAAACCCCGTCTGTTGACTTCCTCGTCTTCCTTCCACTGTATGTGCCGAAACCCGGGACGAGGAAGCCGGTAGCAGAATGAAAATAAAGCCCACACCACTTGCGGACTTGCCATATAAGCTGGGATTTTCAAAGGCACCCAAATGGAGCAGGAACCGCTTCCGGCCTTCCATACCGCGGGAAGCTTTCCACCTCGCAGCATTTTCCACCTCTATGTATTGTGCCCACGTGTGATTGATGGGTCCCCACATGGGCCTTCGTGTTAATGATTATTCGAGAGGACAGCGGAGGCGTGTGGCTGGCCATTGCTGTACCTCCATGAGCTAATAATAATAGTTCTCGGAACGTGCCACGGTAGCCTATATAGGCCTGTGGCAAATGCTCTGGCCTTAAGATCTTAACGGGCCATCCTACAACCTCGGCCGAATCCGGAGCAGCATCGCCAGCGCTTCCGCTCCCTGGATCTGGGGGAGTGCGGCCGCCCGTTCTATGGCTCAGCAGCTCCGGGACGCTGCGCAAGTGGCTCATGCCGAGCCCCCGACTCGAGGGAGTGATAGACCTGGTGGTCCTTCTCTCTACCCGGCGGACGGCCGAGTGGGCAGCACCGCCCGGCGTCGACTGGCACAGGATCCATGAGGGAACACATGGCGGCCCATGGGGTCGGCGAGCCCCGCCTCTACGCTCGCTCTTCTCCTCTCTTCCCCTTCCCTCTCTCTCTGGATGAACCAGCTGCACACCACCTCCAGGTCGCGGCTGTGGGGGCACCTCGAGCCCCACCCGGGAGGGGGAACGACAGCCCGATGGCACCCCCGGCTGGGGGGCAGACCGGAGGCACATTTTCTCTATCCTTCATATGTTCTGGGGCGGCGGTAGCCTGGGCCGGCCATAACGGGGACCGGCATTTCCAGGACACTGTCCTATGATGGAGGTGGGACTGATTCTCCATTCCGGGGGCTGCCCCCATCAAGCCGGGCAATCAGATACCTGTGAGTATTCAAGGGGGGTAATATAGCTTGGTATTCGGGCTTCCTCCGGACTGCTCAGCAGAGGGCGTTGGAAAGCCTAAACAAGTTAAGGTGAGGTGTGTCATATGATGGCGGATTACCCCTTAGTCCTGCTTATCGGGGAAAATACATAGAATGGAGGTGGCGGTTTTCCCACCCAAGCTCATTTTGGACGATTGGCCAGCGTCACGCAATTGTTGGGGATATTATGTTGGCTTCTTGGCAGAAGGGGCGGGGAGGAAGGCGGCCGCTCGGGCTGAGAGGCGCTAAACCCGTCCCCGCCTGCCGGAGGAAACGAGACCATTTCCAGGGGGTAAAGCCAATAGATCCTGGAGAGTGGGAGGACGTTATAATTGAGCTAAGGCTGAGCAGAAATATGATCTCTGCTGTAACACTATCTTCCTAAAGTACAATGCGGCGATATAAGAGATTGCTGCCATCAGGGGAGGCAATTAAACATAAAGAAAGGAGAAAAGAAATAGGTGAATTGAACTACGTTATACAGTATATACCGCTTCAATGTCAGTCGGCGGAATCGGTGGAATCAAAGCTCCCCTAGGAGGAAGCCGACTCCACTTCAAATGCCGGTTTTAGCTGGTATGGGCCTGGCCTTAGTTTCCTCTTAAAGGAGTTGTTCATTCAAAAATAAAAAGGGTATAACCTGTATGACTTACTTTCATTTGCAAAACATGAAAATATTTTGAAAAATGCTTCAGCTGTTTGTTGATGTGATGAAAGTCAATGGCATCCAAACGGGTTTTCCCCGTTCAAGCTCCTGTATGGTCGCCAGCCCCGCGGGGTGCTGGACGATCATAAACTGTGGAGGAGGGGCCATCAAAAGTAGCGAAATTGAGGTTGGACCTCCGAGCAAAATTCCACACATTTGGGGCGGCTTTCGATAGAATTTGCTCCAGGCCCAGGGCAACGGCTGATTAATCAGGGGCATCCACAATAAAAGTTTTTGTTTATATAATATATGTGTGTGTGTACTGTGTATTTATTATGTTTATATAAATACACATACATGCATGTATATATATTTAAGAAAAATGTGTGTGTGTGTTTCTTTATAAAAACATAAATATACACAGAAGCGGCTAGCCAACACATATTATCCGCTCGCTAAACAAAAACTTTTGGGGGGGACCATTTCGCCGCAGCAGCTGGATGCCCAGCACAATTTTTTTATTATAGTTTCGCCCCTGCCCGGTGAAGGTTATGCTACAGCACTCAGGCGGGGTGGTGGCGCGCAGCCGGCCCTTCATTTGATAAAAAACACAGTAGACAGTAATATTGTGAGGGAAATATTATTACAATTGGGGTTAGAAGAATCGCAAGCGACTGGGCGAGCCCGATTGTTTAGTCTATTTTAACGGCTCGGTCGGTTTTTCGACTACGGAAGGTAAATGTAGTTCGACGCTTTATGCCCCGCGTTGACGACTGTGATGGTAGTACGGCGCGCTTTTATTACTGGATTTGACGAAAGGCTCAGCAGATCCCCTTTAGTTTATAGAAAAAACAGCCTTCACACGCCGTTGATACACCTTCATAAATCATAGAATGCTATTTTGTTGCTCAAGAAAGAATTTTCAATGTTACAAACAGTTGTAATGCCTAATATTTTGAGTAAACCATGACCATTTTTTTTACGTGATCTGAGCTAACTTTGTAATCACCATTGTTATCGCAAATAAGACCAAAAAGGAGGTAAGTTCCTGTGGCGGGATTTGTTTCCCTAGTTGGTCACCAGCCCGCAGATCTCACAAAACTGGCAGACCCGGTCCATGTTACTTACTTGCTAAGAGGCTGCCCTCTGCGGCGGCCCGCTCCTGACAATATCTCATTAAACTGCCCTCTTATTTTGGACACGCGTCGGACAGGGGGCTGGGTGCCTTCCAGGTGGTGGAGGGAAGAGCGGCCGGTGTAGTATCTGTAATTCCGATGTACAGCACCATTGAGAAAGAATGCCTGGCCATAGGTGGGCCGTCCACCCTCCGCACCTCCTGGTGAATTCACCCTTGACTGACGCGCCCCTCCAGTGGCCACACATGAAGGATACCAACGCGCGGACACCGTTGGTATCAGCTTTAACGTTTAAATTAGATCCACAGGCCGGGAGCCATGGCGGTGACTTCCTCTCCGATGGGGGGGGGGGGCTGCACGGAGGGCTCCCCGCCAACCGGTGGGGGTATGTGGCAGGGGGCGTGGGAAGGCGGAAGAAAATAATTCTCGGAGACGAGCGGGGCGGTGGGTAAGTGAAATAACTGTATCTTCTTTCAGTGATTGCAATTTTAAAGGGCTCGCCGGCCGGCAGAGGGAGAGAGAGATGACAGCGACAAAGAGGCAAAACTGACCGAGAGAGACGAAGAAGACTGCTTATTTACGTTTTGTTTTGGTTGCTTGTTTAATTTTTTAAAGGAACACTCCACTTCCTCGTTTTTCCCCCCCCTGAACGAACCGTTCTAGACACATTTTCCAACTCCCCATGAGCTGAACAGTTGCGTTTTGCCATTTTCAAATCCATTCAGCCGATCTCCGGGTCTGGTGGTAGCACTTTTAGCTTAGCTTAGCATAGATCATTGAATCTGATTAGACCGTTAGCATCTCGCTCAAAAATTACCAAAGAGTTTCGATATTTTTCCTATTTAAAATTTGACTCTTCTGTAGTTACATCGTGTAAACATCATAACTAGTTAACTATCTGCACTGTAACAAATTGCTGTAAAAATTACAGCAATATTTTACAGCAGCGGACTGTTTTTCTAATAATACATTATATTTCTGTAAACTGCAATGCATTCTGGGGTCGTGTGATATTTGACGCAAATATACAGCATATTGCTAGAACCAGAGTGGACAGTGAGACGTCTCTTGAGATGCAAACAGATCCACTTGTGCCTGGCCGAACTCCCTCCATATCAGCTCCACCACCTTGGGGTGGAGCCTCCATTCCATGTCTCGACAGGATGTCTGCTCCTATATTGTGGGCCCCCGGGATGTAAACTGCTCGAAGAGACAACAACTTCCCTTGGGAACACAGGAGGATTTGGCATGCCAGTTTGCAAAGGTGGACGTGACCGCAAACCCCCCTGGTGATTTATGTAGGAGACCACCGATGTGTTGTCTGAGTGGACACGCACATGGTGGCCCCTGAGGTCTGCCAGGAAATTCTTGAGAGCAAGAAATACAGCCAACAACTCCAGACGGTTGATGTGCCATGAAAGATGCTGGTCCTTCCACAGACCCTGACTCGAGCGTCCCTCTAAGATCGCTCCCCAGCCCGTGAGAGAGGCATCTGTCATTAGCATCTTGCGACGACATGAAGCTCCCAACACGGGACCCTGGGACAGGAACCAAAGTTTCTTCCACATTACCAAGGCACGAAAGGATCGCCGCATGACCTTGATCATGTGAAAGGGGTTGCCCCTTGGGGAAAACCCTTTGGTCCTGAGCCACCACTGCAGAGGTCTTATGTACAGCAGTCCAAAAGGTATCACGTTGGATGCTGCTGCCATAAGACCTAACAGTCTCTGAAACTGTTTGACAGTGAGTGACTGGCCTGGCCTTATTCTCTTCACAGCTGACAGGATGGACTCTATACGTGCGAGTGGTCTTCCGTAGTGGAGAAAGCACACTCTTTTTGCCGTTTAGCCGTAACCCCAACTCTTTCATGTGGGCCAGCACGACATCTCGATGCTGCACTACCAACTGATGCGACTGAGCTAGAATCAACCAATCGCCGATGTAGTTCATAATGCGAATACCCTGAAGCCGTAGAGGCACCAGGGTTGCATCTAAGCATTTCGTGAAAGTGCGGGGTGATAATGCTAGGCCGAACGGAAGAACCCCATACTGGTATGCTTTGCCCCCAAAAGTGAACCTCAGGAACCTTCTGTGACACGGAAGGATGGATATGTGGAAGTATGCGTCCTTGAGATCTATCGTGACAAACCAGTCCTCGGATCTGATCTGTGGCACGATTTGTCTCAAAGTTAACATTTTGAACTTGAGCTGCATGACGGAGTCGTTCAGAGCTCGAAGATCTAAAATGGGATGCAACCCCCCATCCTTCTTTGGAACTATGAAATACCGGCTGTAAAACCCGGTTTCCCTGTTGGAGTGAGGTGCATATTCTATGGCCCCTTTCTCTAACAGAGCTTTCACTTCTTGTTCCATTACCAGAACCTGCTGGAGGGCCACCTCGGTGGACAACACCCCCATGAACCTGGGAGGGCGAGACCCGAAGTGAATTTGATACCCTTTTTCTATAGTCTGCAGGACCCAACGAGATATATTTTGGCAGAAGTTTCCACGCTGCCAAAAATTATACTAGAGGTACCAGCCTCTCGAGACTGGTTTCTGGATTTATATGTCTTTGTGCAGTCAGAACAACGTCCTGAAACGGTGAACCGGCAGGATGCATCTGAACTGACCGCTCTGAAACACTCCTCAGAGGGGGCAGGCATCTCAAGGCCACTACGTTTCCGGGTGGACCTTGAGATATGTGCTCGCCGGAGACCGCTGCACCCTGAAGCACACGAGGTGGCAGGGTTAGCAGACCGGTCCCCTGAGGACATCGAAGGGAGACGGGCACCGTAAAATGAGGTATTGACCACTCTACTTCGGGGGGAGGGGGAGAGTCCTCAATAGTCTGAGCCCTCGGGCATCAGGACCTCTTTCCCGCAGCCTTCTTAGAATTAATAACGGTCCTTAGATCCGCTTTACCCTTTGAAGACTGCGGTTGAGTGCGCTTACCATGTCCCCAGTCTTTAGGTCGGGGAGCACGATAAGCCGCTCTCTGTTTTTGTGCGGCACGGTATGAGGAGCTGATGTTTTAGATGTTTAGGTTTTAGATGTTTGGGGCTGCTCCTGCTCAGCAGCCCCGGAGATATGAATACGGCGGGGGAGGAGTTTCTGGAATGCAGCTGCTTGCTTAGCTGATTCCTAAAATCTCTCGACAACCGAATTCACTGCATCGCCGAAGAGGCCAGAGGAAGAAAGGGGAGCATCCATAAGGAAGTTTTTATCTTTACCCTTAATATTGCTCAAATTTAACCATAAATGTCTCTCAGTGGCCACCAGGGCTGCCATAGACCGGCCGATTGATTTAGCCGTTTCCTTGTCGGCCCTGACAGACAAATCTGTGGCCCGACGCAGTTCGCAAACTGTGTTCGGACCAATGCCCTCGCCCTCATCGAGATCTGCTAATAATTCAGCCTGGTAGGCTTGCAACAGCGACATAGTGTGTAAACATGCTGCAGCCTGACCAGCCGCTGAATAAGACTTTCCCGCCAGTGCTGATGTAGTTTTCACTGGCTTAGTGGGTAATACCGGGGATCTAACGGATGAAGATGATTCAGGGGAGAGATAGCTCACGAGTGCCTCTTCCACCTTTGGCATCTCTCTATAACCGTGTCCTTCTTTATTTAATATAGAGGAATAGTGTGATGTTTGTGTACTATAGACTCTATAGGAATGTATATAGGAATATAGGAATATTCTCTATAGGAATATTCTCCCATGATCTCCACACCTCACCGAAAAAAACGGAAATCCCTGGCATTGGGATTGTGCACGAGAAGACAAGAAGCGTTCGTCAAGTTTGCCTTCTGAACGAACGTCATCCCTCTCTGCAGGCCAATCGATACTCGATCTCTCAACCGCTCTTGTCACAACCTCAACTAGCTCCTCATAAGCACGAGACTGAGGTGGCGAGTCCTCAGTATCTCTTGCATTGGCACTTACAACATCTAATTTCTCAGAATCAGATAGTTGCAGTGTCTGTGTCACGATCGGGGCGGAAGAAACCGCAGCGCGTGCTTCCCAACCCTGAGACAAGGCACTGAACCTGTCAGGTAAAGGCAGAGATAATGCGGTGCCCGTCTCTACCTCTGCTGACAGATCCCTTCGCAAACCCCAGGACTGCAGCCTTTGCTGTGCCTCGGCAGCAGCGGGACCAGAGCCCTGGGGAATGCGAGCCTGAGGTTGTGCACGAGAAGGCAAGGCGTTGAGGTTGTGCACGAGAAGGCAAGACGCGTTCGTCAAGTTTGTCTTCTGAATGAACGTCCTCCCTCTCTGCTGGCCAATCGATACTCAATCTCTCAACCGCTCTTGTCACAACCTCAACTAGCTCCTCATAAGCACGAGACTGAGGTGGCGAGTCCTCAGTATCTCTTGCATTGGCACTTGCAACATCTAATTCCTCAGAATCAGATAGTTGCAGTGTCTGTGTCAAGATCGGGGTGGAAGAAACCGCAGCGCGTGCTTCCCAACCCTGAGACGAGGCACTGAACCTGTCAGGTAAAGGCAGAGATAAAGCGGTGCCCATCTCTACCTCCGCTGACAGATCCCTTTGCAAACCCCAGGACTGCAGCCTTTGCTGTGCCTCGGCAGCGTCCGGAGGGGAAACACATCGCAGTGCTCTCGAGCGCTGACCGTGCATGATCCTCTCCCAAACAGGCAACACAAAGTATGTGTGTATCCCCACCTGTTAAATAACGCAGGAAGGGATGAACGCACATCCTAAAAGCTTGTTGTTGCTTGCTCGCCATAACTAGTAATGAATACTGACAGACAACACCAAATAAGACTAGGACAGTTTCACACAGAGCGCTTGTGAAGACACAAAAAGCTAGTGACAGCTTCGTTTGGGTAGACTTTATAGCTTCCTGGTTCGTGACGTCCCAATTACACCTTGGATTGATTTCACATTTGCTACAAGACTTATCACGCAAAGCGTTTTCCTAGCGTCTTAAAAACTGTGATGCAACGGAGTTCCCTTGTAAGGGAATCTCTGGAATTGCATGCTTTAGTGACAACTGTTGTGATTCACAGTAAGTTAACCACGTGTTGATCAGCACACTTTGTCGTGATTATTTTATGGTGCCAATGAAAATTGCATAGGCAGTCATCTTAACACAGCTGCAGATATGACAATATGTGCTAAAGTCTCGTGGCCAGCCCGCTCACGGGAGGATGTGTGTGTGCCGTTTAAATTCTGAACGGCGCTGCTAACCTAACCAGCGAGATGTGTACTTGAGGTCCTTTGCTAATTTGCATATTGTTTGTTTGTAATGCCTCTTTTAAACTTTGGTTTAAAAGAATGAGTTAATCCAGCCCAGTTTCATGCCTTGCCACTCTGTTCGCAGCATATTTCATATTCAGTCTGGAGTACCAGGAGGAGACAGTCGGTGCCTTGGACATTCAAAGGTAATAGTTGAATTCTAACAGTATCAGTAACGTATACACTGTATATATGTATATATGTGTGTAATGAACCTTGGTGCTGTATTTTTTGTTGGCAATTTGACATGCAGTTTTCACATGCTACACACTTGGCCCACACAGTTTTATGTAGGCCCACCCACTTCATTATACTATGCTGATTTGCTGTTCAAGAAACATTTGTATTATTATTATCAATATTTAAAAATGTTGAGTAATTTATTTTAGGATTCTTAGATTAATAAATATCCAAAGATCAGCATTTATCTGAAATAAAAAGCTTTTGTAACAAGATATGCAAAAGCTTGGGATCAGTATATTTAAATCATTATATATAATTATGAAATTATGAAATTAAAGAAATTAAAACTCTTACTTAGCATGGATGCATTAAATTGATCAAAAGTGACGATAAATATATGTATGTTACAAAAAATACTTTTGTAATACACAGCTCAGCTGTGTTCATCAATAATAATAATAATAAATGTTTGAGCTGCAAATCAGAATATTATAATTGTTTCTGAAGGATCATGTGACTGGAGTAATGATGATAAAATTCAGCTTTGAAATCACAGAAATAAATTACACTTTAAAATATATTCAAATAGAAAGCAGTTATTATAAATAGTAAAAATGTCCCACTATTACTGCTTTTTATATCAAATGTGCAGGCTTGGTGAACAGAAGAGAATTATTTAAAAAACATAAAAAATCGTCTGTGTGTTTCAGATTTCAAAAACATGATTGCATGCTTTAAAACCTAAAACTAATGTGAATTACATATCGTCTGTCTGACCCTTTAGGTGCTTTGTTGGTAATAATCCAGAGAGAAGAACAAAGAAGTTGAAAGTATCGAAAAACAAAAGGGCAAATGGTGCCATAGAAACAGGTTAAAGTGAACCCACATGTTACCACTCTTTGCAAAGTGAAGGATTTTCAGTGGAATTTCTGAAATGTAAGTGTACACACACACACACACACACACACACAATATATTTTTCTCCCCTTTTATTACTCTCTGTCTATATGTCACTGTACCTGTCATCACTCTGTTTCTGACTGTACTATTATATTTTGAAATGTGTCTTATAAATTGTCCTCTTTGTTCTTTTTAATGTTTCTAGCCACCCGTTGCATCCAGGGATGGAACAGCATCTGGAGCTTAACTGTTTACATTTTTTGATCTGAAGTTTTGTTGGACTCATGCACTTGGGGCCTGGTTGTTTGAGCATGTTGGACTGTTTGGGCATGTTGGATGAATGAAAATTCATCAGTCTTTGTAGCTTTTAGAGCTGTTAAATTATGACCATAAAACTTGTGGTTTTAAAGTTATGCATGGTAATCTATGTTTCAAGTAATTTAATATGATTCAATTCCATGTCCAATTTATTTTGGAATTCAAAGTATTACTAAATAGGCTGTTTTATGCCATTCCTTTCATGTAAATTTGAAAGTTTAAATAAATGTAGACCTGTTTAAGAAGTGTCATTTTTTTGCTTTGTTAAATAGCAATGTAATTTATGCATTATACAACAGTTTATGCATGCAGCAAAATGTTGTTTAAAGCTTATGCAGTTAATGAATCGCTTAAATATTAAATTGACCTGCTACACCATACACACATTAAAGTAGTTTACTTTATTGTAAACTAACAATAACATTTACAGGTCATTTTACAGTGGTTACTACTTTCAGGCGCTGCATAATATCATTAGCCATGGTACAGCAACAAAGTTCCTTGATTATTAGGCCAGAATGAGAGTATAGTTTCAAGCCATATCGGCCTATAAAATCACAACTTTTCATTTTCTGTCAGTCTTAGTACACAATGTAACTACAGAAGAAGTTTTAAATATCAAAAATATTGAAACTTTTTGGTCATTTTTGAGCGAGATGCTAATGGTCTAATCAGATTCAATGATCTATGCTAAGCTACGCTAAAAGTGCTACCACCACACTCGGAGATCGGTTGAATGAATTACTTACATTTCACTGCTGGTTATATTCTGTATAATTGTGTATGGGACGAATAAAATCTTGAATCTTGAATGGATTCGAAAACGGTAAAACTCAACTGTTTAACTCTTGGGGAGTTGGAAAATGAGCCTATTTTCGAAAAAAAGGGGAGTGTTCCTTTAAGACGAGCATTTATTTGAAATAGAAACCTTTTGTAACATTGTCTTTACTTTCGCTTTTGATCAATGTAATGCATCCTTCCTTTAATATTTATTCAGTATTATTTAATATTATGTTAAGTATTCATTTCTTTCAAAACAACAACAACAAAAAATCCCATATTTTGGGGTAGTGTAAATGTAGAGTGGAAATAGCTTGAGCATTTTGGACCCCATTGACATTCATTGTATGGACAAAAACAGATGAAACATTCTTAAAAATATCTTCTTTTATGTTCTATAGATGAAAATAAGGTCATGCATGTTTGGAAAAGCATGAGGGTGAGTAAATGGTAACATTTTTCATTTTGGAGAGAACTATTCCTTTATGGAGAGCTGAGAGGATCTCAACATACTGGCAGTTTTGTGTCAGTTGGCCATAGCAACTGGCCAAATGTCCATGGTGATGTGAAACACTATGTTCTTATGTGTTGTTATTTAAATCAAATTATCAGGACCTGAGCTTTTAAGTAGGCACATATGCTCCATAGAAACCAAAAACAGGAGTGTATTATGATTTAAGCCGATCCCTTCTTTACAAAGTCTTTTTTTTTCAGGATTACCAAACCCGTGGCCTGATTGAGAGAAAAATGCTAACATGTATAGGCAGGCTGTCTGACCCCTCCGCTGATTTCTGGGCACACACAGGTGTGGTGATATACAGGAAACTATCCAACGCTGAACAAAAGATCTTAATGCAACCCCAAGGCACAAATGCATCGACATTCAGGAACACATTGTTGTTGTGTGCCGTCCGTGGCTGACAAGCCTGCAACGTTGCTTTCAAATAACTTAAGCACTATTGCACTATTTACCCCGTGTTTATAATTATTATTAATTTGTTCCCTGGTGGTCTTAAACGACAAACAATGCAACAATGAAATGCACGTACAGGATATCAGCCATTTTACAGCACTGTACAATTACGATTATCACGATGGGAAACAATCGAACTTGTCGAGAGCTTTTAATACCCCGTTCTTTGTTGACGCTTCCTGAAGGTCACCCAGTCCCATTTCTGGGACTTTGCATAGAGCGCCACCCTTATCGGGGCCTATCTATCAAAGCCGGCCGAGCCTGGCGAGTGACAGCAGGAGCACGTACAGTGGAGGGCAGATAAAGGCGGTGCTGTTAAAATAATGAACGGCGGCAGTAAAGTGGGCTCGGAGGAAGGCCGCATTCTACCTCTAGTACAATGGAATCATTCTTCAGACCTGAGGACAGAATAATATTGCCCTTCTGAAGCGGGTGGCACAGGAAAAGAGGGAGCCTCGAGGGAGTTACCCAAAACTCTCTGGCTTTATTTACAGCCGTCCGGTCACTGACGTACCGCTGGCATCCATGGGAGAGCTGCAGAATCAAAAGCGCTGCATGACAAAACACCCTGGCTGGGCCTTGACTCTGGAAATCTTTTCTCAAGGCCTCGCAAGTGTGGCTGCCTCAGCCGAGGAATTGTTGTGCAGCAACAGGATCTTGTGATGGATTTACAGCTACATGACTTGCGCATTTGCTTAAAGATTGATTTAGAGTATTATTGAGGAGTACAATGGCTGACCTGAAGATGTCCTTGTATGCTTGTATTTGAACACACAGTGCTTCTGAATTCATTTTAACACAATGAATCATCTGGTTTTCAGGGGTGAAAATGGCAGTTCAGAGCTCTGACCAATGGATGGCGCTTATCCCTCAGAAAGTTGCAGACTTATCACATCCCTTCTATTAAGACTGTCGCTGAAAAGTAAGTAGCTGTGTGATAAATGTCTTACTGTAGATAAATGTCTTACAGGTACAGCTCAAAAAATTTGAATATGGTGAAAAAGTTCATTTTTTTCTTGTAACTTATTTCAAAAAGTGAAACTTTCATATATTTTAGATTCATTACATGTAAAGTAAAACACTTCAAACTTTTTTGTTTTAATTTTGATGATTAGAGCTGACAGCTAATGAAAGTCAAAAATCAGTATCTCAAAATATTAGAATATTTACATTTGAGTTTCAATAAATGACCATCCATACAGTATAAATTCTGGGCATCTCTTGTTCTTTGAAAGCACAATAATGGGGAACACTGCTGACTTGGCAATGGTCCAGAAGACGATCATTGACATCTTCCACAAAGAGGGTAAGTCACAGAGGGTCATTACTGAAAGGGGTGGCTGTTCAAGGAGTGCTGTATCAAAGCATATTAAATGCAAAGTTGACTGGAAGGAAGAAATTGGGTAGGAAATTGTGCACAAGCATCAGGGATGACCGCAAGCTTGAGAATACTGTCAAGCAAAGCTGATTCAAACACTTGGGAGAGCTTCACAAGGAGTGAACTGAAGCTGGAGTCAGTGCATCAAGAGTCACCACGCTCAGACATCTTCAGGAAAAGAGCTACCAAGCCACTTCTGAAACAGAAACATCGTCAGAAGCATCTTACCTGGGCTAAAGAGAAAAAGAACTGGACTGTTGCTCAGTGGTCCAAAGTATTCTTTTCAGATGAAAGTCCATTTTGCTTTTCATTTGTAAATCAAGGTCCCAGAGTCTGGAGGAAGAGTGGAGAGGCACAGAATCCATGTTGCTTGAAGTCCAGTGTGAAGTTTCCACAGTCTGTGATGATTTGGGCTGCCATGTCATCTGCTGGTGTTGGTCCACTGTGTTTTCTGAAGTCCACAGTCAACACAGCCATCTATCTACCAGGAAATTTTAGAGCACTTCATGCTTCCTTCTGCTGACAAGCTTTATGGAGATGCTGATTCCATTTTCCAGAAGGACTTGGCACCTGCCCACACTGCCAAAGGTACCAAAAGCTGGTTCAATGACCATGGTGTCACTGTGCTTGATTAGCCAGCAAACTCGCCTGATCTGAACCCCATAGAGAATCTATGGGGTATTGTCAAGAGGAAGATGAGAGACACCAGACCCAACAATGCAGATGACCTGAAGGCCGCTATCAAAGTAACCTGGGCTTCCATTACACCTGAGCAGTGCCACAGGCTGATTGCCTCCATGCCACGCCGCATTGATGCAGTAATTCATGCAAAAGGAGGCCCAACCAAGTATTGGGTGCATAGAAATGAACATACTTTTCAGAAGCCTGACATTTATTTTTAAAATATCCTTTTTTTATTGATCTTATGTAATATTCTAATTTTCTGAGACACTGAATTTTGGGTTTTAATTATCTGTAAGCCATAATCATCATTTTTCAAGAAATAAAGGCTTGAAATAGTTCACTCTGTGTGTAATGAATCTATATAATATATGGGTTTCACTTTCTGAAATGAGTGACAAAAAATATTGACCTTTTTCATGATATTCAAATTGAATATAATTTTAGATGTACCTGTACATATTAGTCTGTACGAGTGTGTGCCATATGTGATTAACAGTTTACTGTAAGACCATCTGTGACTAATCAATTTAAACTAAATGGTGATGTGCAAACGTACAGTGAGAGATAAGCAGAAATGAACAAACTTTTCCATGTAAATAGTGGTAATTGTGGATGAGAAGATACAGCATTCTGGACTGTATTAGTCATGATTTGTATCGTAACCACCCATACCTATAGAATCCTTACAAACCTTAACTTTCTATCTTTCTCAGTCTCTCACTTTTGTGGAATATGGAGAAGGTTTATATATATTTTTTTTTTTACCACCGCAGGTGTCTTGCTCTCTCTGAGCCAGAGGTGAAAATGAATGCTGGTAGTTCAGTGGGGGTGTGAAACTGTTTCTTCACACTGATAATGAATTCTGCCCCATAGTGATTAAAATAGGTTCTGAATACCCAGATGATTTCTGCATGTGTTTTACACTCAGTTTCGATAATGAATGTGATTATCTAAGGCTGCCTTTCAAAGCCCCCCCACCCCACCCCACCCCCCGCCAGAACAGCATTTATATTATCGGAGTACTATTGCCGTTCTTCTCTACTTTTCATTATAGGCTCTGATTCAGCCTGTTTTGGACTATATTAAACCTTGAGGCAACATTTTACAATACATTTCCATTCATTAGTGTTAGTTAATTCAGTAGGTTTCATTAAGTATGACCTTACAATGAACATCAACATTTAAGGTTATAGTTCATGCTTGTTCATAATACATTAGAAGAATCAGAATCAGAATCAGCTTTATTGCCAGGTATGTTTACACATATGAGGAATTTGTTTTCGTGACAGAAGCTACCGCAGTGCAACATAATGACAGTGACAGAACAAAAAAAACCTTAAGAAAAAGAAGATTTAAAAAGAACAAATAAATAAGGAATAAAAATATACAAATTGACAATTGTATGTTATGTGTTACACCAGTCTGTCTGAAATCCTGTGCTGAATTTAGCTGTTTTAAGTTATAGAACTTGACATTTTAGAAATGTATATGTACAAATTACTATTAACTAATAATAATAATTCCAGTTTCTCTGATGTTGTCAACTTAGTTTTATTGTTGGGTATAATATCATAAGCATATGTGCAAATGGAAAAAAAAATTAACTCCTGCTTTAATACATTTCTATTTGAGCTTGTGAAAATATTTTAGAGCTTCAAATCTTTTGTAAAAAAGCATGTCAAATGATTTATTTGTGTAGTTTATTGTTCTTTGATGTTTTATACGTTACCTGTTTGTCTCAATTGTTGCTCTTTGTGTTCTTTTTTATTATTATTTGTATTCATTGGTGGATGTCTCTTGCATTGTTGGAAGTTCCCTGTCTTGTTTTGTATAATCTGCAAAGTCATAATAATAATAATAATAATAACAACATTAGCAAATGTTAATTTATAACATTTTAAATAAATAAGGAACAAATAATGCTGTTAAAGTATTGTTTGTTATGTTAGCTGTGGCATAAACACATTTTAATGAACACAACTATATTGTAACTGTTACCAACCTTGACTATGATTGTTCATTG
This sequence comes from Ptychobarbus kaznakovi, assembly GCA_027422405.1. Lineage (NCBI taxonomy): Eukaryota > Metazoa > Chordata > Actinopteri > Cypriniformes > Cyprinidae > Ptychobarbus > Ptychobarbus kaznakovi. The sequence goes on from CM049794.1 coordinate 36,957,575, forward strand.
ATAAACCATATCACTGTAAGGCAAGACCAAATGTTAGCTATATACGCTGTGAAAGAGGCCGACTATTCCTGATAGTAACCAGGCTCTAGTTTTGTTTAGGGGCTGTTAATCACCTCTTGTACGTTTTTTTTAGCCAAGATTCCTTGACGCAACATCATGTGCAGTTGATGTTTAGGGCTGCAGTGCCGCTGCAGTCCCTCTCTATGCAGTGGCTAAAGCCCAGCATGTTATTAACATACCACTGCTACAACAAAAGCACTAATTATTATTCTTAGACTGCAGTTAATGAACCCAGCTGCAACCGAGGGCCCTTTGCCATAGCGCCTAACCCACCTACCACCAAATAACTTCATCCACCACAACTGTGACCAGCACTGATCCTCCCCCCAATGTCACAGGGCACATAATTGTCTATGGAATTAGAGACAGAACTGCGTTTGCACAGTTGGTTTAGTGTGTCACACTGTGTTTCTCTCCGGTCACCTTTTCAACTACAGCCCCCCGCCGCCGCTGCTGCCGCCCTCCGTAACCCCTCGCTCCGTATACAGGCTGCACCTTCTGTGGAGCGTCTCAGGTTTTTGGGATCAGGTTACATGTCATTAACAGTGTCTCTGTGGGCCAATTCAAGCAAGTAATTAGCAAGGGAACGTGCATTCCCATGGTGATGAGAGGCACAAGCCATCTCGCAAACACACTTGGGCCGGAGCCCTGCATTTGAGGCCGAGCTCGAGTGTCATATAAAAACAATAGGATTTAAATTTCGAGGCATTTAAAATAGTCTCCCCTCCAAGAGAGGGGGTGGTCAGCTGTTCCTTAGTAAGTTGAGAGAGTGAGAGATCAAGGTTCAGTCGGCTTGTCAGGCCTGTGGCCCTGTAATCCCCAAAGACGACTGCCACTTTTGTCGACTTCTAAAAATACCTCCTCCAGCGCCCCTTTATCACTTTACCATTACCTTTCTCAACACATCAGAATCACAAACTGCCTCTTTCACCATCTTTTTTCTGTTTGTGACTCTTGATCTGTTGGTCTGAGTACGCCGGTCATAATGTTTGCGCAAAATGAAGAGCAGGATGCGGGAATTTTGTTTGGGTTAACACATCCGGGGCCGAGAACAATAATAGCTCTGCCTGAAAATATAAGAGGCAAAATAACAGCAGTGGATTCCATTACAAAGGCTTTGGATGGAACAGAGGCCTGCTGCTTTGAAGGACTATTCAGGAGAAGCGAGTTCCACACAGATCGGGTTGCCTTAATTTAGGCCCTACCTGGAAAGGGAGGAGGGTCGAAGTCTCGTTTGATGTGACAGGCAATGGCCATTCTTGTCCCGCCCGAGCCGCACACATCACACCTGCCCACATGGCATCACGTACGACCCCTTTATTTTCCAGCCCAGCTTTCTGTCTCATGATGGTCACGGTGCATTCATTGCATTGCTGTAGAGGAACTCAGCAACCTTTCAATATAGCATCACTTAGCTTCTTCTATTTTGAGTACTATTCTAATTGTGTATTTAGATTTTTTTAAAGGCATTTTTTGTTTTTAACACTGGGATAGAAAGGAAATGCCATGCTGAATATGGGTCAATGACATGTCTTTTTTAACTTATCTTTAAACTTTTATATGATGAGAATACTTACATGTTTGTATTAAAATCAATTTGTATATTTTTTGTGAGGCTCATAAGTGTCAAGATGATAATATATAATATATATATATATATATATATATACATACACACACACATACACACACACACACACACACACACACACACACACACACACACACACACACACACACACACACACACACACACACACACACACACACACACACACACACACACACACACACACACACACACACACACACACACACACACACACACACACACACACACACACACACACACACACACACAAGAATGCTTTACTGCTTATTTACATGCTGTTTTTTTCATAAAATATTTTTTTTAAATTATAGATTTACAATTTATTACTTTTAATATGATAAATAAAATGTAACATGCTACTTTTTACATGAGTGATCTAGCATTATATGATTTATCAATGAAAATCATTAATTGATAAATCATATAATGCTAGATCACTCATCCCTTTGCTTACTGCTTACTTAGATATTTAAAAAGCTGCCAAATCATGCCAAGTCATGCGGTTCAACCATGCAGACACATGCAAGGGAAAAACATCATGACAGGAAACAGGAAATGATATCATAGAGAGGATGTGAATGTCTCATCATGGATGTGTGTCAAGGTAATAAATGTTACATAAAATATTACATAATTTAACCTTTTTATGACAAGAATGTTTTAGGTATTTATGACATTTTCAATAAAATATTTGTAATATATATTTAGGCTACTATGTATGTATGTATATATATATATATATAGGTCCAATATATATTTGGACACAGACAAATGTTTATTATTTTAACTGCTGACCAAAATATATTCAAGTTACAGATATATAATGAATATGGGCTTAAAGTGCACACTGATTTGATTCATTTGAGGGTATTCTCATCAAAATTTGAGCAAAGGTTAAGGAAATACAGCTCTTTAATATGTACCCCCTCACCTTTTCAAGGGACCATAAATAATTGGACAATTGACTAAAAAGCTATTTCATGGACAGCACTGTAAAAAATCAAAAGTTGAGAAAACTTAAAAGTTTAAGGCAACCAGCTTCAAAAGTTGAGAAAACTTGTTGTTTTAAAAGTTTTCTTTGTTAAGTTTTCAGAGTTGAGTTTTTCAACTCTTAAAAATTTCAAAAAATTCAAAAAGCTCAATTTAAACTTTTGATTATTTTTTTTTCACAGAGAGGCAGAGAGGTAATTTTAAGTGTTCCATTTGCATTTGGAAGCTGTTGCTGTGAATCCACGTCATACGGTCAAAGGATCTCTCCATACAAGTGAAACAATTACTAGGCTTCAAAAACAAAAACTGAAATCCATCAGAGAGATAGCAGGAACATTAGGAGTGGCCAAATCAATAGTTTGGTACATTCTGAGAAATAAAGAACGCACTGAGCTCACAACAAAAATAGGCCTGGACGTCCACGGATGACAACAGTGGTGGATAATCGGCGAGTCCTCTCCATGGTAAAGAAAATCCCTTTCACAACATTCAGCCAAGAGAAGAACACTCTCCAGGAGGTAAGCGTGTCACTGTCAAAGTCTACAATCAATAAGAAATTTTCACGAGAGCAAATACAGAGGGTTTACAAAAAGATGCAAACAAGGCCAGATTAGACTTTGCCAAAAAGCATCTAAAAAAGCCAGACCACTTCTGAAAAAGCATTCCTTTGATGGCTGAAATTAAGATCAACCTGTACCAGAATGACAGGAAGAAAAAAGTATGGAGAAGGCTTGGAACAGCTCATGATCCAAAGTATACAAAATCATCTGTGAAACATGGTGGAGCAGTGTGATGGCATGAGCATGCATGGCTTCCATTGGCACTGGGTTACTGGTGTTTAGTGATGTTGTCACAGAGGACAGAAGCAGCCGGAAGAATAATGAAGAGTATAAGGATATACTCTCTGCCCAGATTCAGCCTAATGCAGCAAAGTTGATTGGGCAGCGCTTCATAGTACAAATGCACAATGACCCAAAACATACAGCAAAAGCAACCCAGGAGTTTTTGAAGGTAAAAAGTGGAATATTCTGCAATGGCTAGTTCAATCTCCTGATTTCAACCCGATTGAGCATGCATTTCACTTGTAGAAGACAAAACTAAAGGCAGAAAGACCCATTTTGTGTCAGTGTCCAAATATATATGGACCTAACTCTGTGTATGTATATGTATATATACAGTATGTGTTTGTGTGTGTGTATATATATATATATATATATATATATATATGCAGTGCATGTACACACACATTAGACATATATACACACTTACATTAGAGCTGTAAGTACAAAATACATTTTTAGTGTAATTCATCTGGTAAGTTTAAAACACTATGAACCCAATATAAGTACTAAAAATAATTTTCTAATAATTTTGCATGTTTTGAAAATATATTTTTCTTTACAGTGGACTCTCTTATATGTCATTGACCCATATGCAACTGACCTTCACAACCACAATCTATGACGGGATGTCGTGTCTGACTCAACACCCTGTGAACGCTAACAGAAGGATAGCAGGCACCTCAGCTAAGTGCATTCCCAGAAGTCTGACCTTTGTCATCTCCAGCAACAACAAATCCCTGCTTGACCCTTGCTGATAAACCGACTGTGCCTAGACTACAAGGGGAGACAGAGAGAAAGCTAGAACTATGAAAAGGAGCATATAAAGCTCCATGACCATGTATTCTGTGGAGCCAGCAGTGTCCTGGCTTGTGTAGCAGCACCAACGAGTGTAATTCAGAGTGAAGGGACGGTCCAAACCACAGCGACGCCCTGAGGTGCACACAGGGGTGCGGGATTAGCACACTGTTGGGGCTCCCGAGCCAGAGATGGTCTGATAAGATACAGGGGGTCTTGCAGGGGGCCTCATGTTGACTGAAATGAAGACCAGTCGATCCAGTATCAATTTTCCATTCAGCTTTAAGAGATAGACTGTGTAATGAGCCATGTCTCATCTTGAGTTATCTTGTGTTCTCAGACTTTCACTACTTAGGCTACTTATTTGGATACTGTGCAGAGTTCAAAACAAGGGCAGTTCACACAAAAGCTTGCCGCAGAACACAAGGCTATATTTACAATGGCTCATAAAAATAGCTTCCAAATTCTGTGAATGTTTCATCTCTTTCGGTACAAAGCATTTTACTTTGTGCTAGAAACAGATGGAGAATAAGACATAAATGAGGCAAAATATATATTTTACCTGAGATGTGAATGTGAGTCATTGCATATGACTCTTACTAGCCGGTTCTTTTAGTTATTCAAAAACATACAGCGCAATCAGTGCAGTCCGGTTCCCGAATTAATGACTCTTACAGTATGAGTCAGAAGTCAAAGGATAGTCCAAAACCACAAGTTATCGGTTTGAATTAATCTGACGAATCATTCACTGCATTGAATCCATCAGAGCAGTTAACTTAATCAACATCCAATTCACCTACTAAACTGCAAGTTATCGTTATATTTAGTGATGTCTATGAAATGAACAAAGTTTTGTAACAAAGTTTTTGTAATAAATGAAGAAATATTAATACCAACATGCATACACAAATACACATATTCAAACCCTGTAGGTCCCTTAAACTCTCTGTGAACCACTTCTTAAATTCTGAAAGCCACGACTGTGAACCCCCAGTACTGCTTATCGTAGACTGCAGCCTTGTTCAATCGGTTCATATCAATTGACCGGGTGGAGAAAAAAAGGGCTGCGTTTCCATTCCAGTCACACATTGTTTTGTCTGGCAATGTTTATTTAGATGTAAATCAGCCAGCAAAAGTGTTACATCCTGCCAGTGTATGGAGGGTGGGACTTCTGGCCCTCCGAGGAGGAAACTGGGTTGAAGAGATTGGGACCCTCGGAATGTCCGAGACGGAGAGCCATATTGCAGTTTGGGTGACATCATTCTCTCTCCATCAAAGTCAGGGCATCCTGGGTGTTACATGTCTTCAGCTCCTCTCAACACCTCCCTGCCCGGGCCTGTATGGTGCTTTTGTGATTGCACTGATTATTGTAAGCAACCACAATCACTGTACCACACAGTATTGCGTCTAAAGATGTTTGGAAAGGTGCACACCCCAGGGTCCATAAGGAACACGCTGAATTTCCTTGCGCCTTATCGTCCGACTTCCACCCAGCCTTCATCAAAAGATCTAATTTAGATCAAATTAGAACTTGTATTTTTCCAGTCAAACTCAGAAGATTGGAAGGGCGGGAAAGAGGAACCAAGGGGCGGAAAGAGTTTCGTGTGGGAGAGTTCTGAGAACTATGATTAGAGGTATGCGAAATATGATTGAAAGGACAGGGTGTGGAGTATATTGTGGATTGAATTGCCATCACATTAATCACTGGGTTTATAAAGAGAAAACCATGAATACATGAGAAATAAAACACTTGGGTCTTTGTTTTTTGGTGTCTTTGCTATAATATTTGTTAGATTTCTTGCAGAAGACAAAAGACTCAAAGATATTGCTGAACATATGAGTAGAAGAAGAATGTTCAGGCAAAAAAAAAGCATTCAAATTCAAATACATTTGATTGATCATCAATTAAAAGAACAAAACGACATACAACTATATAAAACTAGAGCTTTTCTAGTAAAAATATGATGTATTTCACTCCAATTGCTTGAATTAAGGATATGAAAAAATATGTTTAATTTAAAAAAGGCATATAGACTTGGGAAAGCGCAGAATAATGTACATAATTCAAGAACTGCAAGCTAATTTCATGCTCGTTATGTTTGTAACCTTGACCTGGCAGTCATACAGGTCCCTGGGTGATTTCCTCAGTGTAATTACTAATTAGCAATTCGCTCCACTTCTGCTGTTTCTGAAATCATGTCAAACCATCAATAGACATATTCTCCACCTGTTTATGACAAACCGACTTGATGATGTCATTTCTATATGCGAGAGCTGTGATCACAGACGTCTAAAGCAGACAAAGGAAAATTGTCGCCCTACATAGAGGTGACAGTTCTGCACTTTGTGAGCATGTGAAATAGATGGTGACAAACAAGCATCCTCCTCTCTCACCTCATCACTGATCTGAAGACTTATTTTATATAATTATTGAAATACTTCAAAATTGCAATTCAAATGACTTCAGATTTACCATTTTGAGCCTACTTTCCGTGGATCCTCAGAGAAAGTCTTGATACTTTGGTGCTAGGCCCCCCAAATACATCACCACAAGACTTAACCATCCAGAAAAAAAGAAAGTAAAGATAAGTAAAGATGTTTCAAGGAAGAGAGGATAGCTTCTTCATCTGGTTTTGATGAGACATTAGGAGAGGCGTAAGGTCAGATAAGAAACCTGCACCCATCATGATATTCTGTTTCCTCAAACTACATTGAAACCACATGTTTAGATGTTTCCTCTGAGATTGCTAAAGTTTTAAGGCTATCGGATAAGAAAAAAGATTTACTTTGCAATAGTCAATGTTTTTAGTATCCTGCAACATGGACCATCACCCCCCCCCCCCCCCCCCCCCCCAAACTTACCACACCACAGAAAAAACTCTGAAACTTTTTTGTGCAATTCGAAGTGTGCTACACACAGGTGGGTGGGCCTGTACAAACCACCTGTAGTAACACACTCTCTATTCGCACTAGACACTTTTCACACATTACTGTGTGTACATAATCCCACAAAAAGACTCAACAGTATATGTATGTTTACATGCACTACAAATCAACTTACACTGTTCCCCAGCCAGCTGCTTGACTTACGATGTTTCTCTCTGCACTTGTACAGTATTCATTTGAAGCATTCGTACAGTTTGTATAGTTTATATTTTTGTCTATGTATAGGTTCATATTTATTTACAGTATATTTATAGTCAAAATCTGTCAGTAGGTTAGTTGTGTATTGGTTTATAATGTTTTCTTTTACTTCATTGTTGTATGTCTGTATTTATGCATTGCACAGTGATCCTGTGAGACACGATGGTTCGTTCCACTGTATGTGTTCACATGTAGCAGAATGACAATAAAGCTCAACTTGACTTGAATCACGCGCTTCCTGAAGTTGGCCCTAGGGTAACGCCTACACGAGCCAGGCACACCAGCATTCGCGCGTCAGTCGCGCGCGCGCGGCAAAGGTTAAAGAGAGTGTGCTGAAGCGACATAGTCCGTAGTTTAACCTTTAAATAAATAAATAACACCATCCTCCCGCGTCTATCGCTGACTGGCAGTTTTCTGCACCGCATAGTCCGAACATTACTGCAACGCAAGACCAAAAGCGTTCTTATTCTGCCCTTCACAGGCTTCCGTAGACATTTCCCCTATTCTTCTCCAGTAGTCTGCTGCTGTGCCATCTGTGGCGAGAAGTACTCGTGGGCAGCTATATCAAAGCCATGGAGCAGATTAATAATATTCAGGTGGTTCCGTGCACCAGCTCTAACTATCTGAGACCGTTTAGGGTGCATTATAACCAGGTGAGTCGCTATAGTTTAATCGCACGTTATCATCTGTCAGTGATTCGGTTAACGTTACACCTCATCATTTTGCTGTCAGCTGCCCAACCCCCATTCATTCTGGCATTGCTTTTATCGACCAACATTGCGTCTAATGTTACACAATGAGCATAACGTACATTGCGTCATTCAGAAAGACAAACGATGTATTTCATAGGAAATATGGCTGATTTCGTGTAATGATTTCGTTAGCTTGACTAGCAATACGCTATTGAGCTATAACGTTAGACAGGAAAGCAGCCACTTTCCCTCGAGCACATGCTTTAAATTACAAGCAGCACAGCTGGCTTAGCAAAGCTTTATTAAAAGCCTGATGCACACAATATTGTACAGTCGGTAATACTGGAAACGCAATCTTGGACTTAACATGATGGAGACATGCTAGAACACAAGCTATGTTATTACATCTATCTATCTATCTATCTATCTATCTATCTATCTATCTATCTATCTATCTATCTATCTATCTATCTATCTATCTATCTATCTATCACGATACTTGGGTGCCGATACGACATGTTTTGCTATTTTTTTTTTAATAATTTCGATTCTAGTATTGCAATTCAATATTGCTGTTGCGATATTTATTTTATGTTTTTAACTCTAGACCATGGGAAAAAGTTGATTAATACACTTAATATACAGACTGTCACAAAAACACATCTTAACTGTCATTTTATTTCAGATTTCAGCAAACATAAACAAACAGCCACAAAAAGTCCAAAAGGAAAATACTTTTTTGAAATAAAGTGCCCTTCAAACTTCTTCCATTAATAAAATAAAATGAAAAGTCTCAAACTTAACTCAAAAGCCATTCTTTTAAATACTGGACTGCGTTAAATAAAATATATAAGCCGTGGCCCACTTACCATATATATAATTTGTTAAAAAAAACTAAACTATTTTTATTTCACAAAAAAACAAGTTAAAGCTGTTAATTAATTAATACAATAAACACTGTCATAAGATAGGCTATTAAATAGCAGTCCCAAACTAGGATTTGTTTGTTTTTATTTATAGAGCACAATTAAAACAAAAACTGGGTTGAAATGTGCTACAATAGCAACTAAAATTGTCACAGGAAGAAAAGGTTTAATAAAAAGCAAGTAAAACAAACATCATAGAAAAGAAGGAGAGACACTTTAAGTCAATGTGTTGAGCCAAAGGCTAACTCTAATAAATACAATTTGACCTATTTTTTTCTGTAAAATAGTAAATGTCTAAGATATAAACCATCAAGGCAAGAAACTATTCCAACATTAGGGGCCACCACGTCTGAAGATATAAAAGCCCGGTCATTCCCCGCTTAGGGGCCACCACTCAGTTTTAATCTAGTCCTAGGGCCGTCTAAAATCATCTGGTTTGATGACCATAGATTCCTTTGAGGTTTGTGTATAATGACACAAAGTGAAAATAACATTTTGGGTTACGGAAACAACAGTTACCGTGGTGAATATACAATACTATCATGAACTGTTAATGAAACGTGGCAACTGCTCCTGAATAGAATGAATTAGGGCTGTGCAATTAATCACATGCGATTATCATGCAAATGTATTTACTTTAACTTGTTAGTTAATATCAATGATATGACGTTTCCGATGCGTCTGAAATGACAAAAACATATACATATATTGAATTGTTTGATCAAAATTATTGCTAGAGACAGTTTGGTAGTGGCTGAATATTGGTAGGGACACGTTTATATCTTAGCGGCAGTTCATACACAGCCATAGTTCACTGACAAGCTAGGCAATATCGCGTTCATAATCGCAGATGATTCGCATTCGATTATGAACGCAAAATTGCTTAGCTTGTCAGTGAACTACGGCTTTGTGCAGTAATTGTCGCTCCATCTGAAAGCAGGTGATGGCGATTTAGGGACGTGTTCCTACCAATATTCAGCCACTACCAAACTGTCTCTAGCAATAATTTTGATCAAACAATTAAATATATGTATTAGGGCTGTGCGATATGACGATATATATCGGATGGACGAAATAAAAAGTCTATAGTTTCATATTATGTTCTATCGTTTATATCGTGGTGTCGCAAAATACATTGTTTCCGGTAATACTTTTTCATCATTTGAGTGACTGCGATCTTTATACGCCGCCCACCACGGGGCGTGAAGAGGAGACAGAACGACCAGCCAGGACAAAATGAGGAGCTCGTTCCTAAACGAGGACTACATCTGTAGCATGGTCACGTGTTTTTAAGCACTGCAGTTTTAAAACAACCGATTTTAAGCCGTTGAAAATCAAACAACAGACCTATATGCATGTGCCGTCTCTTTCTGTGTGAGAGGAGTGCACTTGTTCTTTTTTGCCGACTTTAAACAATTACATAAACACACTTATATGCGTCAGAATCCCCGTCTTTGCAAGTAACTTCATAAACACAGCGATTTAGGTCTTAAGAGCGAGTAAATGGCAGAAAGAGAAAACGCAATGTAACAGTGTATTAGATCCGGACTTCGGTCTTAAAGGGGAAGCTGTCCAATATTCGTTCTGTCCAGAGCCGATCCTAGACTTCTGGGGGCCCTACGCAGAACGGGGGGGGGGGGGCGGCGTGTGTGTGCGAACCCAAAATTAAAACATATTTTGGATTAAGGGGGCCCCCTGGTGTTTCGGGGGCCCTACGCAGCTTGCGTATTCTGCGTATAGGGAGGATCGGCTCTGGTTCTGTCTTCCATTCATGTTAATCATAGCACACTGCTAGAAAATCTCTCACTGCCCTCGACTAAATCACTTTTGTAACTTTAATGAGAATAAATAACAATAATAATGATATATTTATAATATGTATAGAATATATACATAATACACGTGTTAATTATATCTATCATAGATAGATAGATATAATTAACACAGTGAAGACTAATTAATTTACACAATGTATGTAGCGTTTCTTATTTATTGTAGTTTTTTGTCCTATTGCTTGCAATTAGTTTCTTATCCTTATTTTATCATGGACTGTTTATTATCTTCAGTGAGGTTGAGTTTTTTTCTCTCTCTTTAGGCTTGTATTAGTTAGGTTCTCTGATAGCATTAATTGAGGTGTCTCACCAGATCACCCTCCTTGCTGTGCGAAGCGAGGAAGGGGTGTGCTTGTTTTGAATGTCGTAGTGACGTTGTGTCGCTCCCTTTATACTGAGGGGTGGGGATGCCACTCCCAGACACAACGTCACGTCTGCCAGCCAATTGGGCCTGGCGTAATGTAATAGGGCTTCTGAGGAATACGCGGAAGAGGCGTATCCCATAGTGAGACACCGAAACGTATGCTTGAAAGAGAACCAGTTTTTTTTCTCTTGTTTTTTTTCTACTAAGTTACATTAATGCCAATAAAGAACCTTTATGTTTCATAGTCTTCAGGTCTCAGCTTGTACATGTTTTTCCAGGTAAATAATTTATGTGGAAGTCCAACTTATAATTTATAATTATAAAAAAAAATAATGTCAATGTTTACCAAAGCACTATGCCAACATGCAGTAGATGAAGGCATCTACTTGACAAGGGTTTCGGAATGTAATTTTCTTTATACAGGTGTCTAGAGTGTTTGACTGATTATTGGTAAAGATTTCCCAATTTGTTTAGATTTCTGTTCACAAGCATATTCGTATGCACAAAAAATACATGGAACCTTCTAACAGTTTTTATGTTGGAATTACTTGGCGGTATACCCTACCCTGTGAAAATTTTGCAGTGTTTGGCAGGCTGTAATTTTGTTTGCCTTTGCATTGTAAGGCTTTTATTCACAGAGTGATGATTAAACACTTAAGCATGTCTATTTGTTGAGAAAAGACAGGATTCCACTATGAAATTGATGCTGTGGTAGCAGGTCATAGTAATGCATGCAATTTGAATAGATTTTCTTTGTGTTAGAAATACTGCATAGGTCCATTAGAGTGAAAAAAAATGTTTAGGCCAGTCAGTTCATAGATATAATTCATGTTAATAATTACAAAATGTTATCAGGATTGCAAGTGTATGAATTCAGGCTAGTCGATAAGAATAATTAAGCCTTAATTGTCCCGCTTTTCCATTATGAATGATTGTAGGAGGTCTTAAATGCATTAAAAGTGAGAGCTTTAAAGTGCAGGTCAGAAAACACCAGACACTTTTTCAGGTGCAGCTGAAGATAAGTGCAATCTATGCACCCACACCTCCAGCCTTTGCCTCTGTGAAGGAAGTTGAGTTGTTTTTCAACACCAGCCGCATCACTGAGTCACAGCGCTCTGCTACCCACACAGCCCTGCTGCCATGTAGCAGTAGACGGATGCTGCCAATCCATTCCACCACCTGTACTTTCAAATATCGCCACCTCCCAGCACACATCTCACCTTGGCACTACACCTTTTAAAATCTCTTCTTATCTTATTTATGTAAAACAGTAAAAATGCCTGCACACTGGTGCATTTACAAATTGATGTTTTATATTTATTTAATTAAATATTTATTTAACATTTCAGAATATAAAGCAATGTTAATTAAGCTGCTAATCTATCATATAAATATAGATGTGTGTGTGTGTGTGTGTGTGTAGTGTGTGTGTGTGTGTGTGTGTGTGTGTGTGTGTGTGTGTGTGTGTGTGTGTGTGTGTGTGTGTGTGTGTGTGTGTGTGTGTGTGTGTGTGTGTGTGTGTGTGTGTGTGTGTGTATAAATAAAAAAAAAGTACAGATAAGAATACCGTTAAAGTACCGGATCGATAAGAGGAGTAATACCGTTAAAACCTTAACGATACCCATCCCTAATTAAAATACAGTATGAGCACAGACAGACCAGGTGTTTTTTTTTCCTCTTTAAATACTTTTTTTCATAATGTTTACTGAAATTATTTGGTGGTCTGAGGTGGGATGGGGGCGCCGGATTTTTTTATAGGTTTAAGGGGAGGGTTTGAGAAGCACTGCACTAGAGCATCCCTTCATTCAGACACAGTGGAAGATCTGATAAGAATCAGTGTAGAGGGTCAAGTCTGGAAGATGTTGATGCAAGAGAGAGTGTGGTTTAGCCGAGGCCAAAGATCAAGAAGGCCAAACTACAGGAGTTGGCCATCCGAGGGGCATGTGACTGCAATGGAGGATAGTCCATAAGACATTGAGCCATGAGATGTTCAGTTTGACACCCTTCAAACTCTTAATTTAGATGTTCTTTTTATTTAATTTATCTTGAGATGTTTTAAATTTTAATCTCAGCTTGGTGAAGCACTTTAAGCACCAACACTTTTTCAGTAAGTTACCTTTCTTGTAGAATTGTGCTTCAAATAAAGAACTTTATGTTGACCAGATTGTTAGTTAATCGTTTACTAGTCAATATTGCCTATACGAAAATTTGGGTGCACCTAACTTTTGTGCTGGTGCACCTAAGAAAAAAAGTTAGGCGCACAAGTGCAACCAGTGCAAAAAGTTAGTCTAGAGCCCTGAATGAGAATCGTTATTGATGATTTTCATTATCGATAATAATCAATTTTATTGATTAGTTGTTGCAGCCCTAGTTGTCACATGAAACGATATAATAAAATATTTACAAAAATGTGAGGGTTGTACTCACTTCTGTGAGATACTGTATGTTGTGTAGCAGCAATATTTCTTACATGCTCACAGCAGCATATGGTTGTGTTGGCAGTAGGAAGTCGGTACTTGCTCTGCCACTGTGTAGCAGATTTATTTCACCAAGTCCAAACACACTAACATTGTCATGTACATAACCATGCAAATCCCTCAGAGAGTTGTCATGATAGAAATTATTTTTGACTGTCCTTTACGTGTTATATGTTATGGCAGGTTCTTCTATAGCAGGTTCTTGTATCTCAGGTACAGTAGTCATCCAGTGCTCTCCCATGGAATCCACCTCCAGTGGATTATGTCGTAATTAATTAGAGTGGTTGATAATGAAATTTAGCCTGAACCGGATTCCAGTGTTGTTCTCGTGCAGAGCCTAGAGTCACTCGGGTCCCGAGAACCAGCAGCTGAACCAACATGTTCAACTACTCCAGCTGCCAGGCTACTGCTTTAGCAGCAGGGGTCTTGGCTAGGAAGGGGGTATCAAAGGAGAGTGTATTGGGGAGAGGGGGTGTAGGATTAAAGCAGGGGTTGGTGGGCAGACAACAGTGTGCACTGGGTGGGGAAGAACAGATGAGGAACAATAGGGGCTGGGATGCTGGAGTGAGCATAAGGGTGAAGAGGCCATGGGAAACGTGTGGCGGCCATCGCCCCAGCACCAGGCCACTGGACGCACTCAATAGACACAGGAAATGGGATTTACGTGAGGCAGATGTGCGCAAGAGAGGTAATGAATGCATTAGAGCCCAATGAGCAAGAAAAAGGTGAGAGCGACCAATGTGCGCTTCCCATGAGAGTCGTTAACCCTACCCTATGTGTAGACCACCTCTCTTGGACAGCTTTATAGAAACACTCTAAAACATTGAGAGCACAAGCAGATGAAAAGAGAGAGTAAGGCTCTTAAGCCTTAAGTACTCTTTGTCGCCCAAGGCTGGCCTGTCATCTTTCATTGCGTGGTAAGTGTGTCGCAGTGAAGCTTACTACTTATCCACTGATTCCAAACCCATAACACAACTGATGACAGGACACTGTCAATTTCCCAAGACTGTGCGGCCCTTACATATCACCATTGGCATTGACATCCTCTCTCTTACAGATGTTGGTTTTGTATGCTGAGAATCTGGAAGTGACTGCACCCAAGTACATTTTCCCATTGCATGGCATAGCCACAATCTTGTGGTTAGAGGTTTTCAGCCGCAATTCAGGGCATTGTATTTATGTCCTGTCATTTCCTTGTAAGATTGTGGATTGTTTCATAGGAACAATGATGTGTGGTGCTTTGAAAAGTTCATAAATCACCAGCATAGTGGAAAATATAATGTACTCCTGCTGTCTTCCCTTACATGTTAAATTTGTTTTCTGGTGCTTGTTTTTCCCTAGTGAAAGCAAAGTTACAAACGGTTACAAGTTTTATTTATTTTTTGTTTTAGAAAATACATAAATTAAATTCATACAGACAATGACTTTAAAACATTGCTTTTATTAAAAGCATGTTTTGGATTTTTTTTAATATATATATTTTTAAATGCTCTAATAATAATAACCATGAGAAAAAAGACTAAAAACAACCTGTCAACTAATTTCCATTGTCTATTTTCTTTTAACAAAAAAAAATAAATAATATTTGAAGAAAACTTTAAAGATTATTGCAAAAAAATCATATTGTACCAACGTAAAACAGGAAATGACATCATAGAGAGGATCTTTGCAGATCTTAAAGACGGTTTGTCAAGGGTCAATTAAAATATTGGATAATTTGACCTTTTATGACAAGGCAAGGTTTATTTAGGTTGTAAAACAGTGTAAAAGACTCCCCAAAACGTAACAGTTATTATGAATTGAATAATAATTAATGCAATTCATGATTTGTGAAAATTTTTGAACATCGTGTCATTTTTTTTCTGGTTTGCTAAATCATATCAAACCAACAGCAATTCTACGATTTTGCAATTTTGCAATTTGCCTCCCCAACAGTAGGCATTTGTAATGTAATGGTTGCATGATCTTGTAGCCCCAGGCTGAGAGGCTTGAGCGCTACTTAAGCCCAGCATGGGCTTGAAGGGGGGCGGGGGTACATGGAGGGGGTAATTTGGGGAGGTAAGCTCACACCTGTAAGATGGAAGGGCAGAAGGAGAGTGGGGTCGATGAGGGGTGGAGGGCGAGGAGAAAGCAGATGGAGACACAGAGGTTGAGCTCCCTCTGTTCTCCCATCCCTTTCATCCCTACCCCTGTGCTCTGAAGCGCAAGCACTGGAAAAAGAAGCAGCTACACAAAGCCTTTTGAATTGGGTTAAAACGGTGGAAACGACTGCATTTGCTCTTACTTTTTCACATTTTTTGTAAAAAAGATGACAGACGAAGATGAGCAAGAGATGATGGTCCTACCTGAGAGGCTGACTAGAAACCTTCCAAAAAAATATTGAATGCTTGTTTTTTTTGTAGTTTTTTTTTTGTTTGTTTTCTTCATAATTTATGAGCTGTGAAGGCATCAGCATGTGTCCATGTCAGAGGGTGGGGTTTTGTTGTTTACAGAGAAAGTGTTTTGTTTTGGTGGTTGGTGGGTTTGGTTACATTGTTTGTTTCGATGTAATGACGTCTTAGTGTTTACCTTTGAGATCTGAAGTATGGTTGAGGACTCAATTAACCTTTGTACCCTCTTTGGGCTGGTGGCGCATAATTGCTTTCCCAAAGAAACGCATCTTTCATTTTAAGCACCAGTAGTATGTTGGGCTGATGTTCAGGTTCCTGAAGAAAATGAACGTTTAGTGCAGTAAACAAGCCCGTGATTTAAAAATAATGACTCCTTTTGCTCATTATCCTTGTATTTCACACCAACACACCCAACCGGATCAAGACAGCATTTCTTACTGTGAATATCAGCAGGGCTTGGCACGTGATATCCTGGTGGGAATAATGTGCGATAAGGGTTTAAATCTTGGGAAGTTGAACAGCACATGGTGGGAATTAAAGGCCTTGATTGTAAATGGCAGCGTGACGGCAATTGAATTCTCAGCAGCTGTCGAGGTCACAGCATTATAAACTGCAAGCTGATGATAATTAGACTTTAAGCATGCAAAAGAACAAGGCCTTTCACTCCTCCCTATTCACTCATAAACCTTTATTGCGAGTAGGACAGAGGGGGCATAATAATTTCAAGACCCTGCATCTCCTTCCACTCCCTGTAATCGGTGTTGTAATCCATGTCGCTTGTGATTCCCAGGGTCCCAAAAGGCTTTTCTTGTTGACCTGGAGAGTGGCCCTGATAATGAGGGACCCCCACCATCTGTGTGCAAGACCAGGGACCATAAACACACTCGGCCACACAGAATAGACCTATAGGGGGCAAACCATAAAAGCAGCAAGAACCTTACCAGGGCTTTTGAAGGCAAAACAATTGAATGATGGATTACAAATATTTCTAGTGGACACTTTTTTCTCTTTTAAAGCGATACTTCACACAAAAAATTTAAAATTAGTCATTTTTACTCAGTCTGGTGTCATTTTAATGTCACCTTCTGTCTTTTCAGACCACTAAAGGAGAAAATTGAAAAATAAAAGTCTTGCTCGCACTTGTCCATATAATGGCAGTGAATAGTTACCAGATTCAAGCTTTAACGAAAAAGATGCAAAAGTGTCATTGAGCCTGATGTTGTTGATGTTGACAACTTTTCTCTATTGGGCAAATATTTCGGTCACCTGAGCAAAAAAATATTTATATCAGACCTGTACAGCACGCACACAAAAAAGTGTGAAACTTTTAACTTTAATGTGCTATTTTTATTTGATTTGACCCTGGATTTTAACTAAATGAAGTACATTTTAGGTTACCTGAGACATTTTTTTTTACCGTATAATATACCGGTAAAATACACTGCAGTATAATACACTGCAGTTCAAAAGTTTGGGATTAAAGTTTTTAAAGAAGTTTCTTATGCTCATCAATGCTGTATCTATTTGAAATATTATTGCAATTTAAAATAAAAGTTTTCTATTTTAATATATTTTAAAATATAATTTATTCCTGTGAAGCAAAGCTGACTTTTCAGCATCATTACTTCAGTCTTCAGTGTCACATGATCTTCAGAAATCATTCTAATATGCTGAATTATTATCAATGTAGGAAACAGTTTTGCTGCTTAATATTTTTTGGGACCTGTGATAATTTTTCAGGATTCTTTGATAAATAAAAATTAAAAAGAACAGTGTTTATTCAAAATATAAATTTTGTGTTTCAATATGCACTACTATTCAAAAGTTTGGGGTCAGTAAATAATTTGTTATTCAGCAAGGATCTGTTAGATGGATAAAAAGTGATAGTAAAGACTTATATTGTTAGAAAAGCTTTTTTATTTTTAATAAATGCTGTTCTTTTGAACTTTGTATTCATCAAAGAATCAAAGAAAATACATATGGCCCCCCTGAGTGTGGCGTTGTATATTGAGGAGGAGGGCCAGAACTGCAGCTGATAGAATGTGTGCTGTAGCACGATACTATGATATTTATTCAAAAGCAGATCGTGGAGACATTTTTATCATCCATGATCAAAAATCGTCATATCGCACACCCCTAATTTCACAATATTAAAATTTTTTCTGTATTTTGATCAAATAAATACAGCCTTGATGAGCATAAGAGAGTCCATTAAAAACTAAGTAATTGATTTATTAGGTTTATGATATAGGCCTAACGTAACATAATGTAATATCAAAACAAACTGAAGCATTTAAACCGATAGAACAGAATAGAAAACAAACTGGAGCATTTAAACTGAGATCTGTAAGCTAAATATTTTCAAAAAACTTGAACATGTGAATTCTTTTATAGCTATCTAAACATTCATATGAGGTGTAGTTTGCACAATACACCTGTGTGTGACTGTATCTAAATGTCTCTGAGTTTTGTTACCGTTCTGTACCCATCCTCCGCTATTTCCAGCACTTAATCAAGCCACTCTTCTTTAATACATGAGGACGTTTTATTTCACATGTCTTTGCGTTGGCTCCAGGCCCGGCGCCAGGATGTTATAACTGGGGGGGCATTTCAATCCCGTAGGGGGCCGCCACTACTTATATGCGCAATGAAAAAACAGACACGGGCGCCTGCGCGCACAAATAAAATAGTTAATAGTTTTTTTAAGTACATTTTTTAAGATATTTTTTAAACGTTTGCTGCATGGATTAAAAATAACTTTTATAAAATATTATTTTTTTAGGGACAAAAAAAAAGGTAGGCATTTAGTCGCCCAGGGTGAAGATTTAGTTGCATATGCGAGTGATTTCCTGGCAATGTGCCATCACCTTTGTGTTTTTTATTTCTTCTTCGCTGCTCTAAATAGTGGTTGCTTGTGGCAACACAGCACAACTTCCTGTGTTTGCATTCTGAGCAGCGAAGAAGAGTCGATTTCTGATTTGCAGCATGAAGCAAAGCTAGCGGGCATAACTATAGGTCTTGTGTAAGAACATGGTATCGGATCGGAACGTGGGTTCATGTACTCATCGATGCCAGAATTGTTTGTGGTATCGGATGAATTTCCAATACTAGTATTTGGAATCGGAACAACCCTAATTCTAATGGCATATTGCTCCAAGTTACCTCTGTTTACAGCGCTTCTCAACATACATTGGCATCTGTGTACCTCCCTCAATCTGTTGCTTATATCTCACATGGTTCGTAAAGGCTTGTGGTGTTTACATGCTGTTTATTCAACTGCAGAGATTATCTGCAGATGAGATTGTAAGCCTTTGGTCCACCACTTTTAAATCAAGGCCATTTTTAGTATCTCTTCTACCGTGTGGTGGCATGAATTTAAGAAACTTTATTGAGATTGATACATTTTATAAATCAGTTAGTCCATTTCATATTTCTTTTTTTATTAAGAGCTTCTTATTATGACTCTTTGTATAAATGTTTTTACACTATTGCATCAAACCAGTAGCCAGCCATTACTGATAAAGTGCCATCTAGTAGAAACAGCCCACATAAAACTGTTTGCGATAATGCAGGATGCTGGCTGCATGTGATTAGTCACGTTTACTGTTGACCGTTGGCTGAAACAACAGGCTCATCACTGATTTTAAGGTTTTTTTCTTTACACATTTATCTCAGAAATACTTAGCATTCCCTATGACAGCACTAGTATTACAAAGAGGCTGAAATCCCAATTTTTTTATACTTCAGGATGTCATGACAGTGATTATGTAGACAATAGACCTAGTGTCTGTGGTATGTGAATGTGCATCGTTTACTGTTGAGCAGCAAACATTAACTCTAATCTGTTGTACCCTCATCTTAAAGCCCTTACTCTTTACTCTTGTGTGTTTTACCCTGTAAGAGCTAATGCTCAATTTGAAGTACTTTCGTTTTTTGGGCTTGTCTTTGAGGTGCATGAACTTGCATTGCCTCTCCCTCTCTGTGCTCTATCAAGTTGCTGGTGATGGTTGGGTTAATACTGGTGTTCAGACAAAGACTAAGGGTTTGCGTTCATGGAATGAAGCTTCAAGCTTCTCAGTAAACTGCGGGTCGTCTCTGCTTCAGTTACTGTAGTTGGCATCTTCTAGGGCTGTGCGATATGAGCAAAAATGTATATCTCTGTATTTTTTGGCTGATTTGCGGTATGCGGTATATATCTCAGTATTTTGTATTTGGAATAAACAAATAAAATGAATGTCACCATGTAGGCATATATGTGCAAAAAAGGGTTAAAATCACATAACATTCTAACATTGTAATCTAAAAACAAAAACAATGCTTTTAAAGCAGAAGTTAAATTTACTAAAATAAAAATGAAATAAAAAGCACAGACTAATTGAGTAAAAAGGCTATTTTGATTACCTCATTACAGTCACTTTACAGTTAGTGTTTTCATACACATACACTTACTTGTAGGTTTAAAATTCTACATGTGTCTATCATTCTGCTCAGTTACCGCTCATGCTCACCGGAAAAGCAGAGTTTGCTCAAATAATGCGCCAACAAGAAATGTCTATGTAACGTTAGTATACTTGTTGCTGTTTGCAGTAGAGCTGCTGTGCTGTGACATGCTGTGGTACAGCTGGACTGGGCAACGCTGGTCAAATCTTCCTTCACTGATCTGCTCACATTCGCTGATAATACATGTTTACTTGATGCTTCTTTACACGGAATCATAATTTCTATTAATTTCCCGCTGATTTACGCAATCTGATCTGATGAGCATTAACTCCTATTACGCGATCATATCTCTGTATGAATGGATGACAGAGACGCGCGTTTTCCTTTACCACACACACACACACACACACACTGAAGCGCGCATGACGTCTCAATGAGGACAAACACACAAACAACATCCCCAGAACTGCTCTGAGAGTCACTTCATGAGCATTTCACCATTTCTTATCCTCATATCATATACACACAGAAATGTAAAGGTATTCACGGCAATCAGTCAAAATAAAAGTCCGTTTTTTTGAAGACAGTGGAGCAGAAATATTTGTTCAGCAGAATGTACATAACACTACTACTAAAATTATGAAAACTTTATTTTTTAAGGAATGATCACACATTTCCAACATGTTTTAATTTTAATAGTAAATTCCCTTTGTTTGCCAAAAAAGTTTAATTTTCAAAAATGTTAAGATAAATTAAATTGATGTTTTATGCCTTCATTTGATAACCAGATACACAACACAGAATTTCTGATGAAAAAGAAAACATTTCACTTGGCTATTTTAAAAAACATATAACATTAGGTGAGAGAAAATTAAACATAACTTTATAATTGTCATTTTCTTCAATCATATAATTATTATAACACCTAAAATACATTGCATGTAAAAAGTGTTTGTTTCAGGCAGTTGAAGGGTGCATTGTGTGCTCATGATTAGGATGGTACCACCTCTGCTGGTGTATAGTTATATAGTTTAGTATAGTTTGCAGGACTATACGATATTTGGATAATTAGTCAAAAACAACAACAACAGTTATGTCTGATTCTGTTGCATAGAACTGAATAAAAATAATACATTGATATTTAATATTAATATTTTCTGTCCGATTTTCTTTCAATAAAACTGTGGTTATTTTATTGGCTTGTCTTTTAAATTCTGTGTCATTAAAATGTAGTTAAATTAAAAGTCTTACAAAATTACTTTATAGTAGAAATCGACCGATATATCGGTTTACCGATATTTTTCCCGATATTTAAGCATTTTACCATAATCGTATATTGGTTTTGTAAAAAAAAAAAAAGTTTTATATATTTTTTTTTATTTGTCACATACACAATTATACAGAGTATAACCAGCAGTGAAATGTGTTCTCTGCATTTAACCCATCCAAGTGCACACACACTTGGAGCAGTGGGCAGCCGACGCTGCAGCGCCCGGGGAGCAGTTGGGGGTTCGGTGCTTTGCTCAAGGGTCTCACCTCAGTCGTGGACAATTCCTGCTGGAGCTGAGATTCGAACCCACAACCTCGGGTTACAAGTCCATTTCTCCATTTGAAAACATTAGATATTCTTTTGCTTATTGTTAATATCAGTGTTGCTTATTATGCTTTTTATAAACAAAATGTTTTTATTGTTGTAATTTTGAAGATTAAATTTAACATGAAAGAATGTTAATTTTAAACTGTTTTTTGTTGTTGTTAAGATGACTGGAAGGAGGAAAAACCAAAGTGAAGAATTGACTGACTTCACTCAGTTATTTATTTACTTTATAACAGTAAATAAATATCGGTTCTGCATATTGGTTATCGGGTACATAAACATGCAAATAATTGGTATCGGTTATAAAAAAATCAATATCGGTCAATCACTACTTTATAGTATTTAATAAAATAAATAATTATTACAAAGCATTTTCGGTTTTGGTTTTCGACCAAGCACATACAGAATTCTCAGCCCAGAATTTTCATTTCGGTGCATTCCTACCATTTACTGTAACTACATCCAGAGCACTGTTTGCAACCACATGCTCCTTTAAAGGATCACACACACACACACACACACACACACACACACACACACACCAGTATGCAAAGAGACATTTAAGAGGGTTTATTCTACAAATAACTTTAAATTCATGTTGCTGAAAAATGTGTTAATGTTATGTGTATGGACTCTTGTTTTTGTTCTTTTGTTCCACATTAGCTTCCTGTTCACTAATTTTTGCCTCTCACAAAAGCCACAATTCTTCTAAGAAGACAGTAAAGGCTTATGTCATGCTTGAGCTTTAGTTAGGATCAAAGGTGGAAGTTAAGTTACACAATGTTTAGATTTTATTATTATTTTTTAATACTATTATTTTGATTTATGTCTTAGTTTTAGGTTGTATTTGCATTTTTAATGTAATATGGCAATTAAATGCACTAAATGGGTTTCGTTTTCAGTTATTAATATATGCTATTTCAGCAATAAATTTTTAATTTTCTAAAAAGGAAACAAATTACTTGTTCATTTTAAGAAACTTATTTTCTCTTGTATATTTAGGATTGCTCTTTAAAAAGAAAAAGTAGTTCTTATCCGATTACTCGATTGATCGATGGAATTTTCGGTAGAATACTCGATTACTAAAATAGTCGATAGCTACAGCCCTAAACTCAATATACCGCCCAGCCCTAGCATCGTCCTTTATGAACCAAAGAAATGCTCAGATAATAGTAGCATAAAGACTTTCATTTCACAATCTAAAACTCTGCACGTTACATCCCCCTCCATTCATTAACATACCCACTTTCACCTCCACAAGTATGTACTCAAGTTTACACTTGCCATGAAAACGCACTTTTTATCCCCACTTGTCTGACCCTGCGGGAAAGATTGAAGAATTTAGCACCTACACAAAAAAGTTTGGATCACTGTGACATGATCAGAGAAGCGGGCACACACCTTTTTCCTCCTGACCCAGGTGTTTTTATAACACTTTTATAAAAGTGAACATCATCTCTTCTGCAGTATATAAATCCAAAGTTTAATAATATAATCAAATATTATTTAAAAAATTGAGTAAAACTTTAAATATTTTCTTTGCTGAAAAGTCTTGTTTTTACAACGTTTACCAAAGCTTCATTTTTTTTTCATGGTCATGGAAAATCTAGGAATAATTGTAAAGTCATGAAATTTCAGAGAAAATTTCAGTAGTGAATATGCATTTTGCTAGTTACTGTACAGTTTGCTCCAAAATATTTAATCAGCTAGATATCTTGCTTGCAAGTATTATCCGATTTGTGAGTCAGTCACTATGCCAATTAAACCTGTTCACAGATCAGTCTATTAGGGCTGTAATCAGTCGATTATTCTGACGATTATTCGAGTAATCGGATCTAGTGTTGTCAAAAGTACTGACCGCGATACGATTCCGTACTGAAATTAAAAACGTCCGTTTCCTGATAACATTTGAGTGCTGTTGAGCAGATTCTTAAAGTCAGTACTTTTGACAAAGCTGCTCTGATCATTTTTAGTGGAAAGAAAAATAGACCACTAAATTTACATACTATGTGTTATATCGAATGCCTGCAGAGGGCGCCAAAGGCCTGATAATTGTTTTTGCACTTTACAGCGTGATCTAATCCTTGTTTAAAATTGACTAAACGGCATTTAATTTAAATGTCCACTTAATCTTTAATATCTGGCCACTTCTTTATGGTAGAAATTCTACAGCCACTTTCATTTCTTGAACAAGAACATATGGTGCTCAAAATATGCAAACTCAGAGCTGACTCAGAAAAAAAAAAGCAAACTCAGAGGCTTTTATTTTGAAGTCGCATTGAACAGTTTACATATTTAGAAAGATAATGTATTCTCCTGTGTTAAAATAGGTTTATAAACGATTTACATTATAAATCTGATAAAATGATGCACATTGTTCTCAGATTAACGTTTTAAGCAACTCCGACTCAGCATATGTAGAGATGAAGTTTGAGATGGCCCGGGCATGTAAATGCTAACTGTTTGTGTGGAGCAGCATTTAGTGTGAATGGAGACACTCTGAGATGCACGTAACCTACACGTATATAAGTAAATGGTATGTCAATCCGGAAGCTCGTATTTATTTAATTGAATCATAGCCTTGTTGAATTCACAAAAGCACTATGATTTATTATAATTTTTAAATGGTTTTAATATTTCGTGCTGCCTTAGAAAATGGTCTAATAACGCTTTTCCTGGATTTTCGTCCATGGAGTTGCGCCACTTACGTTATTTTGCCAGTTAATCAATAGGGACCAAAAATGCAATTGAGGATGATTTATAATGGAGTACTCAAATTTAATTGAGGAAATGCAATGGCTCTAGTCTAAATTATTCATTATAGCAAATCTGAATTACTGAATTGTAAACATAATCACCAATAACTGGAAATTCAATAGTCAAAAGGATGCATTTTTTTTAGGATACATTTCTTTCATGAATAATTCAAATACCCTATTCAAGCATTTAACTAGGTGCTCTTGGATTAATGGAGCAGATCTGACACCATACTGAGCAACAAGACTGAAGTTTGTTCCGCTCTCTCAGTCTTCCCTCCAAAACAGCCACGTTTTGGAGCCAAAAGATACAGGTCATTAGCACGAAAAGCAGCATTGCCCAAAGCAAACATGACCCCGTCGGATCCACTGGCCATGCTTGGTATGCAGGTTCACTTTCCACACTCTCGTTTTACACTGGTGCCTCAGGTAACTGATGACTGTTTCCATTAATGAAGCTTTGCTTCTTATTAACAGATCAGACCTGCAACCATGATTAGGTCGCTTAAGCTGTTCAACTGGAAAAAGGTGCTGCATTTTTTAAAAAGCACTGTGTCTGTTCATTGAGAGGTGTAATTAAGCTTTTGATTATTTCTGGCTTTATGCTTATACACCAACCAACTTAGATATGCATAAAAAACTGTCAAATCTGCATAAAGTGACCATCAATTTAAGTGAGTAAACTACAACAAAATATTATGACTTAAATAATTTATTGTATACATAATAATATATTTCCATCTTCATGCATATTATTAGATTTTTTTTAAATAGAACCACATTCTGTATAATAAACATCACTTCAAAATGTGAAAGTTATCTCATGATGCTGCCTGTTTTTATGATTCTTTAGCTTATGCAAGATATTATAACAGTCCTGCAAGATGCTGAGCTTTGCTTAATTTTTCAAAGTTGGGAGTGATGTGCTAATTCACTCTTTTATGGTGAATGAATAGTTACTGTGGGTGTAGGCATAAAGAGCACCCATGAAAATAAAATTACTCATTTCCAAAACCACCTTCTTGTTATAAAGGCTGTAGGCTACTTGTCCACAGCTATGACACACGACCTAGTATGTGTTGAGACAAATATCAGCTGCAAAGTCTCAGAGTTAAGCATAGTCTTAATATCATTTTAATTGTTCTGTTTAGGAAAATGATACAGGATCTGCAGAGAAAACCCTTCTGTGATGCCAAGCATTTTACAGGGCACATCACCTTTGATGCACAGCTCAACTGGTTGAGTGTTCAGTCACTTTTCATCCCAAATGACAAGTACAAAGAAAAGGTTATGTTTTACAAGTATGTAGATTGCACATGAGGTGATGCCCCTTCAAATAGAGTACAAACGCACATGCACTAGGCCGATCCCCCATCATCTTAAGCAACACCAACAACCTTTTTCAGAAACATGTCCATTCTTGTGAGAATCATGTCTCTTAGAATCCCTGTCTTCAGGCACTGTGGTGATCAAAAGTGCTAGAGATTTATGTAAAAGAGTGAGTGAGACACTGTGCATGCACTGTACACAAAACATAAGCCTACTAAGTCTAGGCTGTTACTACTAACATTTTAAGAGCTGCACACCCTTTCCCATTATTGCTGGGGTGTTTTGACAACTCAAATACTCAAACCTACTTGTCAAGCTTGAATCCAAAAGTTGCAATTTCATAGTTTAATTAAGATTCAATAATATCTCTTTAACCTTGGTATACATTTGTTTGTATATCCATGAGATCTTTAATGTGAATATGCTCATTGTTATAGCAATCCAGCTGTTTTTTTCTTCTTTTGACTTGAACAACAACAACAATTATTATTATTATTATTATTATTGAGCAACTTTTTATCCATTTCATTAAACTTTGCATTAATTAAATATCTGTGACTAGTTGCTTTTTATGTAATTTTGGGATGGATGTCACATCTGGTTGCTTAGCAACAACTCTAGCAATTATATTTACACTGTTCAAAACATCAGCCCAGCTACCTCTTTTAACCTTGGAAATTTACACTTTCACTTGAATTTACAGCAAGTTACAGCATGGAAAAAAAATCAGTATTTAATGTTTTATATAAACTCTTCAAAAATATTTTCATGAGACACTTTTCCAATGGAACTAAGATTTATTTACAGGTCATCTTTGGACATGGATTTTAAAAGTTAACAATAGTTTGGTTACAAAAAAATTTTTTTTTATTTAACCCACCTTCAATGCAATGCTAGTTTTGAATATGCAGACTGTCTGTTTCAGTTGTTTGTTTGTGTTACTTATTTACCTTAAACGGTTATTTTAGAAATTGTGATATTTTAATTGTGCTTTTTTTCACAGAATGGAACAAAGAAGTCCTGGGACTTTATGCAAACCCATGATAGGTGAGAATGTGTCTTACTGTATTTTTTTTTTAAAGATAATTTTACAAGTTAACCCTCTCTGACTTATTTTTTATATAATATATTTGGTTACTATGTTTGACTGTATCTCTTTCCTTTTGGAGTGTACACTGTAAAAATAAATACAAAAAATCAGTAACATTTATGATAAAATACCGGCAGCTGTGGTTGGCCGAACTTTACCGGAAAAAAATATGGTTGTAACATTTTAGGTTTTACAGACTTAATTTAAATTCACAGTAAAAAAAAAACATATTTAATTAACTGATATAATGTTAATATGTTGCTGCTGTTTATCCATCGTTTTCGAAAAGGACCGTGACATCTAACTGGTTGTAAGCTGTCCACAGTGTATCCGCAGGTGGCCAGTACGGGCACGGAATGTTCTGCCGCATGTCGGGCAGACATGCTTGGGCACCACTGTTGCAGCATTTGCAGCTCTGGCTTTACGGAGTACTCGCTTCTCTTGTGCTATGGTTGTCCTTCTAGCTTCAAATATCTGGCAGCCTTGGCGGATCAGCGTTATGCCATGTCGATCGGTCTTGTGCCAGGATTTCCCAGGAGGTGCTGTCGATATCTAGGGTATTAAGAGAGGCTTTCAGCATGTCTTTATATCGCTTCTTTTGTCCCCTGTGTGATCGCTTTCCTTGAGATAGCTCACCATAGAAGAACTGTTTAGGGATGAGATGGTCTGGCATCCTTGCAACATGTCCTGCCGAGCTTGTCTGGGTTTTCATTAGCAGGGTGTGAACTGACGGCAGGCCTGCTCTGGAGAGGACTTCTGTGTCTGGCACCTTATCCTGCTACCGAATCCTCAGAAGTCTACGGAAGTCATGTGGAAGTGGTTCAGTTGCCTAGCGTGCCTCCTGTATACAGTCCAAGTCTCTCTGGCATACATCAAGGTAGTTAGCACTACCGCCCGGTAGACTTTAAGCTTTGTAGTAAGGCTTATTCTACGGCGGTCCCACACGTTGGTCTGGAATGCAGAGCTTGCCTTGGCGATTCTGCAATTGACCTCGATGTCAATTGTCACTGCGCTGGAGAGGGTGCTGCCAAGATATGTAAACTGGTCCACTGCTTGCAGCTTTTGTCCCTTCACTGTGATGGTGGGCTCTTGTTATTGAGCTTTCGGAGCTGGCTGGTACATCACTTCGGTTTTCTTTGTGTTGATGAGGAGGCCAAAGTTGTCGCATGCTGCAGCGAATTTATCCATGCTGGCTTGCATTTCCTGCTCTGATCCAGCATTCAGGGCACATTGGTCAGCAAAAAGGAGGTATGGTTGCACCAGTCTCCTTTATCTTGGTGACAGCCTGGAGTCTTTGCAGATTGAACAGTTTCCCATCGATCCTGTATCTCAGGCTAACTCCCAAGGAACTGTTCTGAAAGGCATCTGACATCATGGCTGAAAACATCATGCTGAACCGTGTCGGTGCCAGCACGCACCCTTGCTTGATGCCGTTTGTGATGGGAAAGGCATCTGAAGCTTCTCCGTTGTCCAGAATACGAGCCGTCGTGGAACTGACGTATAAGAATAAATCTGTCAGGGCACCCAAACTTTGACATGATGCTGCGCCACAGAACTTTGCGACTGACAGTGTCAAAAGCCTTGGTGAGATCCACGAAGATGGTTTACAGTTCACAATTCTGCTCTTGACACTTCTCCTGGAGCTGTCGGACTGCAAAGATCATGTCCGACATGCCACGCTCCTTATGGAAGCCACACTGTGTCTCGGGTAGTAAACCCTGTTCCAGTTGGTCAGTTAGGCGATTCAGCAACACTCGTGCAAGGATCTTTCCCGTGATGGAAAGCAGTGATATTCCGCTATGATTATCGCAGACTTGTCAATTTCCTTTCCTCTTATAGAAGTGTACGACAGATGCTTCTTTCAGTTCCTGGGGAATGGATCCTTGATTCCAGAAGGACTGGAACAGCTGAATGAGTTTGTCGACAAGCACTGCCCCTCCAGCCTTATAGACTTCAGCTGGGATCGCTTTAGATCCTGGGGCCTTGCCACTGGACAGCTGGCTGATGGCCTGTGAGGTTTCAGTCTCTGATGGTGGAACGTCCAGGCTGTGGGTGATATCCGCCTGAGGCATTCTATCAATTGCCTCGTTATTGATGAAAGATGGGTGATTCAATATGGATTGAAAGTGCTCAGCCCAACGCTGTAGAATCAGAGTCTTCTCAGTAATGAGAGTTGCACCATCTAAGTCCAGTATAGGGGAGCTCCCTGAGGGCTGAGGTCCATACAAGGATCTGAGGGCTACGTAGAACAGTTTGGCATCGTTTCTATCAGCAGACTTCTGGATTTCATCTGCTTTGGCACTCAACCAGGAGTCCTGCATCTTGCGAAGCTTGCTTTGTACATTCCTGCGAATGTTATTGAAAGCATTTTTCTTAGCTGTTGACGACGGGTCGTTCTGATGAGCATGGTGAATGTGGTGCTTTTCAGCAAGTAGGGCCTTGATCTCTTCATCGTTTTCCTCAAACTAGTCCTGCTGTTTTCTGTGTGAGGGTCCAAGAACCTTTAGTGCAGAAGAGTGCACAATATCCCGGAAGCGTTCCCAGTCCTGCTCAGCAGTTCCCTCTAATTACAGCTCTGAAAGTTGGTTGTCAAGATCTTCTGCTAGTGAAGCTGCTGTATTGGGTTCCTCAGTTTGCTAACATTGATCTTTTTCATCACAGCTTTGTTACCCTGTGGACGTCTCTTTGGCTTGATGTGAATACTTAATTTGGAGATGATGAGTCTATGGTCATTCCAACATTCAGCACTCGGCATGGCCTTAGTCAACCTTACATCCGGGTCTGTCTTTCCTCTGCATGATGACATAATCAATAAGATGCCAGTGCTTGGAGCGTGGGTGCATCCAGGACGTCTTTTTGCGAGTGTGCTAGCGGAAGATGATATTAGTGATAATCAGATCATGAGCCGCACATTGGGCTCATTAATATACCAACCTATTGAAGTACTAATATCTGTTTTGTACCATTGTTATACACATTGTAAAGTTGCTTTGGATAAAAGTGTCTGCTAAATGACTAAAATGTAAATGTAATACACTGATAACTACCTAAAACAGGCAGTGATGAGAAAGTCACATGAGGAATCAAAGCTCGTCACAAACACCATCATGGTAGCTCATGATAATGAAATAATGCAATAAACATTCATTTAACAACATTAGATGTAAGATAAAACCCTAATGTACACAACTGGTAAGAAAAAACATAGAAACTGTTATTTCAATGCAAAAACATCAAATGTGAAGTGTAATGCAGGGAATTCTGGAAATGTCAATTTACGGTTTCTCACTGTAATTTATATAATGACTTGTTCTCTTTCACTTCCAAAAAACATAATTTAAAAACATAATTTAAAAAATGTACATTAAATGTAATCACAATTAATCTCTTATTCACGACATATGCGCATGCTTAGATCTGAAGGTAAACAACGTATGTGCGTATCTTAATTTATGTCCTGAAGATGAACGGAGGTCTTACGTGTTTGAAACAACATAAGGGTGCATAATTAATGACAGAATTTTCATTTTTGGGGGAACTATCCCTTTAAGCTGCATGTTTTCACATAATAATTTAAGACAACTGTAAACCTGGAAGGATTTGAGGCTTTTGGTGCTGGAATGTCTTACCACGGTGCAACAATAAAGTCTCCCCTGCCCCAAAAGTCTTAATGTGTGCACATCTTGATCTCTCTTCAGTTCTGTCTTTTACATGATCATGTCTCTATTGAGCTTTGTCACAATAAATCTTTCCCTTTTTTTTCTAACTTTGATACACCGCTCGGTTTTTAGTAGGTTCAGGTAGGCATTTGCTACCCTCCACCTGTCCTCAATACACTCGCTGATCCCTGACCAGGTTTGAAGTGTCCAGGATAGAGGCAGAAGCAGTTAAACTTCAGTTCTGTTTCCCATACAACCCCTTCCCACCAACCCAAAGCAGTTTTTGGGTCATTACACACCTAAGAGCAGCCTCTTTGTACCTCTCCACTTGTCAATTGCTGCCTTGAGATCACGGGTGACCTTTCATACAGGGTTCATTAAAGCTATCGGTGAGGATTGAGTACCTCTGTGGATCATGTGTCAATATTGCCAGACACTTTTATTTTCTCTTGGAGATGTATGGAGATTCAATCATTCTCAGCAGGAAGAACAAAGCGACTACAAAGTCGCTGGCCAAAAATATAAAAAGAGTTACAGCACATTCCTAAATTAGATTTCCTAAGAAGGCCTTTGTTCTTCGATGAGGAGCGTCTGGACCATGTCTGTGAGAAAATGGTCTGCGAACCAAAACATGATTTCTGTGGGCTTGTAACACCAAATTCTAACCATTCACAATCACAACATGACAAGTAATTTTTCCGACCTTATTCAATTCAAAGTGAGAAAATGTCCAAGCAAGGAAAGAAAATGACAGTCGATCAGAATGGCTGGGTGGACTTGGATTCTGGACCACCAGCTTAACTCAAGCAACAACTAGAAGAATAAAAACTCAAATAAAAATATTTTCACAATATAAAACCACAGTGTCAAACCAGTTCTGGACAAGGTGCATGGACAAGACTGAGTTGAGGTGAAGCCACTAAAACCAAGGTACTCACCACCAAAACCATGGAATTTTTGTTGTAAATCCATTGAAGGTTGAAAAATTATTTGAAAAAGGGAGTTTGTGGCTTTATTTTGACGAACACTACCATTCAATGGTTTGAGGTCAGTAAGAATTTTTGAAGAAATTAAATTGCTGCTTTTGTTCAGCAAGGGCACATTAAATTGATCAAATGTGACAGTAAAGACATTATTGTTACAAAAGATTTGTTATAAATGCTGTTCTTTTGAACTTTCTGTTCATCTAAAACTCCTGAAGAAAAAGAAATCACGGTTTTCACAAAAGCAGTACAACTGTTTTCACAATTGATAATAATCAGAAATGTTTTTGCACCAAATCATTGTATTATAATGATTTCTGAAGGATCATGTTACACTGAAAACTGAAGTAATGGCTGCTGAAAATTCAGAACTTTCCAAATTAAGAAATACATTCAAATAGAAAGGTTATTTTTCTAATTGTTATATTTTACACAGTTGCTGTTTGTACTGTATTTTGATCAAATAAATCTGCCTTGGTGAGCATAAACATATATATATATATATATATATATATAAAACACTTGCCAACCCCAAAATTTGTGTATGTGCATGCTCTTATTTGATGTCACCATTTGACCAAGTCATTGTTTTCTTCCACTGTTTGGTGTCTTGATGAATGAGGTGGTCTGCAGTTGAAAGGTAAAGCTATTAAAAGCAGCATCTGTTCAGGTCATTAGTGCCACTGCTACAGTCTAATGAGAGCTCTGCTGGTGTTTGGGAGGTAACAAGTTGGTAGCCATTGTCTTTTGTGAGGACTTTGAAGAGTGTTGATGAGTGTGTATCATTTGTAAGTGTGATATGATGTGTATCAGTGTTGTGATCCAGTTGCAACTCCGGTTGCATCGCATCCTGCAGCAAGAGCCCAACACCCGTAATGGACAACATGCTTAACGATGTGTGACACATCCTGCGTGACTTCGACAGTATTTCCAGGGTGGAGAGGTGAAGCAGTGAGGAGTGCGCCATTCAGACATGCCTCGGCTCGC
This sequence comes from Ptychobarbus kaznakovi, assembly GCA_027422405.1. Lineage (NCBI taxonomy): Eukaryota > Metazoa > Chordata > Actinopteri > Cypriniformes > Cyprinidae > Ptychobarbus > Ptychobarbus kaznakovi. The sequence goes on from CM049794.1 coordinate 36,990,540, forward strand.
TGGGGCACTGACCTGTCAGCTGTGCAATTTTCAAAAGTTGACCCAGACTGCACTCTTCATTCGGGACAGCTCATCAGCGGTGAAGAAAAAGGGTGGATCTTAACTGATAGACATTGGATTCGTGCCTTAAAAACTACAGGACTGCTCTTAATCAGGCATCGAACCATCTGATCATTGTGTCTCCAGATGATAGCGCTTCCTACCAAATGTTTGTGCATGATCTGAGTCATATCAATTCAGGAGCACTTTCATTATTGAAAAAGCTCTAATGTTTTTTGGTCAATGATTGTGGCCTTCCAAAACAATTTTGACCAAAACAACAACAAAGAACAAATGCTTGAATGTGAATACATATTCTGGGTAAGATTCAAGAGTGTGTTGGTTTACATTTAAGCTGTGTGGTAATCTCTGGCACGCATTCACCATGGGAAAGGCAGGGCAGGGCTTCCTGCCTCTACAGACATATCCGCTTTCCCCACTCAAAGAGCCGTCTCTCCATTGCCATCGAAACAATCACAATAATACAACGTATTATAGCATAGAATGATCTGAGGCCTGTGTAGTGAATGGGTGCCGTCAGTAGAGAGACCAGCCGACAAAAATATCTCAATCCACAAGTAATCCACATGACTCAGTCCATCAATTAAAGTTTCATGAAGAAAAGCTGCTTCTTCATAAGAGACATCCATCATTAAGATTTTTTTTTTTACTTCAAACTGTTGTTTCCAGCTAAAATACAAGTCCGCTGTCCATAATATTGCTTTCTCCAGAGAAACATTGTCAGGAGAGAAATATGAATAAATTAAGCACCATTTACAAGCGAAGGAAATGTCACTATACAGTAGATTATGGACTCAAATTGGGGTCAGAATTGATGGTTTAAAGATAAACGCCTTCATGTTTGATTTATTACTTACAAAGACACTCAACTTTATGCAATTATTGGCACCCATTCACCGCAAAGGATCCATAGGTGAGCATTGGTGATGTATTGCTGAAATTCTCCAAATCTGTTCCGATGAAGAAACATACTCAATTTCATCCTGGATGGCCTGAGGGTGAGAAAATGTTCAGTACATTTTCATTTAACTATTCCTTTAAGGCCCCGTACTATTAAAATATTAAGATCCATCTCTAAAAGTTAAATTAATACAGATAATTGGCTAAATAACTTGAATGACTTTCATCTTATTATCAATGATTTGTCTATTTTAATAACTCATAAATGCTCGAGACAGATGTTATGTCAGGTTTGTGTCCTGGTTGAAAGCAGGGGAAGATGCTGCTTGTATGAGTGTGAAAGTGCTGTACAGAAACACTGTCCTCAAGCCATGCTGAGCTATTAGGTTGCTTTCAGTCCACCGAGGCCTGGCTATCCCAGTATGCTTCAGTGGGTAAATCCTATTATACAGAGATCCTTAAGACACAGGGATTTATTATCTTCTTCTTAGGGTATTATGTTCAGTCTCAAACCGAGATAAAGGGAAAAGCCAAGACCATGTCCAAAGTGTTAATCCTGGGTGATTTGTGGGTCTTGATGGAGCAAGGGTGTCCATGTGCCTCTCTCTCACACACATACATGCTCATGTTCACTTTCTCTCTTTATCACTAAGCCTAGACGAGTTGTTGGATCAGTTGTGTTGTTGCTCTGGCAGGACTGGATGCATTAACAGGAAGCAAAGCTATCCGTTGTTGAGTACTGATCAAACTGGAACCGCTTCTCTAAATGCCAACTCAACTTCTAAATTGCTCTTTCCTCTTTCCAGTGTCTCTGTGCTGATTTTCAACACCACCTCACACTGTTTCATCCTGGTCAAGCAGTTCCGCCCAGGTAATGACCTGCAGTCCTTGTTAATTCCTGATGTTCATCCACACTTGAGTCTTTGATTTTGATTGATTTTAGTTGTAATATTTGTTTTGTACAGCTTCTTTTTCTACTTCCCTGAGACCTTCAGAAGGTTTAAGGCTGTAAGGTTTTTCAGTTACTTTAGATATCAGGGTTATGACTCCCTCTTACTTAATGAGTTGGAATTAGAATTGCATTTCATCAAATTTAACTCCTTCTTTCTGATTAGAAAAATTCAGCACTGGTGGTAATGCAATTCTGCTTAAATTTGAATTGCGATGCTGCATCCGTGTGTTCATTAAAATGTAATAAAAAATAGATTTTGCATTTAATAACCATTTTCAATTCAATTGTGAATTATGCACAACCTTGTTACAAAAAAATGGTCAAGAAAGCTTCTGAGGCATTTTACACCAAACTGAATGCTTCCTGTTTGTTTCATATCTATCTGAGACTGTGCTACTGCTAACCTATACTCCCCTCATCCTACACAACCCAGGCACCTATGTGGGACAGATACATTTAAAACTTCCATAAAATCTTTTAATGTGTTCTCACTTTTTTGTAGTATGTTTTCACAGCAGAACAACAGCTTGACACTGATTTTACAAAGACTGCCATCCAAACATTCTCACACATACTTCATTTATACTGTATCTTGTTGCAAAGTGACGTACAACACCCAGATCCCTCTGTTATCTCTATTTGAAAGAGATGATGAAAAATCTTTTGTTCTGCTGCAGATTTTTTAAAACATCTGATACGCAACAGATATCAGGTGCCGTTTTATAACTGCTATTAGAGAGTGTTGCTATGTTGAAATGTTTGCTTGACAATAACATGGATGATAGACATTTGTTCTGGTAAAACACAGTTTAGGACCTTGCCACATCCATTCAGTTAATTTCTCTCAAATGTGTTGCACTTTCTATGACTTTTCCGGCTTTTTCATTTGGTCTAGTGACCTTGTATCGTCTTAAGTCACTTCTAAATGAAACTTTCAGTGTTTAGATTACACAGAGAAAACCACAAAGACATATATTGACCTAATGCAACATAGAAAGCCTCTAAAATAATAACAGTCTCATAATGGAACATTTTTCATGTCGATGGTCGTAGTGCAAACAGAGCATTTTTCAGTGCTCTCTGTGAGGCTTTGGCCCCGCGCTACACTGTTACACTATTGTTCTATACATGCTCGCCAGGGACGGCGCCCTGCTTCTCAGAATGGAAGGAAAGCCTTGCATTGAAAGAGAGACGTCTTTCTACAGGTTTTTTTCTTTTCTGTAGTCTTCGAACAATGCTTGAAATGAAAAGGCAGGCCTTGTGCAGGGAAACATAAGAACAAGTCTTCTCAAGGATGGCTTTTCTTTAAGTGAGCTCTCAGTCCCAAATGTACAGTACATTTGTCTGAAGGGCGTAGTACTAAAGATCTGGGTATAGATATCTGTAGGGTTGTAGGTTCAAACCTATGTGTGGTGAACCAAGAGTTCAGCTCAGGGTTATTATTGTTGTTAAGTAAAACCAAAACCGTAAAGAAATGTCATTAACTGAAATAAAATAACATATCAAAATCTTTTATTACAGATTGTTGCCAAGGGAAGATTTCATATTTTCATTTAGTTTAAGTGGAAGTACTAAAATAACTAAATCATTATAAAAACTATGTAGACATATTACAACTATAGACATATTGTGCAACCCATTACTATTATTACTATGTGTGTGTGTGCGTGCGTGCGTGTGTGTATATGTATATATATATATATATATATATATAAACATTATGTTTGAGACCTCATCAATCAAAGGGCTTGTGTACCCTTGTTGTTTCCTCATCTGTCTTTGTATTTGGAAGCACTCTTAAACGATAAGTGACACATCTTATTTCTCCACAGCTGTATACATGAGCGAATGGGAGCGCAGCAAACCGAAGCCCCTGCAACCTGCAGAGGAAGAGTCAGCGGAAGCTGCACCAGCAGAACCTAAAGTCCAGGAAGAGGACAAAGCAGGAGAGACAAGTGAAGGGACATCGAGCCACCAACCTCCCGCTTCGGCCGGCGTGACCTACGAGCTGTGCGCAGGATTGGTGGACAAACCCAACCTCTCTCTGGAAGAGATTGCCAGGCAGGAAGTGCTAGAAGAGTGTGGCTATGATGTACCAGTCACCAAGCTGAGAAAGATCACGTCATACAGGTGAGAACCCATCTTAAAGAAGTCACATTTTATGGTAAGTTCATAAGTGTAATTCACACATACATTTACCAGCCCACGTGATGCAGAGTCAATCTATTAGCATGCTGTAGCTAGCTAGTGGCATTGCATTAAGAAATGTAATCAAATTAAATTTCAGTAGGTTATTTCTTGCAAATGGTGTCAGATGTAATGTATTTTGGTGATGTCAGTGAGTATAAAACACTGACAGCTTCTGCTTTTGCTAATAATGGATGTGGGAAAGTTGTTCTGGAATTTTAGCAGCTTTCAAGTGTGAAATTGTCTAATAATAACGCAAGCAGTCTCATCAGTGATACACTGATAATGAATCAAGTCATGAGGTTTATACAGGGTTATTTATTTTGTTTATTAGATGTCACTCTGGAATGCTTGATTCTGATTGGTCAATCACAGCTTTCTGCAATTAGATATTTTTGTAGTGTCCCCATCATCATCACAAAATAAACCCCTTCAGGACTTTATATTTATCAGATTAAGAAAAAAATATGTATTTATTTGTACTATATACTACTGCTGTTACTATGTTATTTATTTTTTGAAAGAAATTGAAACATTAATACTGATCAGTCAGAAAGTGACAATAAATATATTTATATTTGACAAATTTCTATTTCAAATAAATGCTGTTCTTTTGAATTTACAATTCATCAAACATTCTTGAAAAACAAAATCACAATTTACACAAAAATGTTAAGCAAAATAACTGTTTTCAACATTGATAAAAAACATTTTTCAAAAGTGTTTCTTGAGCTGCAAATCAGCATATCAGAATGTTTTTTGAAGGATTATGTGACACTCAAGACTGAAGTAATGCCTGCTGAAAATACAGTTTTATCATAAGAGGAATAAAATACATTTGGTGAGCATAAGAGACTTCTTTCAAAAGCATAAAACAATAGTACTCACCCCAAATTTTTTAACAGTAGATTAGAGAGTGTGTGTGTGTGTGTGTGTGAGAAAGGAATGTATAAATATCTGGTCAAATGCACTCTGTCATGGCTGACATACATTTTTTTATATCATTTTATACATTTATATTGGCAATGGCAATTTTATTTATATAGCACTATTTACTACAACCAGAGTTGACCAATGTGCTTTACAATAGAATAACTAAAAACAGCAATAACACACACACACACACACAACAGTAATACATCATAACATGCAACAAAACATCATAAAATTTACATTTATGTATTTAGCAGACGCTTTTATCCAAAGCGAGTGCATTCAAGCTATACATTTTTTGTCACAGAACCCACAACCTTTGTGCTGCTAACGCAATGCTCTACCACTGAGCCACAGGAACATGCAACAAAAAAACATAGGACAAAGATAAAAAGTGCTTCAACCAGAATAAAAAGCCTTATCGAACAGATAGGTTTTTAATTTAGACTTAAACATAGCCACAGATGAAGCCATTCTAATAAAAATGGGCAAATCATTCCAGAGTCTTAAAAAGGAATGTATAAATATCTGCTAAAATGCACTCTGTCATGGCTGACATACATTTTTATCTCAACTGATTTTTCTCTCCCTATTTAATATTTAACCTTCATCTCCATCATTACAGCCCTAAACCCCTAGAGTAAAGAACCTCAGATAAAGTATTCAGGGGTTAAATGTGTCCCGATCTCATCTGTAAAAGAAGAAGAAACAGTGCTGCATTATGCTCTTATCAGTTTTCATTGATGAGGCCGTCGTAAACCCCTGCCGCCTCACACCTGCCAGAGTCACACACCTGTCTGTGTGTGTGTGTGTGTGTGTGTGTGTGTGTGTGTGTGTGTGTGTGTGTGTGTGTGTGTGTGTGTGTGTGTGTGTGTGTGTGTGTGTGTGTGTGTGTGTGTGTGTGTGTGTGTGTGTGTGTGTGCGTGCGTGTGTGTGTGCGTGTGTGTGTCTGCAACATCTGCCTGGTGCTGTTTGTTTTGAACTGTGCCTCAGCAATCTCTGATTAGCTAAACTACCACATAGAGTCGCAAATTATCCTCCTCTCAAATGCACACCTGCAGACTGCACCATCATAAACACCCGTGGACCTCTGTTTGATTGTGTTAAACAGTGAAAATTGTCTTTTTTCGCTTTTCCACATTTACTAATTAGAAGTAAGAGGGAACAGGAAATGTAAAGAAGAGGATGAGGAAATGACAAGTTGTCCATATGGGCACTAACCACTAGACCACAACACCCAACAGACTGCTTTATAAATATGTCAACTTGTTTAAAGCAGCCAAAATGAACTGTCTCTCTCCTTCTTTCTGACATTGTTTATCATTTAATACAATTCTTAAGCTCACAGACTCTTATAGTCACCAAGGCTGCATTTATTTGGTCAAAAATATGTTAAACAGTAATTTTGTGAAATGTTATTACAGTTTAAAATAACAGTTTTCTATTTTAAAATGCAGTTTATTCCTGGCAAAGCTGAATTTTCAACAGTCATTACTTCAGTCTTCAGTGTCAAATGATCCTTTAGAAATAATTATAATATGCTGAATTAATACTCAAGAAGCTTTTCTTACTATGAATTTTGAAAACATTGAGCTCCATAAGGTTTTGGTAGAAATGTGTAAGCACTGTGGCTCTATCAAAACATTGCATATGTCATTATTTTTGCTTCTCTTTTTGGTGAGGCTCACAGAAATTAAAGGGGTCAATGAACTGCCTTTGTTTTGTTTTTTTATTTTGTGCTGTTCTCTGAGATCCACTTATAATGTTATTCAGATTTTTATATAAAAAACATAATTTATAAATAATAGGCTATTTTGTGCCCTGATTTTGACCCCCCTTTTAAGAGCATTCTGTTTGAATTGGCGTGGTGTATTGTAGACTCAGTACATATCAAACGATCTCTAATAAGCAAAAGAGATCACATAAGGAAAAATTTGGAAAAATATATATACACATACTCACACTTGTTTGGTGCGACTTTACTGTCAGATCCAATATAGTCAGCACAGCATTGTCTTTTAGTTTCTATCTTTCTGAAAATATGAGTTGAATTGTGCCTTATTTGTAAACAAATCTGCTGTAAAATGAAGTGAACAAAGGACGAAGTTCTTACTGATGCGGTCTGGATCTTCATTAAAAATAAAGTTCATCCACTCTTTCCTAACATTGAGATCAGAAGGAAGGCAATGCAAAGACTGTTTTTCCACAACTTGGCACTGCATAGAATTCTGTTGTCTTCAGAGCCGTCTTTATCGTTTGCCTCTCGCCATTTACCTACTACATGCTTATCCATACTATTGCATCATAGAGTGGTACATTCCATAAGCTATCGTTTTGTTAGACTGACTTTAATATAAGCTGTTTTTAGATTAACAAGAAAGTTTTGAGTTGAGAATCGTACAGGAAGTTTGTATAGCTCGATCACCTCCTATTTGTCAAAAGATCAAGGGAGTTTTGATTTCTCAGTTCATGACCCCTTTAAGCCAATTTATTTTGGGTAGTACTGAAGGAACTCTACATTGAGTTTAAATTAGTGTCATCATAATAGAGCTACACTATCATTTGTAGTGCTAAACTTTCTTCTAAAGAGAGGAGGATTCCATCTTCTGTGTTGAAAACATGACGAAACCAGAATTGTCCAAAGATTTAATAGAAATACTATAAAAGTACTGTACCATGTCTTCTAGCCCCTTTAGAGCCCCAGGAGGGTTTCAGAATAGTTCATTTGTCATATCTTGTCTCTGTTCTTCATGAGTGGGTGTCAGCATAGACCCCATTCTTCATTGGTGACAGACACAGTGGAGTCCTGCAGATTCTATTGAAAGTCGTCCCTGAAATGTAGAGTCATGTTTTGCAATGAATCCATTGTGGTTAGTTTAAACTCATCCTAGAAACAGATTGTAGGGGCTTGTACCATTTTTATCTCCTCAGGCCATCATCCATCACTTCGATGGTGCGCAGGCATCTCAGCCTTGTAATTTTCTTCCATATTTCATGAGCTCATTGAGTTTCAGTCTACAAAATACTAGGAAAAGAAGGGGCTTTTGGAAGATTTCCATCTCTGTAATGCTCTGGGGTGTCAGGGAGATCACCATGGTGACGTCTCCATGACAGAGTCTCAGGTGAGGTAACGCCTCAGTCACAGTGGCGCTTACCAGATGCTGCTGTGTTGTTGTCCATTAAGGGGTGAGAGGTCTTTCTTCAGGTCTTCACCGTAGGCCTCTGTGCCCCTGCCTTATCTAGCCATTTCACAATATAGCCAGGGAGCTACTTGAGTGGTGTATAGTTCCTCATTTGTAAATCCCTGAAGGTTTTTTTTTTTTTTGGAATCATCATTTAATGGATGGGAGTTTTTTTCGTGATTGTGTGTTTTAATGGCAGTCAGTACATTCACTGACCATCTGGGTAACACCCCAGGGCAGCTAGTTTCTAGGTTGGTAATAAACATACAAGTACAATACAGTTCCTATCGAACTGAATGGGGAAAGACAGTATTTTACTAAGTGGTTTGCCAAGATTACATTTAAGTTACATTTCAAATCAGGAATACAATTTGACAACAATGGTACAGTATTTAACTTTTTTAGCAAACGTTTATGCTGCTTTGTTCAAATTATGAGCTGTTTGTCAAAGTTGCATTTCAAGTAAAAAAAAAAGCTAATAGCAAAATTGTGGCTTATTTTGGCTTAAATCATGCAAAAATATACTAAGCTATTTAGTTACATTTCAATACAAGTCAGGAATGGTATTTGACACATCTGTAGGCCTTAAGGGTTTTTTTAAATTTGGACAAGCTGGTATTTATCACACTGGTGCAGTGCCCTGCAGCAGTATGTGCATCAAAAAAAAAGGGGCATCAGCAGTGGTTATACTAAGGGCTTCAGCATCTTACTGTAAAGCAATACAAGTCAGGAAGCATGTTCCAGTCAAGTGTAACTAACTTTAAGCTGTGCATTTGACAAAGTAAAAACTTGTTTGAACATCTCAGGATAGCAAAATCTTGATTTTGCAGTATTTCTGTGCTGATTGTAGCTATGTTTCATACACTGTTGAATCATTAAGACATTAAAGAAAGCTGAAAAAAAAGCAGCTAAAACCAGCCAAGCAGAGTTTTTGTTGTTTTTAGCAACAATTTGGCTTCTTTAGCTCAAATCATGTTAAAAATGTACTACACTGTTTATCAAAATTGCAGTTCAATAACATTCGAGATCAGAAGTAAAATCTAACAGAGCATTAGCATTAGCATTTATTTTGCCTAAATGTTGCTTCTTTAGCTTAATCTTGCAATACATTCATAGTTCATAGCTGTATTGTTTTATGAAGGCAGACTGAGGAATCTCAAGGTTTCAGTGTTCTCGTGTTGCTCCTTTTGGCTTGTCATTATCGAGTGTACTGAGTCTCTTGTGCTTTCCTCCCCCACAGGTCAGGAGTCGGAGTGACCGGATCGAAGCAGACCATGTTCTATACCGAGGTGTCCGATGAGAATCACGTCGGAGAAGGAGGAGGTAATACCCAAGAGGGCGAATTGATCGAGGTGGTCAAAGTTCCCCTTCATGAAGCCATGACCTTCGCCTTCGACGAAAGCATCCCGAAAACGATGGGCGTTATTTTCAGCTTCACCTGGTTCCACAGCAACATGTCACCGAAGTACAAGATCTCCACCAACGTGTAACATAACGGTTCCAAGCCATCGAGAAATACAAGTCATTGCATACATTTTTATATATAGTAATCAAAATGGTCACTAACTGTTAATTATTTTGCTATTTCTTACACTTGTATCTGTTTGTTGTGGTTCTAGCTATTGTCTTATTTCAGACTGAAGCCGCACTTGTGTGCCATCTGCTGAAAAGGTTCATTGTGAGTTTGTTTTGTGTAACTGAATGCGTTGTTTTTAACATGCCAGGAATTTCAGCCAGCCATTTGAAATCACACCACGGCCCTTAAAGACTTTGTAATGGTGATCTATTCCACTCTAATGTGAGAGGGAACGATCTGAAAGACTGTGTTGATACCATCAGAGAGAGAATCACACACCCGGATCAATCGTGATTGAAGCTGTACTTTGTCGTCAGAAAGTGAGACCTCTAGCCATATTCCCACCAGTTTTGCAGCCAGGCCGTTTAGCAGAATGACATTCATTTTTTTAAATATAAATAAGCAAGTAAATAATCACAATAATTAATGTGAATTATGTGAACAACACACAGGCAGCTACACAAATGAGATAACTTGAGAGCCACTTCTTATAAAACAATCATTGACAAAGAAAACAATATATCTCAGGTCCAAAGCTGACTTTGGGTCATTCAGGGTTAGTGATGATGCTGAAAAACACTGATATGTTTTTTATTGCCGCTTAACATTAAGTTAATATTCTGAGTGTGTGTTTTGCACAGAATTTATTTATGAAATATCTACTACAATAACCTAAATTGTGAGTACAGTGCTAGTGCTATAGGTTTAAAGCTGCTTTGTCATAATCATCATATCTATAACACTGTTCTGAGAACTTATGGAACCATGACAAGTGCAGTGTGACTGGTGTTGCCTCTGCAACATTTGTGGCATTAAATATAGGGGATGAATAACTGGTAAGTACTGCATTGTCAGCAACAAGTGCTACCTCTGACCAGGGCTATTGCCTTTAACTTAAAATAATTAAGAAGGAAAATTCTCAATCTTGTGTAGATTCAGTCGTCATTCAAAGTTAGAGTCCGATTTCTTTGCTGAAACAATTAAATCATGAATTCTATCCTATATAAGATCTGCTTATCAAAATTGCAGTCGAGATCATCTATTAGCATTAGCATTTATTTTGCCTAAATGTTGCTTCTTTAGCTTAATCTTGCAATACATTCATAGTTCATAGCTGTATTGTCTTATGACTGAGGAATCTCAAGGTTTCATGTCATTATCGAGTGTACTGATTCAGGAGTCGGAGTATCGAAGCAGACCATGTTCTATTGTCCGATGAGAATTTAATATTGATCGATCAAACATGAAGCCATGAACGAAAGCATCCCGAAAACGATGGGCGTTATTTTCAGCTTCACCTGGTTATGTCACCTGACGTGTAACATAATTCCAAGCCATCGAGAAATACAAGTCATTGCATACTCAAAATGGTCACTAACTGTTAATTAATTTCTTACACTTGTATCGGTTCTAGCTATTGTCTTATTTCAGACTGAAGCCGCACTTGTGTGCCATCTGCTGAAAAGGTTCAAAACTGAATGCCATATTTCATTTGAAATTTCTTTGTAATGGTGTCAACGATCTGAAAGACTACCATTGGATCAATCGTGTGAAGCTGTACTTTGTCGTCAGAAAGTGAGACCTCTAGGTTTTGCAGCCAGGCCGTTTAGCAGAATGTGTAAATAATCACAATAGCTTGAGATAACTTTTCTTATAAAACAATCATTCACATATATCTCAGGTCCAAAGCTGACTTTGGGTCATTCAAGTGATGATGCTGAAAAACACTTATTGCCGCTTAACATTAAGTTAATAACATCTACTTAACTAAATTGTGAGTACAGTGCTAGTGCTATAGGTTTAAAGCTGCTTTGTCATAATCATCATATCTATAACACTGTTCTGAATTATTTCAGAACTTATGGAACAGAATATATGAGAGGTGCATGAGCTTGCCTGCTCAAGGATAGTGTCAGAAGACTGGTTGACTTTCTGTGATACTTGAAAATCATTTGTTGCAGTTTACTCTATGAATATATAGGGTGATGAATATAAATGCTTGAATATAATCAATATGCCCTTCATTTTCTCCATGATACCTCCAAGATTTGAGAGGCTGCTTCAAGGTGAGCGGAAGCTTTCTTCAGAAGTTCAGATGCATTCACTAGTTTAATTTCAATCGTCGAAATTGGCTTAATTATTTTGTGAATGATATTGTAGTGCACAAACATTTGTTAATACTATCTTTGTACTTGTCATCATGACAACGATCTCTACAGTGTTGAATAATATTGTCAGCTGATTGGATCTTACTGTAAAGCATTTTCCTTTGTCCTATCACTGTACTCTGTAGTCTATATTCTATTGTGATTGAGTGTTACAACTTTATCAATACATACGGTCAGTGTGTAAATTTACAAATTACCATGTTCATATAATCAGTCAAAACAAGTGTGGAAAAAGACAAACAGGTTTGGTTTGGTCCACAATAGGAGTGTTTTTAACTTTAAGCGCTCCTTTTAAAGTATGCAAATTTAATAATTATGCATTTGTTTTGGAAACATTATTTCATATCACAATGCCTCAGATATCATTTCTTAATTTTCTTAATCTCTTCTTATAAAAAAAACTTTGAACTTGTTTGAGTGTTTTGTACGTTTATCTCAGGATAGGGCTTGATTTCTTTTCAAAATTAATAAATTGTTGATTTATTATCATGTGCCACTCTTATTAATGCTTGTTTTTCAGACTCAGTATTTCAAGAGAGGTGTTCACTACATTTCTTCTTTTGAATCTCACAACATTTGTTTACTGATTGTTTTCATTTATGGCACCTCGAACGAATATATATATATATATATATATATATATATTTCAAATATGTAATATATATATACAATTAAGTATCTTTTGACATTTGAAAATATATATATTTTGAAAATTAAATATTGCATGTGCACTCTGTATTACATTGATCTGCATTCAGTTTAAATGAATAAAAAGGTTACTGCCTTAGGTCACGGAGTCTCTATTTGTGTCAGTTTCAGTCGGTATCCATGCAAAATTATTATACAAATCCAAAATTGTAAAGTTGTGTAATGACTGATAAACAATACTACCTTGCATTATGCAATCCAGAACTTGTTTCGTACAAATTTTGGAGTGCCATTTCCAAAAATAGTGCATGGTTTGCTATAGCACGTGTCAAGAAGGTGAGGAAGTCTTGTATTATCCCTTAATCATCAGCAAATCTGCCACAAAGACATAATTCCTATCTTTTATCCAGGTTACAACTATTTGTTAAATTCTCAGCCAATTTTCACATGTATGAATGATTTTGAAGACGTTATTTTTACCTAATCCTGATTTCAAGGTTAGAATTATGGCCATCAACAAAACTTTGCATCATCAAATTAGGTAATATTAAGCCTTTTTTCAGGATGCAGTGCTGTAATGCATTCAAATAGTGGTGAGATCCACTCCACTTGTCCTCATGTCACTCTCCTGGCTCATCTGGCTTTCATGTGCCAAGCGAGCGTGATGTTTTTATTTAAGCTGAGGGACAATTCATCAAGTCCTTCTCATCCAGAGCTCTCTTGGGGTCAGATTGAGCTCTTCGTTATGTAGAGCTTCGAGAGGAGTTGAGTTGTCAAGGTAATGTTTGTTTTCGTCTCTGCTCTTTTTAGGCACATTGGTAATCATTAGACCGCCTTACTGACGGATGTCCGGAGCGAGGGATTGTGGAGGAGGGACAGGTGGTTGGGTGAGGGGGTCACAAATAATAGCATTAAGTAACTGAGTGCAACTACCACGACTTTGCTATAGCAACCGCACGCCTCACAACAAGACACACAATGAGTGTGATCTGTGGGGCAGGAGAGAGGAGAAGACATGGCAAGGGCACTTAAGCATGTTTTCTATGCTTCTAGATTTACTGATGTCTTTGTTCAGATGACCCAGAAAGGGCTTGTGCACTGTACGCACACTGAATACATTATCAATACAAAACAATCGTTCATTTGTCAGGCCCTAAGGCCTTTTTTGTTGTTGTTGCTTTTCTTGTACGTTTAATGTAATGAACTGGCAACCGTTCTAGAGATGCTATGATTATTTCATAGTACACCCTAATGGGATTAGCTTGCTAATAGAAATTAATAGTGGGGGCGGGACAAATTTACATGAAGAATTTTAATTAATAAAAAAAAGTTTGCATGTATGTTTTTGTTGACTACTATGTTTGACACATTGGTCTTTTATGGCTTATATAGCATATAACAAAAATGTAAGTTTGATTCAGTAGCTGATATTTATATGGCCAAAAAGGTGCAATTCTGTAGCTTGTAATAGCAATGGGATATGTATAACAGCATTGCAAACTATTTACATAAAAGCATATGAATTAAAATAAATAAAATAAAAATCAGTTACTGTCACTCCTATATCTCCCATGTGACTTAGTCTGGTCATTAAATGATTGAGAGACATAAGGACATTCTCAAAAGCCTGATGTATCATGTTTGATTCATTTTAACATGACTTTTTTTTTAGCTGTTGAATATATAATCAAGTAAATTGCTTCAGTCCAGTTAGTGATTATCTTGAAATGTGAACCACAACCTGAAGGTAGACATTTTTATAATTAACTAAATGTCCTTTTACCTGCTTAAAAAAAACTCAACAGATGACACAAGGCATGTAGAATATTGCATACAACAGCGTTTTCAGCCAGATTTGATGTTGATAATTTAGCGATCTTAGAAGTTTGCATTTCAAATATGATATAATGAGGTAGCCATTGAGATCACATGACCATTCAGTTTATCTATTCTAAGTGACCCTCATAATATCAGAAACTGTCCATCAAACAATAACTAAACATGGTTGTCTACATCTAGAGTATTTGTATGAATCATTCTTATTCATTTCCATGACTCATATTTCCTTAACTGAAGTCTCTTTTCCCCTTTTGAAGCATGTGATTGCTTTGTTGGCTTTTCCTTCCTTTAAAGACCCACTGAATGAACATGTCGCCCTTCACCGAATAATTCACAGAGTCTTAACAAGACACCAAACAAGACATTTCATTGCTGAATGAACTAGGCATCTTGATTTTTGAAATATCTAATCATTTCCACAGTCTGCAGTGGTTTTGATATCTGTGTCTATGCAAGGTGGTATTAAAGACTAGTTCGCCTCACTCTCATATTGTATGACTTTATTTCTTCAAAATATTTCATTTTGTATTCTGCAGAAGAAGAAGAAAACATTCAGATTTGGAACAACATAATTTTGTAGTAAATGATGCAGAAGAAGAAGAAAACATTCAGATTTGGAACAACATAAGGGTGAGTAAATGATGAATTATCCCTTTAACGCCAATCTGGATTCTGAATACTCCAGATGTTGTCTTTGTGAAGCCTGGCATTGGTTTGATTTGCAGAGGGAGATTTTCAGGTGTCGCTTGAAAATTGTCAGGGACTCAGCGTTCCAGATAGGGGTGGGAAGTTCATTCCACCAGCCAGGAACGGTGAATGAAAACGTTCTGGAAAGTGATTTTGGCTGTGGCTGTTCTATATGCAAGCATCAGTGTCTTGAACTTGATGCGAGCTGCAACCGGGAGCCAGTGCAAGGAGTTAAAGAGAGGTGTGACATGGGCCCTTTTGGGTTCGCTGAAGACCAGTCGTGCCGCTGCATTCTGAATCATCTGTAAAGGTTTGATTGTGCATGATGGAAATCCAGCTAGAAGAGCATTGCAGTAGTCCAGTCTAGAAATGACAAGGGCCTGGACAAGAAATTGTGCAGCGTGCTGTGTACGGAAGGGCCTGATCTTTATGATGTTGTGCAATGCAAACAATTTTCAATGTGATCTTTGAAAGTTAGCTGGTCATCGAAAATTACCCCAAAATTTCTGACTGAGCTTGATGGGGTAATTGTTGCTGAATCTATCTGGATGGTAAAATCATGTTGTAGAGTTGGAGTGGCAGGGAAGACAAGAAGCTCAATCTTTGCTAGGTTGAGTACCTGGTTTGCCAGGTTGAGTACGTTTTTAATCTACTGTGAGGCAGAAACAGGCTTCAGAATCCTGTTTTGTGAGGCTACCTTGAGGCTGCCAATTTCTTCAGTCAGTTATGCATTTTATAGTTTCACAAAATTTGCTTACATAATTTTGACTCTAGTCCACCTGTCAATATAGGCATATCTTCTGAGCTTCCTGCAAAAGTATATGGAAATCTAGAGAAAAGCTCACTTATTTGTATCGGAAAAGTGTAGGTTTTTGTTTTCCATTATAACCGGTTACATTTCCTAAAATCTTTCTATTATTCCATTTCTTAACTTACGGGCTGACTTGAGTTGTTCACTCTCATTGTTATTTTTCACTGTCAGTGCTTTCATAAATCATCTACATGGAGGACAATCAATGTATCAAAACAATGTTCTTGATGAGGAGGTGAGGTCAAAATTTCAGCTCACGTTGAGCGGCAGCTTCTAAATTTCATGCAGGTTCCGATCTTTCCCTCCACTGGAGGAAAGGGCACTTCCATTTCCCTGAAGTCCCTGATCTGTCATCACTCCCCACTCCTGCCCCACGCACCACTTGCTCCACACACCAAGCGCAGCTGATGAGATTCACTGTAGATAATGCAAGCTTAATGCATTAATGGTGCTGCTGAATGTTTATGAACTTGCCCCATCTTGATGTCAACCGCTAATGTGCCGACTTTGTTTCTAGCGATAGCCTACGGCAGGACTTATCTGCAGTGAGCTTCAGCGGGGAATACCCAGACATCCTCCAGGAGTTCTGTCACGCCAGGTAGGAGGGTGATTAATTAAGGCCTGTTGTTTTCTGTTTTAGGCTTTAAATGTAGAACGATAGCCCATATTGTTACTTTTATGCGAGCCACAGATAGGCTTATGTCATATTAACTTACAGCCAACTGAGTTTATTTGCAGAGCTGATGTGATCTTTAGATGCCTAATGTATCACCGTTACTCGTGTATCCCCTTTGAAAGCCACCATGGAACATTTATCGTATAAGTAGTATGTAAGTACGTAAACTGAAATATGTCTAACATTTGGTGCGAATCTAGCAATCAATTTCAGTTCTGATACATTATCGCTTTTGACAAGAAAATATGTACCCATTTTTGCTCTCCTCAAAAAAAAAAACCCTGCAATAGCAAACGTATAAACCGCCTGTGTTAATATTTTTTTGTAACAAACCACACAACAATTTCAAGAACAATTACAAGAAAATACCACTGAAAAAAAATTAGTTGGTTATAAATCAAATGGATTTTAGAAGGAGTCTAATTATTATAGGGTAAAGATGGGATACAAATTGAAAACTTATTCAACTGAAATTTGAAAATACACTCCAGAGGTTTATTTAAAAAATAGTGTGTAGCCTAATACTGCTGGAATCATCAAATATATGAAAAACCAACAAGAAGAAAACTGGCGGCACTGCGTCAGGTAACCCCGCCCAGGCGCCCACACTGAAATCTCATTGGACCGATTAGCATCAAACACGGACTGATTGATTATAGATGTTTAGAATGTGAATTTCTGTGATAAAATCGTAAAGTTACAATATTAAAACTATTAATTGGCTACTATTAAAATCACTGCTAAATGCGTTGCGAAAATACAAAGTATATGTTTTGATGTTTAACTTTAACTGTCTTCAGCAGCAGCTTGTTGTGAGTTTCAGAAAGCGCCAAACAGAGTGAAACTGATCTGATTGGCTGTGTTATTGTGATTGATTGTGATCACGCCGCATTCTCAAGTTCGGCCAGGTGTCTTGACATATCCTACTCGTCAGATTGTCCTACCAGGGCTTGCTGTGCATGCGCACATCAATATTAAGTCCCTTTTCTCATGCTGAAAAACAATAATTACTGTATTTGCATTATTGTAAGGGGTAGTTTTATGGTTGGAGTAGGTGTAGACAGTAATAAAACAATCTAATTAGTAGAAAAATGAATTTATTGTTGGTTTTCGGCCGTAGCTGTATCCCTTCTAGCCATAACCCTGAACAATACATAATTACTGTATTTGCATTACTGTAAGGATAGGTTTAGGGTTGGGGTAGATGTGATGGAAAAGCTGTATAATTTGACAGGTAGCATTTTTCGTTGTCAAATTGTACTACCTACTGTTTTAATGGGAGGTAGCTAAATCGGACAGGGTAGCAGCAAAAATTGTCAGAACCGCTTGCCGCTGGAGTCTCTTTGCGTCGCTCCTGTTAAGGAACACAGTGATAATTGTGATGATTTTGTTTACATATATTATCAACTTAATGTGAATTTTATGCCATCAGCTCAGCATTCATTTTATTGCTTTTTAGTTGCATAAAATGTCAATAAATGAGAGAAACGTTTCAATAAGGCTAATTGTGTAGATGTGGATGCGCAGTTGACTCTAAAGCCAAGCTAAGCTGCCAGAACCAATACTTATAATCAGTGCACATGAGACTGCATGGTGTCAACAAGGGATTGTCCTCTCTTCCTGTTATTTCCTCCCAAGTCTAACCACTCAAACATAGCATGTGGCATGAAATCTTTAGGTAGTCTTTTTTATAGTTATAGCCTCAACTTACCTTCTGTCTGTGTCTAAAGAATTATTATCTAACCATATGATCATAGTATTTTGCAAATGTGCATCAAAACTGCTCTTTTAATTCTTTAGTAGACCTATTTTGCATTTGCATCACATAATATTCATATTATCATAATAATAATTTAATGGCATCGTAATGCTTTGCTTTTTCTATTTTTTTTTTTTTTTATTATTCTCCTGCTGAGACTGGTTCTGGTTTCCAATAATTCCTGCTTTCACTTTCACTCTGCTTCCAGTGCCTCAGGGCAGGGTACTTGGAATCTGACATGTAAGTGATCATTTGTCTCCTCTTTTAAGCTACACCAGCTTCTGAGCATCTCATGATCAGCATGTGGGTTTGTGTTACAGATGAGGGCTTCTTTTTCCACCGCCCTTGGCTATGGATCACCCTCGCTGACGTGCTTGTGTTCAGATCTTCCTTAAGTATTTTGAGTTTGCTCCACACTGTAAGCGAAGCTCCTTGGGGTGTATCACATTGAAATGGATGCTGTGAGTTCCTGGATTGAGGTACAGTACATAACAGATGTTATCACTGCAGACCTGGAGGCTGAGTTTTCTTGGAAGAGGTGGATTTTATGAATCGTGACTTGACTTCAATCCATCTACAGAATTCCTCAAAAATTCTATAGTACAACCAGTGCTGCGTAAAAACTTGTTGCCAGGGAATGAGATGGTATCAGGTCATGGAACACCCCCTCAGGGGTTTGTTCAATGAGATGCAAGTCTTCCTGTCTGTCTGTTTTGCTTCTTAGAGCATATGCTAACCTTCATTGTATCTTTTTAAGGGCTGTGGTAGTACTCTTCATTAACTGAACATCAGTTATTGCATTTTCCAAGCACATTTTTACTCAATTTGGATTTATCAATGTGCATCACATCAGTGGCATAATGCACATCTATTGACTTGTTCATCAATACATACAAAATGCAATGATGAGTGATGAACATGTTTTTAATTTCTGAATTAAAATTCATTTTAATATTTTTGGGGATAAAGTAATACATATCAGGTTAAAACAACTGTCCTGACATTATAATGAAGCCTTATTTCCAAAAAAAAAGTAAAGGTAAGAAAAAATGAACTACATGTTTTACTGCTTATACATATATATACATTCAGATATGGTATACAATTATGATATGTATATAAAATCACATAAAACAAATTATTGCAGTCACACTTTATTTTAAGGTTAATTTAATAAATTGTAATTAATAATTAAAACTAATTTGCTATTTATTAATAGTTAAGGCAGTTGTTAGTTTAAGTATTGGCATTTGCGATGTAGAATATGGTCATGCAGAATATGTGCTTTACAAGTACTTATAAACAGCTAATATCTTAATAATAGGCATGCTAATAAGCAACTAGTTAATAGTGAAGATTAGACCCTATACTAAATTGTTACCATTATTGCTTTATGGTTACACAACATGACACTTTCGAAGCCTTTTTTTTCTTGAAAACGTTATAAAAGCTTTGTATGGTATAAAACCATATGAAACCAACATGAATACAAAAAGACATGTCTAAGAGCTTTTTAAATGTTTTATCCTTTTTTTATCACGAATACCCGCATTGGCTCAAAATACTTGAAAAAAATAAAGTATGTAAGCCTGTTTCTTGAAAAAAGTTAAATAAACAAATAATAGGACATTTCTGAATTTATATCTCATAATTCTAGTATTATATCTCACAAATATGACTTTTTCCCCCCTAAGAATTTTGAGATGAAAAATTGCAATTACTCTTTTTATATTTTTTTGTATCCCTCGTGGAGCAAACAAGCTCCTGCAGTAAAGAGTGTGTTAGTTAGGGTAATGTAATGTTTGTAGGTAATGAGAAACCCCAGCATACACCACACAAGCCCATTACAACATGATATTTACACTGTCACTAGTGATGATGAAATAGTAATGAGCTCCTCTTACGCGTCATAGCTCCCAAATTCATCCTGAGTTTTGCTGAGCACTTTCATATGTAACCCGACACATGGACCTCTCACAGCGCGCCCATTGTGCTTTAGCGTGAGAGGCCATCTGTGCAGCTGGCTATGGGTGCCTACTCCCTTTCTCAGAACACTCCCAGGTGTGACCAGCTCTTTGAAGAGCAGCGAGCATTGTGCCCACCTCTGGAGTTATGACTGGCAAACAAAGAGCAGGAGGACACACAATATGATTCCAACACACTGTCCATCTGTATGCTAATAAGAAATGGTGTGCCGTGTGCAATGAAACAGGATATGACTGCCCACTCTGTGTCCTGAGAACCTTTTGGCTTGGAAATGGTGGTCACCAAACGTGGTCAACAGGTGTCAAATTTGTTTGCTTCATTGTTGCAGTTCAGATCCTGAATGAAAAATTGTAGCACATCCCTCTGGAGAAATCTCATGGATGACGACATCAGTAGTTTCCTTCATTTTTTTATTAAAAAATAATAATAAAATGTAAACAAATAAATGTTGTTCTTTCTATTCTATAAATTCTATAAAATATTACAGTGCAGCTCAAATGTTTTCAACCTTGATAATAATAAGAGATGTTTCTTAAGCAGCAAATCAGCATATTAGAATGATTTCTGAAGGATTGTGTGACACTGAAGAGTGGAGTAATGGATGCTAAAAATTCAGCTTTTCCATCACAGGAAATACGTAAGTTGTTAAGTAGTTGAAAATACGATTAAAAATAATATTAACATATAGAATTTCAATTGATCAAATAAATGTAGCTTTGGTGAAAATAATAATATATTTTATAAAAATACTACATTTTGGAGCCTCCAAAGCATCACATTTTCATTGTGTCATCATTTTATAATTCAGCTACAGACATGTCCTGGTCATTGTTTGTTGAGGGGTCACTCCTCACTGTTCAGGGTGACAGGAATGATGCATGTTTTGACTCGGAATGAGGCAGAGAACCGGCTGTGAGAACACAAGGTCCTCTCTGCTTATCATAGACATTGTAGATATTTATGAGGCTTCGCTGACTACACTCCCCTGCTGCTCTGTCTCCTACAAAGTCAGCTTTTTTCTATCTTCTCTCTCTTTCTGTGTGATAGGCAAGAAAGGATTTCTGATTCCACTGTGTACTCTTAGACTCGGTGAACCCTCTTTGAACCAGTGGACGGATGTGGGGCTTGGAATGGAGCAGAATAAAAACAAGCAAACAGGGGAGTCACCATTCCGACTCTGTTGTAGGATATCCTGGATGAGTGCATGTCGCTGCTGTTTTTGGGCAGCCGAAGTATGAAGAGTTCGATATGCTCTGCTCTCATGAGAGTCAGAAGCCAGCATGTGATGTCATAAACAGGACGGACATCCTGGACATTTCTTGCCCAAATATAACCATTTCACATATGGAAAAATATACCCTTCTCAAGTGGAGGTTGATACAGCGTTTTAGTATAAACTGAAACAACCCTGAAAATATTAAGGCATGGGCTCCAGATGTGATTATAATAGCATAAATCTATTGTTTAGCATGCATATATAGCACAGCTGAAATGGGCTATAAAGAAATACGGAAAGTTAGCAAAAATGATGACTTAGAGACATAAGTGCACATAATAAATATGAGACTTCAATTAACAGGGAATGGGATATTCAAAATACTTGAAAATGGGGATGTGGAATAATAAACAGATATTTGTCCCCCTTGAATTAATCTGACAACAAAAGAACCCTCTGTGCAGATGTATTATGTCTTTAATGACAGCAAATAGAATCATAGGCATTCTGTCCCATTAAAGACGCATTGTTCTCTGCCCTCTTCAGAGTTTTTGTATTACACCCACTGAATATGAAACGTTTACATTTTTTACTAGTTTTACATACTTGGCACACATTGACTGAAGATAAGCTCTGTCTGTCCTAAGATGTATCCCTTGTTTAGGTTACAGTGCTAGAGAAAGTAATGTTTCCTCAGAGATAAGAAGACTAATCAGGGATCAGTGATCAGGGTGTGGGAAGTCGCAGCTCTGTCAGGTGTCGGATGCCCTCATGTTATGCACCACTGCAAATATGCACATCACTTTTACCATGCAAGTGGTCACAGAGTGCTTGACAGGGATTTGACCCTTGAAAATAAATATTATTTTACAGTTGACCTTATACAATTCCATAATTATATCAGTTGATTCAGATGATGCTAAGCAATAGCAAATGAGAAAAGTACTTTAAAACACATTATACATGTCCAGGTCTATCGTGAATGTGAGAACAAAATTGTTTTTGAAACACTGGTGCCAATTGGTGTTATGAACAGTGGTGAAGCACTTCTATTGGTCATTATGCACTGTATTATTAATGCATTACTGAACAATAACATTAGAATTTTATTACAAAAATTAGCCTGTACTTTAATTTTACTTAAAGTATCAAAGTATTTGGTTGTCTATAAAATTGCTTTAGAAATGCAATCAAATAAAATGTCAGTTAACTGGTTGCAGAAATTCTTAAGAAATTATAATTCAGTTACTGAGTATGCTGCATGACCATGTAAATATTATGTGTATCTCATGAAATATTCTGAATGGTAAACATGATATTTGAATGGTGATATTTTAAACAAAATATTTCAAACTATAACAAAAAAACCTCTATATCAAAAATATCTATCATTTGTGAAAAAAAATAGTACTCTACTCTATCTATCCTATCTATTTCTCTAATTTCTCTTATGGGAAATCTCACATTTAATTTCCTGTGCTTGCTTTACAGTAAAATATTTCCTGTGCTTGCTTTAAGCCAGTAAAATATAAGCCTGGAAACAATCAGTAATGGAAACAAGCTTCAGTAATAAGGTCATGCATCAAATATAGGGATAAAAATTGAGCACAGCAATTCAAAAAGCAAATATAGGGATAAAAATTGAGCACAGCATCAAAAAGCATTGATTTATGGACCTGTCAGCATTGATTTATACAAAGCCTGTCAGCAAGTACAAATGCTGTTTTTTTGTTTTATGCCTGTTTTTTTTGTTTTTGTTTTTTTGTTTCTGCATGGCTGAATAATGCTGTCACTTTACAACATATGGCTTTGTCAGAATCGCAACAAGGGATTCATTATTTTCTGATATCCCAGTCGCAGCTGTCTTTTAGGAGGAAATGAGCATCTAACAATTGTGAAAGCCATTAAAGTGGGTCAAGGCCATGATTGGAGATAAAAGGAAATCAAAGCATTGGCCATAGGTTTATATGCGAGGCCTCAAAGGAAAAGCCATGAAATATGGATGAGGGAAGCCACCAAAACACGCCTACCAGCACCAGCATCTCTGTCCGGCAGTCCCGCACTCCCCCTTCCCCCATCGTCTCCACCACAAATCTGTTATTACCCACCCGTACCTTCTTCTTATTCCTCTTCCTCCAGCCTCCCCCAGTGTTTAAGTAATCGCTGCATTTATTTACAGCGTGCTTATAGTGATACGGCAATTGCCAGGTGAGAGAGAGAGAGGGTATTGGGTGGCGTAAGAAAACCAGAGCCTGTAAGGCTACACTGCCTGTCTGCGTTATTTCATGTGCTCACAAAAGCATGCAGCCTGCCGCTTAATACAAATCAGGATCAGAAATATTTAAAAGTGATGGAGGAGCTCAGCACTGCTCATTTGTATGACTCCTTTATTTGACACACACAATTCAGGTCTCTCAGCCTTTATTAATGAGCTGATGATATAAATCAGGTGTGATAAATAAGGGAGACAAAATGTGGAGTGTTGAGGTATTATCCAGGAACAGCTGGTCTAGCTGGTCTGTCAGTCTGGCCAAGCTGGTGTTCAGCTGGTCAGCAAGGTGCCCAAAACTCCTCTAAGCTTAGGCTGGTTTAAGATGTTTTTAGGCTTGGTTTTTAAAGTAATAGTTTGCTCAAAAATGAACACTTCCTAGATGTAGATGAGTTTTTATTCATCAGAACAGATTTGAAGAAATATCATTACTTGTTCATCAATTCATTCTCTGGAGTGAATGGGTGCCGTCAGAATGAGAGCTGATAAAAACATCACAATGATCCACGAGTGATCCACACGACTGAATCATTGAACCATCATTGAACATCTTGTGACGTGATCATCTGCATGTTTATAAGAAACAAATCCATTATTAAGCATTTAAACTTTAAATCGTTCCTTCTGGCCACATTCCATAATAGTGCTTCCTCCTGTGATAAAGCAGTTTGGACTCTCATTCTGACGGCACCCATTCACTGCGGATGATCTTTTAGTGAGCAGGAAATCCAATGCTAAATTTCTCAAAATTTCTTCATATGAAGAAACAATCTTATCTATGTCTTGGATGACCAGAGGCTGAGGGTCAGCACATTTTCATTTTTGGGTGAACTATTCCTTTAAGATCTTTTATATTTTTTTCTTTACAGTTTTGAGGACTGCCTTAGGCACTAAGGTAATATTATACCCTTTTTTCTCTAAATAGGTTAAATATAAAGGCTTTTCGATGTTTGTCTTCTTGGGGTCTCTGTTTTCAGGTTAATGTACATGTACAGTAGAGGGCGCTCTCACCTGTGTCAAATCACACTGGCAGGCTGAGCACGCATCAGGGCATGGAACTGCAGTGAGGATATACGGGTTTCCTGAGGCTCGGACTACTTTACGTGGTTTTGTGCTTTTCACATAATATTTTCAATTGCGAATTTCAATAAAATTTTAAAGCACTTAATTTATTTGACTTTTTTACATATACTATTGCCAAAGCATCAGTACAGACTAATAGGCTACTAAAGAAATAATAAAATAAAGTGCCAGTAACGTTTATAAAAATTATAATCACAATATAAAAGGAATTCGAATCAAACACTAAGTTAATTTAGAAATTTCAATTTAAATGTTAGAATATGCCACAGTGTTTAAAACGAATATGGTTGATGGATAGATACATTTAGGGATCATGCTTAAAATGCTACATCTGTTACATTTGCTGTGATTGTCAAATAATAATCAATCAAATAATATACAAATTCTGTTACAAAAATGCCAGAATTCTTGATGGAAAAAGACCATGCGTTTTATTGCTTGTGAAACAGGGTAAGTTTTTGGACAATGCTCCGCCTTCGAGTGGCGGTTGGCCAAACGAATCAGCAGGAGGTTTTGTGATTGGTTCAACCAGCTGTCAATCACGCGAGATCTCCTCAGGCGTGTGGTAGCTGTGAACACATCATTTTGCCGTGAAGTGATCAGATCGAGGGAGAGATCAGCACAGACATCACCGCGCAAACACACCACGCTTGTGAATTTGTGCATGTCAGGAGCGGAGGATCCTGTCGCCGGTCTACGGCCGTTTTCCATCTTGTATTCATAACGCATAAATCGGCGGCATGTGGAATTGTATCAGGATTAGGAATTGGCTCCCAATCGCGTGTCTGCTGTTAACGACATGGACGAAGGTGAGCGCGCTGAGTGTTTCTAGTAATGCAGATCGATTTAATTGCCATAGCAGTGATCATCAGGCAAAAGTTGATGGGTGTGGGCTGACGATTTCAATGAATTTTGCTCAAAGTAATCGACATTTGAATTACGCAGCCACATGTGCTCATGCATTTGGAAATGTCAGGAGATTGCACTAAATGTTAACTTGCACCCCGTCATTTAAAATAGCTGTTTCCAGCCTCTGTACAGGATAGCACAAATGTAGACTGATTCTCTGGAGACTTCAACGCACAAGCGCACGCAACACATTCCGTCAAATAATATTAGGCTACCTCAGTTTTGCAAACCCGATCTGCATTTCAATAATAAGCAACCTGTATTATGGCTACTCTGTTTATTTGTTTTTTATTCAAATGTTATTTTAGGTATCCCAGTCCTCTGGCTATTTTGAGCTGCAGCTGATTGCTGTAGAAAATGTAAACGGTGAGTTGTGGGACGGGGAATGTTGCGACGGCACGCGGAACTCTCAAGACCAGCGCTGCGTACGGGACGAGTGCGATACTTACTTTAAAGTGTGCCTGAAGGAGTACCAGTCTGAAGTCACCACCACTGGGCCGTGCACCTTTGGCTCTGGATCTACTGACGTTCTCGGTGGAAATATATTTTCTTTTAAGACTGCAAAGAACAACCCCAGCAAAACGAGCGATGTGGGAAAGATCATCATCCCTTTTCACTTCGCCTGGCCGGTAAGTGCATGAGCTATAATAAAAAAGCGCCGTGGTGAGCTGTCACTGTTCGGAAGTTGGGTGCACTATATTGTTACTGTGATGACAGGGTCTCTTTTTTAATCGTGGGCGTGTAAGGCTGCGGTGTCCTAACGATTTATGTGTAGAAAGGTTATAATTGTTAAGAACGGTTATCTTTAGTACATTCACTCTGCTGCGCGTGTTTGAAACTGGCTGCTATAAGGTGCATTTAAGGTGACACACACTTCTTAAAGAGATAGTTCACTCATAAATCTAAATTCTGTCTTCTGTCTAAATTCTGTAGTCACCCTCATCATGTTGTTTCAAACCTGTATGACTTATTCGCTTTCCTTGGAGCACAAAAGGAGATGTTGAACGGAATGACAGTCACCATTCACTTGCATTGTAAGTGAATGGGGACTGGCATTCTGCTAACGGAAGAAAGTCAGGTTTGAAACAACAGATCACGCTGGTTGTCCATTTTTTGGGCATCACAGGCGCGAGAATAAAGCTGACTAGGTAGGCAGCTTACTAGGTTGTGCCTTCTCCGTTGATTTCAGTTGGCTTCGAGTGAAGCTAATCTTTCTCAAATCACTTGATATTCAAATACGACGCGCAATCCAGCGGCAGCTGCATTTCCCGTAATTGTGGTGTTACTGGTTTTTGTGAATTTGTTAAAACGCTCTTTTGTAGCTTTTAATGTTTACGAAAATGTACCACGGCAACTAAAGTTTCAGCTAAAACTCCGTAGTTACTGCTTTTATTGTTATGAGAAACATGGTGTTGTTTTAAATAACGTTTCAGCGTGGTTTCCTCAAATTTTGATATTCCCAAATGATTACTTTTTGCTTCAAATTACTTGAAACATTTATTAAAATAATTAATATTTTTTTTTTTTTTTACTTCATATAAAAAAAAGGTTTAATCGGTAAAACTGACAACGTAACCTAACAAATGCACAACAACAAATAGCTTAACATACAGCTGTACAGCGCTAATAAATTACTTTAGAATCACCTTGAAACAATGAGAAGCTTCTAGATTTTTGATAAGTTTGTATATTTTGTTACTTTAATGGCTAATATTGCACTTTTATATTAGTTAGTAGCCTACACAATAACTAACTGTGAGATTTTAGTGGAAATATAGTTACCATGGAAATTTGTTTTAAGGGTAGCCTTGTACTACTCGCATCTCCCTTGTGTTGATATGTGAAAAACTTATCAAGTATCTCTCCAGACACGCAGGCACATTACCAATGCTGATATCAGGTAGCACATCGCTGCAATGTTTTATGCAGTTCGGTGTCACACCCGCAAACAACAACAAAAAAAGAGATGTCGTGTAGTATTGACTGTCAGCTTTTGGACGGCAGCCCAGTTAGGCACACATTCACCTGGCAAATCCCCCCCCCCCAACACACAAACACTCAACCGTTTAAGTTAATGTGTAACATGCTATCAAACTGACCCTTTCGGGGCCGCCTTTGATGCTACACCTGCTTCTCTTCTGACCACCACTTGAAATTTCACCTAGATATGTCCCTGTATAACTCTGATCACATGATGTGTGGCTGTAGATCTGTGTCTGAAAGCCTGTGATTGAGTTTGAATTTCAAATGCTGTGTGTTTGCAGTTTCTTAGCGTCTCATGGATGCTAATGAAATTGCCAGAGGAATGTGTTCTTGAGTGCCTGTGCATCCGGACATCTGTTTGATGTGCTCGGTGTAACCTCATCTAGAGTGTATTGTATAAAGATACCTAGCGCCTCACCCAGAGGCTTGGAGATTGAGTCCGCCACCTGTCGGAGGTGCTGTTTGTTTTCTTTTAGCCTATCTCTGGTTTGTTTGTCAAGATTTCAGAGATTGGTTTTGGTAAATCTGTTGCCTTAATAATTTGCTTATTAGTATCAATACAAATTTCCCGATTTGATTTGATAAAAGCTTTGAATTTAATTTGATTCCTTTTGCTACTGCATGTGGAATTCTAGTACATTTAAAATGGAATTTCTTTCAATGTTTTGTTATAACAATGCGGGAACATATATGCTTTTAATATTTTCCATCTTTATTCTTGTGTAAAATTTCACCTAGACTTCTCTGAAAGAGTAAAATTAGTTTTTTCGAATGAGTCATTACAATGATCCACTTAAAAGAGTCATTTGTTTATGAATTGCATTCTTTGTTTTGATTCACTAACAAGAACTAGTTAATTTTTTTGTTCACGAACACTGTTCACGCTGTGTATTATTGCATGCAACCTGTGAGGAATGTGTTTTTGCTATTGTTTTGTTGTTTTTTATCATATCAAATAAAATTTGGATTGCAAACTAGAGTAAAATATGGCTTTTTTGCTTTTGGGGATTAGATTCAGTAGCGGGAATGCAGGAAACACTAGCATGGAGTTAAAGATGAATCTTTTGTTTTTAAGGAGTGCATATCAAGATTTAAATGAGCTACATAGGTACATTTAGGTAAAGGTTATCGATTAGGGTGTGTTCGCACCAGGAAAGTCTGCTAGTTTACTTGATTTGGTCCGTACCAAATACAATGTTGAGTTTTTTGTTGTTTTTAGGTCATTGGTTTGTCCATTCAGCCGTACCAGAGTTCATTTGGAACTGGACCGAGACCACCTCTTCAGCTGGGACTCGGTACAGTTATTTGGTCCAGACCCGAGTGCAATTACTGTATTCACACCTGCCCGAAATATCCGCATCAAGGGGGAAACGAACTTGAGTCATATTCAATCGAACCTAACAAGACAGGTGTGAATACACCCTTAGTCTTATTGTTGCATTGCTTTTTTATGCAGAATTTGAGCCAGTAGGTTAGTAAGATCCTCATCTGTTAGTTCTAGTCCCTTGCAATTGCGTAACATAGAGTTGAGTTACAGTTTTAGTGGATGTGTAACTCCAGCTTAAGAGATTGAGAGACGTTAGAGCCTCTCTCGTGGCACAGTGAATGATAGAAACGGCAGCTGTATCCGTCCGTCAGAGTGGAGGGCAACAGCGCTTCAAGGCTAAACAGCAGTGTCAGCCACACCTGATTGGGAGCTTGCTGGGTAGTTGCTAGGAGACCGTTACATGGGCCTTTAGTAAACAATTATCATTGCCCTCCAAGTTCCCTTCCCCCTTAACTGGTCTTTCCGTGGAGCCACTCATTCTCGTCTCACCTGGGAAAGAAGTGCTAGAGCCTCACAACTGATTACACTATTGACTGTGTAATTAGCCAGTCACAGCTGGCTGTGTCTCCGGTCAACAAAAAGCAGTAATTGTCCAGTTCAGCATCAGAGCAGGTGGCTGTTGATTGGGACTGATTATAGATCGCTGCTCCCCCAAGGCTTAAAAATGTCCAAGTAAGCAGTGTCCACTGTCCATCTTTTGTTTTTGTCTTTAATGGGGGTTGACCGGAAGCCACGGTAAAGTCGTGGGTGTCAGTGTCACATTTTCACATGCTGCCTTTTAAGAATGGTACCAAATAAATTTAAACAAAATAAGATATATGCAGTCTGACTTGTTTTTAGGAAGCATTTACGTAGTTCTAGTGTTCAAAAACAAATAGACGGAATTGAAAAACAATTTTTTTTTAAAGTTACTATTGTCAAACTCGACACAGCGTCTTAAAAAACGAAGTTTGTGGTGGGACTCTTTAAAAAAAAAAACTGCACAAAAAGCTACGCAATAGCCAAAGACATCTGTCTGATTGTGTATGGATGTTGAAGTGACACTTTAAAATGTTACATTTATGCATACAACTTTTACAAGAGGCTTTTATAGTTACAAACTATCTAACAGCTAGCAATTAGCATGCTAATTAACACTTCACTTTTAAAAATCTAGAAAGTATGACAACGCTTTACAATAAGGTTCTGTATGATAACTTAAGTGCGATCGCAAACATGAACAATGAACAAAACATTAATCTAATTAATACATTTTCTATAAATGTATTCATTTTTAACGTTCCTTAAAATATATTTATAAATTAACATTAGATATGCATTAACCATATTTTGAAGTATTACCAAAACGTTAGCTCCTCACTACTAGAGTAGTTATTGGATGTGACTAGTTGACTGTGACACATCTCTAGATCAGATAAACAAGTCAAGGCAGAGTAGCTTTCTCAGTCATCTGCAGTGGTTTGTGATGTTACAGGAAGAGCCAGTATTGATTCCTGTCTCTCCATGGAGACCCGCTGTGGTGATTCACCAGGAAGTTTAAGATCATGAAGACGTTCTCTCTTTCCCTTCCTGACCCTGAAATACCGTTTTGTTCTGCCACCACAATAAACATTTTCTTTCTTGTGACCTGGGGCAGAGCATGGCTTTTTGTACCCATGTCTTCCCATTAAACGAAGGGAAAGGCTGCATTTTTCCTCTCCTGAATGCAGCAGTCATGGTAGAGTTATTTTTAGCAGCAGAGAGACCGGACCGATTAAGAGGCGATGTGCCTGAGGTGACTTTATGAAGCAACCTTTTATGATACAATGTGGGTTGAGAGAGGTTGTCTTCGATTATATTGCATTTTGTAAACACGGACAGTTTTCCCGCCTAGTTTTGACCACATTTAATTGTAAAATAGCTATTTTACAGGGGGATGGGGATTTTGAAATAATTGATATAAAGAGAGACCGTTTGGACACTTCGTGTAGCGTATGAGCCAGGAACTTCCTACTCCATCACTCCCACATGATGGACTCTTTAAACCCATGAAAACTGTCTATTTAGAAGGGCCTCTGCCAAAATGCTGTTAATCGATTAATGACTAAAATGCTTGAATTGAAAACCCACTTCTTAGTAACATGATTGATGTGGTAGGGCTCGGAGTTCTGACAAGTTTAAAAGGATAGTTCACTCAAAAATGAAAATTCTGTCTAATTATTCACCCTCATGTCGTTCCAAACCTGTAAGTCCTTTGTTCATCTTTGGAACACAAATTGATGAAAACCGAGAGCTTTCTGACCCTGTTCAAGGCCCAGAAAGGTAATAAGGACATCATTAAAATAGTCCATTTGACAGCATGCAAAGTCTGACACTGAAGAGGAGAAAATGTTGGTTCGAGTCATTTTTTTTGTTTTCTTTGCACACAAAAAGTGTTCTCGTAGCTTCATAACTAGGGTTGTAACGATATACCGGTATGACGGTATACCACGATATAAACACGTACGATTATCATACCGTGTATGATTAAAATTTTTTGGTGAACTATCTTTTTAAGGCCTGTGTACACCAACTACAACAAATATAACCACAAAGTTTTACAGAATGCTTCTGGGTGATCCCTGCACTTATGTTATTATTAATATCTGTTTATTTAATGTTGTTGTTATTAACTTCAAATTAAAGACATGTTTAAAAGCATAAGACGTTTTTATGTCAGAGCTCTTGTTATTATTAATTTTGGCATTCATTTTCATTTTTTACACCAGACACGTATATCGGTTCAAAATATCGGTTATCGGTCTACTATCTGTTATGATAAGGCCCTGAAAAACACAATGTCGACCCCTAATAAAAACTACTTTTTTCCTGGTGATAAACTATAAAACATCAACAGCCAATCAGAATCCAATTGACTTTAAAGAGCTTGAGCATTTAAAATGGTAGATGACAACTGCCGCTTGTGCTTATAATACACAGAATGTTATCATCACGGTATATATCCTTAGTTATTTTTCTTAGTGTGAATGAGCCTTTAGGCCTGGCATCAGGAAGGGAGAGCTGAAGAAAAAACACTCTTCTTTTGTGCGGTACTTCAGCTGAGTATGTAAGAAAGCATTTCGGTGCTTTTAGAGTAGGTTGAGATCTTGAGCGTCGCCCTCATGAAGAGTGCAAGATAAACAGGTTCCCAACTGATGAGCTTCCATTAGGTTGAATGTACCGTGCCACCAGTGGTGGACATGATTGTATTAGGCAGTGCAATTATAATGGACTCTGTGTCTCCCCAGAGAAGGGTCATAGAAAAGATGGGGTCCTTTCAGAAGTGGGAGTTAGCGAGCTTAACCCTGACGTCCCTTCCCAATAACACTGGAAGCTAGTGTGTGTGAGAGAGAGAACCGTTTCTATTGTTAGCCCCTGGTGCTCAACTAATTGTTTTCAACTACCCATGATGCTCTACCTCCCTGGTACTAAATTTCTCCTTTGCTTCAGCACAGTTTCACAAATGACAGCATGAATGATGATTGTTTTTTTCTTTCCAGCTGTATGAATATGTTCAGGGGGAGCCTGATTGTTTATGCTCTGTTGGCATACATGGATGTGGCGCATGTGTGACTGTGTCTGACTAATGCATGTGCATCTTCCTGTGCGAGCTGGTAGGCTAATGAATTGTGAGCAGGTGTGCTGCAGTAATTAAAGTGCATTACCACGCAGCAAGTTTAATTCCTGCTTGACCTCTGACCTTGTTCAAAATGATAATGATTGTAATGGAGTTGTAGCCCATGTGGCCTTAACCGTACTCTGTTTGCTTGCTATACTGCATCTAGGGCTTTTCGGTGAGAAGCGAAGCTGCTTAGCAATGGCTCTTCCATTTTAACTAGATGCTGAAACCGGAGTAATCAGCAGTACTGTAACTGGACAAGACCGACAGGGAGACAACTGCCTTGTCAGATGGTTTGATGATGAGCTAGCAGTCTAGGGTGTCAAATGGCCGCCTCACTGTAGTAACCGAGGGGCTGCACTGCTTGCCAAATGGAAGGTTGCCCATGAGCAGTTTGTGGAATATTGTCATTCCATATTGGGATTATAACACCAGTGTTGGAGCTATCAGGTGGAAAAGTTTCACAGATGTGTTTGATGTTTACGTTAATTTTTTGAAGCCTACTTTAGATTAATGGTCGCTTAGGGTTGTCACGGTACCAAAATTTCAGTATTCGGTACCAATACCAGTGAAAATCCACGGTTCTGGTACCAATTTCGGTACCAAAGCAAAACACAAAAATCTAATTAAAAAAACAATTTTTTATTAAAGTTAACAAAAATAGAGATGCTTATTTAAAATTATTTCAAATTTTTCCACAATTAATAAAAGTATGAAAAAAAGTAAACAAGTTCCACCCAAATGTTTGTCAATTTCTGCTTCGCTGAAAAACTGTAAACTGTCTGTTTTAGGGTTTGCTGGGGCTTCAGATCTTCCTGCACTGTAAAAGGAAAATATAATATTAGTAAAGCAGTACTGACTGACCAAATGACATTAGATCATTGACTCCGCTAAAATACAACATTAGATCATTGACTCCAGCTAAAATACAACATTAGACATTGACTCCAGCTAAAATATAACATTAGATCATTTCCAGCTAAAATCAGATGACTCAGCTAAAATATAACATTTCAGTAAATAACAAATCAGCTTTTATAATAAATTTGATAGCATATATTTTAGCAGTATATCAAATAGAAACTGTAGTATTAAAAACACTTTACATGACCTATCAAATCAATAGATATATATTGCAATTCTTCTTCTTAGGGGCAATCTTTTAAAATTATTTAATGCCAATGAACAAACATGAATGACAAGTGTTTGTATTAAATAACATTCACAAACATTAATTATGTTGTAACTCCTGTAAGTTGATGTTAGATAATAACATGGTCATTGTAAAGCTATGATAACATTTGACTGTACTTTCATTTAATACAAACTTGTACATATTTAATTTTAAAGGGCTTTTAAATGGGAGGTTGAACCCATGAGACATAAACACACTGTTTGTGTACATTCTCCAACACACATATTTTAGATTCACAAATATAACAATGTAAATACCATCATGTCCTCCTGTTGTTTTTACCCATATTGGGCATTAAATATTTTAAAGAATAACTAACCATTATATTAGTAGCCGCGTGCTGGCTATAAGCTATCAGGTGGATAAAAGTTACCTCTTGAACTCTTTCAGATGTGTTTGATGTTTACGTTAATATTTTGGAAAAGCCTACTTTAGATTAGTATGGCCGGACTAATATGTTATACACGGTTTGGAAAGATTTAGAGCTGTGAGAATTTATCCAGGCCGGCGTCTTTGGGAGATCTGTGAGCTGTGCCCACTGGGATATGGCAGCTTCCAACCTCACAGCCTGTTTCTGTTACTGCCAAGCAGCCATGCTAGTCTCAGTTTCTACAAATGCTGCAGTTAAACCTTCTCTGAAATTGAGAAGATCTGAAAGTTTTATGTGTGTTCTGGTGACTGATTTTTTCATTACTATACTGTACAATATTATACCTCTTAAAATATGTATTTTTATAAAAATTTTACAGTCAAATTATACTAGTATATTATAATTCCAGTGCTTAAGTCTTTTTATACAAAGTCTTAGGGCAAACATTATTAGGGTATATGATGACTTGATTTGGATAACATCAAAAAAAGATTTTTCAAATATGATTATATCGATACTGTACGATTTGATGACATAATAGGAAGTTTGAATGTTATTTAACTTGATTTCGTCCATGAAATGAGTGACTTAGGGCTGCAATGATTAGTCGACAATAGGGGTGTGTGATATGACCATTTTTGATAGTGGACCATAAAAATGTCTCCACAATCTGCTTTTGAAGAAATATCGTAGTATTGTGCTACAGCGCACATTTTATCAGCTGCAGTTCTGGCGCCGTCGTCTGTTTGTACTGTACAGCACCACATGCATTCACATCAGTGTTAATTCAGCCGTAGAGTTACTCTCACGGGACACTCTACTTATTCGCAATCACAAGTGTTTGTGTGTTTTAAAGTCATCCCGGTTAAACTTTTCATCCACGCACTGGTCTGACGTGCGCTTTTTCTGAGCCCGTACACTCAAAGCGCACGCGCTAAAAAGCCTGTCTAACAGCGCCTGATTACTCAACTAAGTTATCTTTTGAGCAAATACTGTCAAAACACACAAGGTTTACATATAGTCTCAGTTGGTTATGTCTAAAATGAAAGTAAACCGAAGCGTGCCTATATATTAGATGCGTACCTGTCTTAAAGGGACAGAACTAAACATGCAGCCGACTGTCATTAAAGGGATAGTTCACCCTAAAATGTAATTTCTGTCATTATTTACTCACTCATATTATCCCAAACCTGTATTAAATTCTTTCATGTGCTGAAAACAAAAGAAGATATTTTGAAGAACGTGGAAAACCAAACAGTTGCTGGTCCACTTTGATAGAAGGAAAATAAATACTATGGAAGTCACTGAGGACCAGCAACTGTTTGGTTTCCCACATTCTTCAAAATAGCATTTATGTTCAGCAGAAGAAAGAAACTCATTCAGGTTTAAAACTCATTTTGAGTAAGTAAATGATGGTATAAATTAGGGCTGTTCGATTCTGACAAAAATCATAATTTTTTGGTCAATATTGTAATCACGATTATTTAAAACGATTATTAGTGGACCATATGACCCAACCTTTATATGAAAGATTTATTTAAAGATAGTGATGTATATATCAAATTTATATTTTCTGTAAATAATGTTGCTATGACATCTACATTTTAGAGACCAGAATGTCACAATTCTCAACACCACAGCATATCAGAGTTACTAATATTAGTTAAACAACAACAACAACGGTCCTCAAAATTATTGAAAATAATTAAGCTGCCAGTAATAAAAAGCAAAGGAATACAATAGAATAAAAAATATACAAAAATGAAACAAACTGTGAGTTAAGTTTTTTTTTAAGTCTATATTTTTCAGTTAACAGCCTAACGTTTCTAGAGAAATTGAATAACCTAATGTAAAATAAAACAGCATAGTCTTCACTGTAAGAAATAAACTTCCTTTGTTTCTTATTAAAGCTACAAAAGTACTTCAGTCAAGTTTAGAGAGTGATTTTGAATTTGTCTTTTGTTGTTTGATTATTAATATAAAGCACTCAGTCGCCGCACGAATATAGCCCGCTGTCACTTTAAGAGCCGCACAGATCCAATTTACTGTTACACAAGTATTTTCATCCTCAACTCTTTATTCTCGTTCATTTATTACATAACCGACAAGGGTTTACATGAATAATCACCAAGTGCCACATTGAAACACACTTTTGCGTCTATTTGACCGTTTAGACGCTAAAAGATGACTTTACATGTCCAAAAAACATGAATAAATCTAACATTGATCAACACATCCCATTTTGCAAAACTCTCGTCATATTTTACTGATTTGCAAGTGAAACTGGGCTTTTTGGAGGAACAAAAGAGACGCTACAAAAAGATGACTTTACATGTCCATGTAAAACACTGTCGACAGACAGTTACAGAATTTGTATTCTTCAATGTTAACTGATATTATATTTTTGCCACCCCAGGGCTCTAGACTAACTTTTTGCACTGGGTGCACTGGTGCGCCTAACTTTTTTTCTTAGGTGCACCGGCACAAAAAGGTGCACCCAAATTTTTATTTAGGCAATATTGACTATTAAACGACTAACTAACAATCTGGTCAACATAAATTTCTTTATTTGAAGCACAATTCTACAAGGAAGGTAACTTACTGAAAAAGTGTTGGTGTTTAAAGTCTTCACTGAGCAGAGATTTAAACTTAAAACATCTCAAGATAAATAAAATCTAAATTAAGTGTTTTAAGGCGTCAAACTGAAATCTCATGGCTCAATGTCTTATGACTATCCTCCATTGCAGTTACATGCCCCTCGAATGGCCAACTCCTGTAGTTTGGCCTTCTTGACTTTGGCCTGCTAAACCAGCTGACCACACTCTCTCTAGCATCAACATCTTCCAGACTTGACCCCTTACACTGAGCTTATCAATCTTCCACTGTGTCTGAACGAAGGGTGCTCTAGTGCAGTGCTTCTCAACCCCCCCCCCCTTAAACCCATAATCCTGCACCCCCATCCCACCACAGACTACCAAATAATTGCACTAAACATAATTAAAAAAAAAAAGTATTTACAGTTTTTATAACCAATTCTTACTATGCAAAAAAGAAGTATACTTAGGCCTTTAGTGTTATGTTAGAAGCATTTTTATACTCATACCTTTTCTTGATTTAATATTTAGAATTTTTTTTAGCTTTATTTTCATTTAAATGTTTAGTTTTTAAATGTTGTATGCATTTGTCATGTTTATTTCATGTCTTTATCTTCTTAAATGTGTGTATATAATATGTATAGTTTTAACTTTTAATTTTAGTTACTTTTTCTTAAAGCCGCTTTGGATAAAAGCGTCTGCTAAATGACTAAAAGTAAAGAAAAAATAACTGTTCTGTTCTGTCTAATCGTCTCTCTGTGCTCATACTGTATTTTAATGCAGCCAAATTCTCAATAAAACTGTTTTACTTTATATATTTGACTGTTTATTTGTCATCAACAGGATAAATATTAAATAATGACTGAAACACGTCCCTTTAAGAATTCATAACCAGCTCTCCTTCCAAGAAGCTAGTCTGCACAAAAATACTAATTTATAATTGTATTGAGCCGTTGTCTGATGAAATCAAATAATACACAATATAAGACAAGACAATTCCAGTGCTGTGATTTCTTCTAATTTGCATGTAATTTAGAGAAGCAATAATATCTGTTTTAACTGAACGGGCTCCTTCAGACGCTCGCTAAACAGCAGATGCAGAGAAAGCGCGCTGATCTCGCGCCGTTGCGGCGATCACAGAGACACTCTGAGAGACTCGATTTGTCACTAGTTGCTTTTTTGGGAAAACAAAAAGTTGCTATGGGGTCTACAAAGGCGCATGTCGCTAAGTTGCAACACTGCAGCATCTCTACTACTCACCTCTTTCTCTCTGTCTGATCAACAGCACACGTGAGCATTTGTCACGCGCACACACACATACAGAATATTGGACCATGGCCAATCAGAGGGGGGTCCGCCCTTCACTATCTCTGATTGTTTAGACCACGATATAAGCCTAACGGGAGTGTCTTTTGTTGAGTTTCTGAGTCGCGGATACTTTTTTTCTTTTCTCGAATGGCTGGACGCACCAGTGCGCCCTGGGATTTTTGTTAGTCGCACCTGTGAGATAGGTCGCACGTGCGACCAAATTTCGCACTTAGAGCCCTGCACCCCTAGTCGACATTATCGACAATGTCGACAATAAAAAATTGTCGACAAATATTTTTGTTGCCGAGTAGTTTTTGATCTCATAAGACCTCATACAAGAGCCTGCAATACTGTGGTTTGACCAGTGTGGCGCTGTAGCGCAAGACTGTAGTTCAGCCCTCCTGGATGTAATTCAAGAGAAGACGGCGCTTCAAACCCAGCCGAACGAACCTGAAGCTGCTGAGCGGTGTTTGGATGAAATATGTAAATATATGCTACGCGCTTTCCTCTCCATAACGAAATAAACACAACAAAAACTGACGGCTGTGTGAAAGCAGCAGTTAAAATGATTACAGCGATGTGGATGTTTGCACGAGCTCTGCAGTAAAGTCCGTCCACGTCACGTTTATTTATGTAGTACTTTATGCAATAGCCTTAATTTAAGCAGCTTTACAGTATTAAACATGAAAAACCAGAGTCAGTGTGGATTTCAGTTAGATTTACAACTTGATTTTCTGTTATAAAGCAGCTCTCCAGTGTGGAGCTAGCTAGTGATACAATCTTTTTATTAGTGGGGGGAAAATATTTCATTAAAGTCTTAGTTTAGTTTGCAAAGATCAAAGTTTGATCTAGCTCAGGACTGTTTTGATTATCATAACCCTATAAGGTATTTTAAGAGAGATTATTTTGTGAATAAATTAAAATAGTTTATCCAAAATTATTTGTCTTACCTTTTATTTAGTTTTTATCCATATGCCTTACAAAAGGAGATGTTTGGCAGAATATGTCATTCAGTTACTTTTTCATATTGCTAATTACATGGTGAATGAGAGAGTTTCTCTGTCTGTCATATATTTTGTTTGCCAAATATATATATATTCATAAATGAATTGTAATTACATAATGACTTTCAAAAGCTGAAGTGATTACCGTTATATATTTGTTAGAATATGCATAACTCAACATTGTAACTAATTGCAAAAGCTGAATAATCAGTCAATGTCTACTGATTAATCAGTGAAATAATTGACGATTAGTCGATCAATAGTTCTAATAATCGTTAGATGAATCAATTATCAACATAATCGTTTGTTGCTGCCCTAGAGTGACTACATGGTGGGCATTGTATTGTACCTTTTAAACGGCTTGTTATTTGCACATTTTTTACCTCCAAAACTTTAAGCTTTAATATCAACCACTTTCTTAGTTTCTTTTTGTCTTTAATTTCTAATCTTGTTCTCAGGGTGAGTAAGATAACCCATACACACCTTTGCTTGTGTTTCTATATGGACTGTTACTCTGTCTCTGTGTGTGTGTGTGTGTGGCCACTGCCGTCCCTTCCTGCTTAATTAGCACCCAGAGGGGAGGAGTTTGTTGTATTGTCATTGCTAATGATCTTGTTGGCATAGCAGCGGAATGCTAAATGGGTCGTGTGTGTACACACTCACCCAGAGCGTGCCCTTTGTTGGCAAAGTCTACAGCGATAAGCACCACGCAAGCATAATTCTGCATCTCGCTTGGTGTTCCTGCCTTTCAGACTCACCGGACTCTCGGCCGACTCGCTTTAATGATAATGGTGTCTCATGGGTATGCAAGGTTAACTAGACGCATTATAGTCGACGATGGTGCTTTATTATTGTGTCTGTAGGAACTTAACCCCCATGTGGGAGTTTGCTGAAAGAGGGGAGGTTTCCGATCACAGAATATCATTTACTGGCTCAGGGGCCCAGAGTACACGTCGGGCTGCATCTTCCTGTCCTCCCAGGGCCATAATGTCGCTTAAACAAAGCTATTGTTGGCTTTTGTGTTCTGGAAGCCTGGCGGAAAATGACAATTGACTGATTCGAAACAAGTCGTGTCATATGGATTTGTTGTGTAGGGCTGCAATGATTAGTCGACATTATCGACAACGTCGACAATAAAAAAAGTTGTCGACAAATATTTTTGTTGTCGAGTAGTCGTTTGATCTCACAGGACCTAATGTAAGAGCCTGGAATACTGCGGTTTGACCAGCATGGCGTTCAGCCATCCTGAATGCAATTCAAGAGAAGACAGCGCTTCAAACCCAGCGGAACGAACCTGAAGCTGCTGAGCGGTGTTTGGATGAAAATGTAAATATATGCTGCTCACTTTCCT
This sequence comes from Ptychobarbus kaznakovi, assembly GCA_027422405.1. Taxonomy (NCBI): domain Eukaryota; kingdom Metazoa; phylum Chordata; class Actinopteri; order Cypriniformes; family Cyprinidae; genus Ptychobarbus; species Ptychobarbus kaznakovi. The sequence goes on from CM049794.1 coordinate 37,031,150, forward strand.
CTCAATAACAAAATAAACCACAACAAAAACTGACAGCAGGGTGAAAGCAGCAGTTTACATAATTTTTAAATGCATCTGATTACAACGATGTGGATGTTTGCATGAGCTCTGCGGTTCAGTAACGTCCAGTAAAGTCCGATCACATCATGTTTATTTATAGAACGTTAGTACTTTATGCAATAGCCTTAAAGGGATAGTTCACCCAAAAATGAAAATTCTATCATTTACTCATCCTCAAATAGTTCCAAACCTGTATGAATATCTTTGTTCTGCTGAACACAAAGGAAGATATTCTGAATAATGTGGTAAACAGAGCAGTTCTGGGGTACCATTGACGTCCATAGTATTTTTTTTCCTACTATGGAAGTCAATGGTAACCCAAAACAGCCCTGTTACAAACTTTCTTCAAAATATCTTCCTTTGTGTTCAGCAGAACAAAGACATTCATACAGGTTTGGAACTACTTGGTGAGTAAATGATGACAGAATTTTCATTTTTGGGTGAACTATCCCTTTAATTCAAGCAGCTTAAACATGAAAAACCAGAGTCAGTGTCACTTTCTGTAAGAATTACAACTTGATTGTCTGTTATAAAGTAGCTCTCCAGTGTGGAGCTAACGATAAAATATTTTTATTAGAGGGAAAAAATAATTTCAATAAAGTAATAGTTTGGTTTACAGAGATCAAAGATTGATCTAGCTCAGGACTGCTTTGGTTATCATAACCCTATAAGGTATTTTAATAGATTATGTTGTGAATAAAATAGTTTATCCAAAGCACCTTATCACTTAAATTTATTTTGTTTCTTATCTATATGACATACAAAAGGAGATGTTTGGCAGAATGATGTCATTCAGTTACTTTTTCATGTAGCTAATTAAATGGTGAGAGAGTGTCTCTGTCTGTCATCTCATTTTGTGTTCCAAATATTAGTTAGTTGTTACATGTTACATGTTAGTTCACAGTGCATTTACCAATCTTAAAAAACACATATTGTAATTTATGTTAACATGAACTAAGATTAATAAATGTTGTAGAAGTATTGTTCATTCTTAGTTCATGTTAACTAATGAACCTTATTGTAAAGTGTTACCAATTCATTGTATAATAATAATAATTGTAATGACATATGCTTTTCTATATCTGAAGTGACCTTTATGTTAGAATATGTGAAGAATTCAGCCTCTAAGTGCCGTCTGAATTTTTCTTCTAAAATGTGAATTTTTTTAACGCTAATAATCGTTAGAATATTCGATTATCAAAATAATTGTTTGTTGCAGCCCTAGTTGTGTGGAGAGGTCACTGCTACAGTGGATTTCTGGAATGGAATAGACATGGATTGCTCATCCAAGATTGGGTTGTTGATGAGGATGGATGGGAAAGACCTTTCATATTGGCATCTAGAAGAGGGTTTAACAAAGCCACCTAGAAATCCCTTTTCAGCTAAACCGTTTCGGTTGGGGCTGAAGGAAGGGTTTTCGACGAGGGTGGGAAAGACTTTCCACATTGTTCTCAGAATGAGAGACCATCAAAGCCACCCGGAATCCCTCTTAAGCTACAGGTTGGGTTAGGGTGTTCCTCCAGGTTCTTCTCTAGCAATTTTTGCCAGCCATTTTCTTTGATCCTGTCCCCTCCCCACCCAGCTCTCCTGTCATTACCCAGATCCAAAGAGCTGTTTCCTTTGGTTTAATTAGACTGCAAGCTCAATGTTGTTTTTCCTCAGAGAGTTGTTGTGGCTGGTCTTGTGAGAAAGCTGGATACTTGGGACAAATAAAAATAGGGTTGTGGGTTTAGAATTTAAGATGGATGAGTGATCGATATAGGGTTAACAGACTGACTAGGAGAGGGGGCGAGAGAAAGAGCACAAATGTAACTAGGGCTGTGACTAGTGATCGACCGATATTGATTTTTTATAACCGATACCAATTATTTGTACGTTTATGTAACCGATATGCAGAACCGATATTTATTTACGGTTATAAAGTAAATAAATAACAGAGTGAAGTAAGTCCATTCTTCACTTTGGTTTTTACCACCGGCGGTAGTGCACGTGACGTCACACACTCTATAACAAGCATAATACAAAGTTTTGTAAACAAGTGTAATGATAGTAACAGTTGCAAATTATTTTGTTTAGACTATAAATCTATCCTAATTCACAAATTACTAGGGATGCACTGAATGTTCGGCCGAAAATAGGAAAAAAAACCTCCTTCCGTGTTCGGCCGAATAAGCGAAAAGACAGAATAATTTGTACCAAACAATGACGTTATGCGCTCAAATAGAGGCACACACTAATGCAGCAAACACGTCTGCAGTGTGGAAGCATTTAAAACTGGCAGAGAGAGAGACGCAAAATTCATTACAAGCATGAAACACCGACAGCGAAAGACTGCTTAGCGCTGCATCTCATGTCTCCGATGAGAAGAGGAAGGGGGGGTTGTTGCTGGTTACTTTGATGATTGAAATCGCAAAATGGCCTCAAACGATTAGTAAATAAACTACAGAATGTTATGTTTTCTAAAACACGCATGAATTGCATGTATTCAAACAGCGCTGCATGAGTGCGTGGCGCCAGGGTTCAAAGTCCAAAGCGTGAGGAAATTCTGCTCTGAAACACTGTTACTCATCATTTGCTCTTTTTTTTAAGGCGTGTGACAATGTGATACGTGTGACAAACATCTTCCCAAATTCATAATGAGATATCTGAGAAATATCTGCATGCTGTTGTCAACAAAAAGAAGCACAGAGGTCTTCCTGCATGTTTCCGTCAAAATAAAAGCTCCATCAACATTTATAAATGTTAGTATTGTAATTTTAATGTTGTTCTGTAAAATAAAAATAAAAAAGTAAGACAATAATAATGATAATAATAATTACCCTACAACAGCCGTATTAATAGTTTGTGTGTTTATTCATCTTTATTATCTTTATTATTATTTTAATTTTTAATAGAGATTTAAACTATATTCACTATTACAGTGCTTAACAAATTTATTAAAACAAATACGTTTTTTAACTAATTATGTAAGGTTTGTGCCACTACTGCTCTAAACTAACAGCATTGGTGATTACCAAAATCATGTTTTAGCTTTCTATATTGGTTAGTCCTCCAATATGCGTAAGCTCTTTAGCAACAGTAGTAGGCTATTTCTAATGATATAATATAATTATTGCTGTTATCTATGAAAGAAAGACAGAGCACTTCATGGTGTTTTCTCTTTCAGATACCCAATTACAGTCAAAAAGTACATAATGGCAGCAAGAATGCAAGCTATTGCAAGGCATAGTAGGAGACCATTTTTGTTAAAGTGGGAATTAATACTATTTGGTCGTTTCAGTTTGTTATTTGCCCAAGAAATGACAATAAAATTTTTAGATGTAAATTTTTATTCGACAGATTCCTAAAATATTTGTGGTTTCTCTTTATTATGATAGGTGGTCTAATAAATTAAGTACTGTATGTGTATCATTCAGTTGGCATGTTTGTTTCAAAGAAATTGGACAGAATGTGGAGTAGTGTGTTTTTTCTCAATAAAATAAATATTTTTTAATCCGATTAATCGAAAGAATAACCAGCCAACTAATCTATTATTAAAATAACCGTTAGTTGCAGCCCTATTATATTGCATTTCAGTCTATAGATTATCCTAAATATTACACAGTGCACCTGTACCATTCTTTTTTCTTTTTTTTTTTTTTTTAAAGCAGGACAAAACCGTAAAAAGCAGATTTTGGCTATTTAATCTATGTAATAGTGAAAAAAAATTCGAAAAACCATATTCAGCCTTCGGCCTAGTGTTTCATTTTGTTCAGCTTCGGCCAAGAATTTTAATTTCGGTGCATCCCTACAAATTACCTCAAACGCCATACACAGCGTTTCCTTTAGATTGGCAGGTTTGAGTGCAGGAAAATACAGTTTATTCTGCATTCATCATATTTATTTTGTGATGAGCGATGGACCTTGTTGGAAAACCAAATACTAAATCACAGATCTGGAATCATTTCCATTCATGTCATCCCTCCGCGTTTGTACAAGTCTCTTCAAGTTCACGTGATCGCAGACGCCCGGCTGGTCAGTTGTAGGGTTTGTTGATTCCAATCAGGGCTCTAGACTAACTTTTTGCACTGGGTGCACTGGTGCGCCTAACTTTTTTTCTTAGGTGCACCGGCACAAAAGTTAGGTGCACCCAAATTTTTATTTAGGCAATATTGACTAGTAAACGACTAACTAACAATCTGGTCAACATAAATTTCTTTATTTGAAGCACAATTCTACAAGAAAGGTAACTTACTGAAAAAGTGTTTGTGCTTAAAGTGCTTCACTGAGCAGAGATTTAAACTTAAAACATCTCAAGATAAATAAAATCTAAATTAAGTGTTTTAAGGGCGTCAAACTGAACATCTCGTGGCTCAATGTATTATGGACTATCCTCCATTGCAGTTACATGCCCCTCGAATGGCCAACTCCTGTAGTTTAGCTTTCTTGATCTTTGGCCTTCGGCTAAACCAGCTGACCACACTCTCTCTAGCATCAACATCTTCCAGACTTGACCCTCTACACTGAGTCTTATCAGATCTTCCACTGTGTCTGAACGAAGGGATGCTCTAGTGCAGTGCTTCTCAACCCCCCCCCCCCCCAGTAAACCACACAAGTCTTTGCAGTTTTTATAACCAATTCTTACTATGCAAGAAAGAAGTATACTTAGGCCTTTAGTGTTATGTTAGAAGCATTTTTATACTCATACCATCAGTTCTGTATGGTATGAAAAACGATATTTCTTTGTTGCTTTATTTTCCTGTGAAATGTTTAGTTTTGAAATGTTGATGCATTTGTCATGTTATACTTCATGCCTTTAAGAACTGCTTCTTAAATGTGTGTAGTAGCTAATATGTATAGTTTTAACTTTCTCATTTTTAGCCTATTATTTTTTTGATTTCAGTAAATCAGCTTTGATAAAAGCGTCTGCTAAATGACTAAAAGTAAAGAAAAAAATAACTGATTTTCTATTTATGAATCTCGTTAATCGTCTCTTAGTGCTCATACTGTATTTTATGCAGCCAAATCTCAATAGTACTGTTATTACTCTTATAGTATTTTGACTAGTTTATTTTTTCAGTACAGGATAAAACTGAATGACTGAAAGCACGTCCCTTTAAGAATTCATAACCAGCTCTCCCTTCCAAGAAGCTAAGTTGCACAAAAATGACTAATGTGCATTCATACATGTATTGAGCCGTTTTAATTCTAATCATTAAATAGTACTTGATTAGGATAATATAAATAATGCATGACTGACTGATTTTAGAGAGTGTATTTAAAAGCTGTGCCATTTTCCAAAGCATTATCTTTTTTTGTTTACTCGCCAGACTCTATGCAGAGAAATATGGGAAGCACACCATAAAATATTTGTATCAATTCATAAAGGGCTAGTTGTACATAAATCGCTGTATAACTGCACGATCTCTACATACTCACCTTTCGGATCAGTACTCTGTCTGACTGCAGCAGACACGTGACGCATTTGTCAACGCGCACACACACTAGGAATATCTGGACCACGGCCAATCGGGAAGGGGGGGTCCGCCCTTCACTATCTCTGATTGGTTTAGACCACGATACTAAGCCTCGGGAGTGTCTTTTGTTGAGTGAGTCGCGGATACTTTTTTTCTTTTCTCGAACTGGCCAAATACGAACGAGACCGTGGTAAATGGAAGATTGTTAACAAGAAATTGTGGCAACATGTGAGCCCGCGATTCCTATTTCTTACCACAGAGATGGCTGGCGCGTGCAGCAGACGAGGAGTTAACGTGCCCGCTTGCTTGGTGGAAGAACAGAGAGCCTATGTCTAAACCGGATGCCGTGTTGCAACACAACAGATTGAGTCTGTCTTACAGAAGATATTTTAACTTTGTGTCAGTAGTGCAACATCATAAATAATGAGCAGTTTACTGTGAGGGATTTGTCGTGTTGCATATCGCGCATCCTGGTGTAGACGGTATCGCTATTATAAGTCGCTGCAGATATTACTCGGCAGTGTGTGAGGTGGAGGCTGTGTATAAGTTTAGCACAGATATATTTTCATCAACTAGAACATGCACTGCATTCCTATTTAATGCACAGTATAAAAGGGAATATTGATTGTAAGATTAGCTAAAAATTATATTTAGCAGTGTTTAGATTAACTCTGAATGAGTGTTATATGATGCAATGATAATTTGAGTGCAAAAATATGGAAAACGAACATGCACAATTAAACTCTCATTATCATCTTATACCAATTCTTTAATTTCTAATATTGCTTGATATGGTGATATACTGTACATCACTAATCAAGGTTCTATTTGCTCAGCTGCAGTTCAAAACTGCATACATTCATTGACTTATTGCTTAACAAGGATGAAGTATTTTCATTTAAAATTGATTTCAGCATCATGTTGAGCTGATTCAATATGACAAACTGGAGAATTTTCTTATTGCGTCACAAAATCTTGACAAGCTCTGCTCCAAAACTATCCATGAGTTTTGGGAAACAGTCTTATATTGTTCCAGGCTGATGATACAAAAACGCCTTTCAGTGTCCTTTTAATTGGCCTGGTGGTGTCTTACATTTTGTGGTAATTAATAGTTTTTGGTTGTTGTCCACTGCCTCTGCACCCTCAGTTTGGCCCAAATCTCGGTGTCATTCAACAGTTCAGCTAAAAAGATGGGATTGGCATCCCAGATTATTGGAGATTATATGCTGTGGTCACTTGCCATGGAATGAATAAATGACCTGTGGGTCCCCTGAGAACAATCATTCAAAGTCTGGCACAGTATTGTGCGATTGGTGCTTAGACTTTGATTTTAGATTTTTTGTTTGTGTGTGTGTGTGTGTGTGTGTGTGTGTGTGTGAATATGTACTTGAATATAGTGTATTAAACATAGTAGGGCTGAGCAATTAATCGCATGCGACTCTTATGCGCATCTCGTCAGTAAAGCCGGTTCTGTGATTGGTGGTAAATCTCCATCACCTGTTTTCAAATGGAGCGGCAGTTAATACACCGAGCCTTAGTTCACTGACAAGCTAAGCAATATCACATTCAATATCACAGATGAATCTCATTCGATTATGAACGCGATATCTCGTAGCATGTCAAAGCATTTTTCAGAGTGCACATAAAAACTGGACTCTTTAAGAGCTGTTTGTGTGCAAAAAAAACTGCATGATTCTGGATAAATTGAGGGATTTTTTTCAATGGAAGTTGTGGTTCTCATGATTCTGAAGAAAAAACATTAGACAACTAAACAAAATCACATGTAATTTATGAATTAATGATTCAGTGACTCACTCAAGATTTACTTGTTTCATTACTGGATGAATGTGTTCTTGAACGAATCTCTTGTATGATTCAAAGACAAATACATTTTTAACAGCCCCTTTTCGCCACCTACTGGTGTAACAATGTAATCGATAAATCTACATTTGAAATGTCAAATTACTTTCAAAAGGTGATTTAGTCCATTTTAATCGCTACCGTCCACATCAGAGTTTATATCTGAACTATAAACTTTTATCTCATTACTTCTATGATTTGAATGTTTGTAATGTAGAAATAATGATACTGTGTGGTTGAAAAGACTGTGAAGCTGTTTCATTGTCATATACATGACAACCCTTGGCTGCAGAGTGGGTGGGGATGATATCTTCCTGCCAGGTCAGACAAGGGAAGTTTGCCTCTCTCTACAGTCCCTTTTCCAAAAGCAGATGAGGAAATTAAGTACTCGTTTTCTCACTGAGGTCACAGAGGAACAGAGACCTATTTTTTTTGCGGTTTCTTTTCTTTCTTTTCTCGTTCACTCTCTTTGTAGGGTATTGACATGGCACTGAAGGCTTTGCTATTTTAGATAAGGTGTGTGAAAGCTCTCAGACTGCCTCTCACTCCCTGTCAGCTGGACGTCACTTGTTCATGACTGCCGGTGGAAAACACTTTGCCTTCTTAGCAAGAAGGCCCCGACATCATCCTGTCATGTGATAATAGTTTGGTTAAAGTTAACATTGTTTAATGTAATAATCATATGGTTTGCGCCGCTGAGTAGGGTCTTGTGTGCGAATGCGTCAAAGTGTTGCAGCCGATTGCATGTGTGTGCCGCTGCCAATTGAAACTGCGGCATGGGAGCCTTTTGAAGCTGATGAGAAGCATGATGAAAGGTCTCCAGGGTCATTCTTAGCCTCTCTCACTTCAGCCCCCTCTAATTTCAGCCCTGCCCTCTTTAAACTGCCCCATCCACTGACTGTGGGAACTTGCACCTGTGGCTCCCTCCACCACGACCCCACTAGCCACCCACCTACTTACACACACACACACACACTTAGGGTGTTTACAAGCTTAACGTCCCAACATGAGTGTATTCGATCGCCCGAAGGTTTGCTTGTGATGCATACCCTCCTAAGTACGTCCGAGCCAGGCGGTCTGTGTTAGCTTGTTCACAGCCCACTATAAATATCCTTGCTATCAGCAAAAGTAGTCCACGATAAGAAGGTAATAATTACTAGCAACATACATCTCCAAGGGAGTTTGTTTGGGTGCGTTTGTGTCGCCGTTGCATGTTGGGCCACTTCTAGGGGTTGGAGTGTGTGTGTGTGTGTGTGTGGCCGGAGGAATTTTCTCAGTGTCACAAGATTCAGGTCGATGGTGTCTTGCAGTGATGGGTTTTAGATGGAGGTCTTTGTTCAATGGTCACCTCCCCCACTAGTCTTTATCCACATCTAGCCCTTTGGGCAGCTGTCACATAATCCTGCTAATCAGAGACCGAGTGTGTGGGAACAGGATCGTCCCCGTGCTACCGCGCGTCTCTCTCCCTCTCACGCGCACACACCCTGACATTCTGACCTTTCTCCTCGGATGCGCGCATGCCATGCTCCGCTACGCATGACCACATTTGCGCGGCCAACCGGATCACTCCAGTATATTCATTTTACTGATGAAGCTTTGGACCAAATCCACATGTACAGATAAGCGTGCGCACACAAACACATGCATTTTGCATCTTCGCAGATGCTCGCTACCATGAGACCCCACTAATACGCCCTCTCACAGTGGCCGCCCCCCGTGTTGGGGGATGGGAGGAGAGGTCAGAAACCCTGCAGCATGTCGTGGGATGATCCACGTTCATGTCAAATAATCCATCTTTTTAAGACGCATCTGTTGTACGTCTGCATGGATATGTGGCCTACCCACTCCCACTCTAACCCATCCAGACAGACCTGATGCTGCCCCTAATCCCTGACTGCATCTACCAGACCAGCCCAGAGCCCCCAACCACGCCGCCTGACTCCGCCCCTCTCACTCCACCTCTGGAGATGAATGAGATGTCTGTGTGTAAATCGAACAGGTCAACTAGCTTGGTGTGTTTACGTGCACTTTAAAGGTTTGATTTAAATCGAACCAAAGCAGTAATCAGTCTTTTTAAAATAATATATATATGTTAGTTAAGGTGTTATTCTCTTTTTTGTGAAGTCAGACTAACAGACCTAGATGTTGTATTTATTGCATGTATACAAATTATTCAGAATACATTTGGCCTACAATTGGACTACTATTTCAATAGTTGGTGTTTTTTAACAACTTTGTTGTTTAACGTGAGCATACAGCCAGTACTAATTTTCACAATGCATTCTGGGAATTTCAAATCGAGGATATGTATGCTGAGATGACATTGACTCGCTAAAGGGCCGTTCACACCAAAGACAATAACTAATAAAAACTACAGTGATCATTCTAACTTTCGGAGACTTGAGCAAGTCCACACCATATCTATACCAAAAAACATAGGGACCAATTCTAACTATTAACTAGTTGCTTAGTAGTATGCCTATTATCAGTATATTGGCTTTTTATTAGTACCTATAAAGCACATATTCTGCATGACCATATTCTATGTCCTTAATCCTACCCAATACCTAAACTTAGCAACTATCTTACTAACTATTAATAAGCAGCAAATTACGAGTTTATTAAGGCAAAAGTTGTAGTTATTGGCGAGAATTGGACATTAAAATAAAGCCTGAGCCAAAAGCAATAATTTTTCCAGTTAATGAACATTAAAAACAATGACAGCCAATCAACATCCACCTGACTTTACAGAGCTTGAGCAAATGACTACTGCAGTTTGTGCTTTTTTTAATCAACAAAATGTTATCATGTTTTTGTGTAGAGGCTAATATAGTTATTTTTATGGTTATTTGTCTTCGTTTAAAGAAGCATTAACACTTTCCACTAGCACAGACATGCATTTTAATTCAAAAGAACAAACACTTTTCAGTCTGTACTCTCATAACTAAAAGTTTATGCCTGGAGATGTAAGCCTTGCGGTTAGCACATATAGTTAACACATGACTTTTTGTTCTACCCAGAATTGGAGAGAGAAAAGATGTCTTTTCGGGAGGATTAGTGAAGTTGTATAAAGTGTTAAAAGTGGTGTCATGTACCGGTCTAGTGCCAGGAGTAAGAAGATGGTGTGAATAAACTCATCGCTAAAGGAAACATCAATTACATTTTTATTTTCCTCATTTGAATATGCCCTGCTTCAGTGGCATGTTTTTGATTCCATGAAAGTTTATAATTTGATCTGTTCAGGTAGGGATTATGGACAACATTTTTGTAGATGGACTCTCAGATATCAGACGAGCATTGAGAATGTTTCCAGATTTAGTTTGAACATTCAAGGTGTGGCTGAAAATCTCTCCCTCCCTCCATCTCATGTGTAAAGTAACTCAACTCTTATAAATGCTGCACGCTGTCATGAGAGAGGACTGTAATGGAGCTTTAGCATCTTTGTCATTTTATTAGTGCGGTTCGCTAACACAAACATCACTATTTATTTTGCTCATACTTGAGGTTAGGGATTTGAATAAACCTCTTACATATTACATTTAAAATTTAAAACCAGACGCTTTTAATCCAAAACGCATTAAAACTGCATAAATTGTCTGCCACAATTTCTGCCACCTCAGGTTTTGTTTAGAGGTGGTGTGTTATTGCTTTCTTGCCACCCCCCCCAAGATTTGCCTGACCCATATCTAGGGATTCAGAATATCTTGAGGGTGGGATATTTTAGTATTCAAATATATAAATCTTTATTTTTTTTATAATAGCATTTTAATATTTCATCTCATAATGACATTCTGTCTTTTTCTCCCTCAGCGATCCTACACACTCATCCTGGAAGCCTGGGACTGGGATAACTCCACTCAGAACAGTGAGTATTCCTCTTTAACAGCTATATGATTTACTACCGCGGGCTGCTGTAGCCTTTCTGGTTTGGGTTTGATGCTCATAATGGCTGTTGAGTGTTGTTAGTCTATAGTTTTGTGCTTTAGAGAGTGAATTCATATGTGGAGATACTTGAGGATGAGATAAAACCATTAAAGCTGCCCCGCTGACGTGCTGTAATTTTAGCATGGGGAATTTGTTTGGTCGTGTCAGGGTTTTATTGGGCATGCATGGGGTTATTTAAGGATTTTGTTTTGGGCATTATGTGTAAAAGTTGTCAGTTTTCATGTAGGTACTGATATAGAGGGTTGGAGGTATGCATTGAGTTTGATATTTCTGACCGCACTAAGCAAGGGCTCATAATTTTTGACAGAATTATTGAGATTATATGTTGCTTACCCAAGAATCGTTACCTGAGCTTCCAAAACATTCCAGAGCTGGGAACCTCACACAAATGTGTGGTTTAACCACACCTGCTTCAGTAGTGCACACAAGTCCACCAAGATTTACTAATAAACCTGAACATCTGAAAGCCTTTGGATTGTAGCTGCTGGGTAAAATGTCCAGAGGATCTTTAATATTGCATCATACTCATAAATTACATATATGAGTTATTGCCACATAGTCAACAAGCATGATAATATTCAATTGTTTGGATTACTGTGGTTTGTCAGACAGATTTGTTGATCAGAGTCATAAGCAAGCAGAATTGCAATTATTTTTAGTTCCATCTGGCCCAAATGTGTTAAATGCATTCACATTGTTTCATACTTGAGTAAAAATCGCAACTGAATATGAGTTGCAACATGCATGCAACTTGGGCTGTAATCCCCTAACCCTGGTTCTTGGGGGGGCTTCCATCATGCAAGGATCTTGGGAAAACAACATTGTCACCATAATTCCACAGCTGTATCCTGTTTTCTCCCGCCGCTTTTGTTTGGCTAGAGGAATTGTCGGTAGGAAAGGGTCAGGCGGAGGAATTTGACGTATGCAAAAGTAAGGTGAACGCTGGTAAAACGGGAGAGACAGAGGGGGAGCCTGGCTTTGATCTGCGGATGTGATCTGTAGAATCACTGTATATCCCAGCGTCTGTAAAACTCCAAATGCAAACACTCTCTGCTTGAAGTCATTACGTCCTGTTTTTCCTTTTCATCTTTGTATGCATTTCTGCCCCAAACAGAGGTCCAGAGGATGCTTGTTTGACTCACTGCAGTGAGTCAAGCATCTTGTAGGCCTCTTTTCCATGGAATTTGCTCATTAGGAGTACGTTGAGCGTGACTTTAGAGAAATGCAATGCAGATGTCTGGTTTAATCAGTGTTTGAGCTATACTGACCACCAGACTGACTAAATTTGTTTGTTTTTTGGTAACACTTTATTTTGATGATACCTTTTGACCATCCTGTTGACATTAAGTAACTTTTCACCTACATGTCAACTGACTCTCATTAGAGTATTAGTAGACTCTCTGATTAATATCTGTTAAATCTTTGTGATGGTCTCCCAACAGACATTCTACTGACTGTAAGTAACTTTGCAAGTACATGTCAACTTATTCTAACCCTAACACTACCAGTCTACTAACACTAATGAGTTAGTAGACAAGTAGGTGCAACATTACTTAGTCAACAGAATGTGGTAAAGAGACCATCAAAATAAAGTGAAACCTGTTCATTTGTTTTGTTTGGTTTTGCTTGGTGTTTTTGATTTTTGTTTGGTTTTCTGTTTCTTTATTATTATTATTTATTTTGTGTTATATGATAGTAACATAAAAACTTGGAAACTTGCTTATACCATTTTCCATTTAATGCTATTAAATTTTAAGTATAAATTTCAATCCTTAAAGGTGCACTAAGTGATTTTTCCCAAACGATGTTGATATTTGAAAGCACCAAAACAAACACACCCATAGCCCAATTAGGACCTCGCACTTATTTTGATATCTCCGCCTCAGACGTGCGTACACAACCGTGGCATAACAATGATCGCGGAAACAAGCGAAGATGACTCACAAGCATATTTACACAAAATCCAACTAATAAGTTGTGTGAAACAATGCAAAATCAACGTTACTCCTATCAAAAAGAAACAATGCAACCTCGGCATCCGATTCATGCCCTTCCTACTCCTTGAGTTCTCTCCACTGCTGGAAAGCTGCTCCGATATTTACACGGGTCCTACCTCTTACCTGACCATATCCCTTCTTTTTAATGTTTTGTTCCTCTGGTTTTTTCCTATTTTTTATGTTCCAGTTCTATCTATAGTCGATCTGCTAATATCCGTCCTGTACACTAGAATTGAGCGCTGTATCATTACAAGACCCATCCCCTTACTGCTGATTGGTTGCAAGTGTGTTTTGAGACATGGTCTGACACTGCGGTCAAAAGCATCTTTAAAAAATTGCTTGGTGCACCTTTAACTATAAAAGCCTGTCATAAAGATACACATAATTGCTTTAAAGCTAATCTGTGGCTTGATTTCTGAAATATGAGAACATTTGAAAATATTAAGTTATTTAGGATACATACAATTCTTTGAAATTAGCTTTAGAGTTTAAAAATGACTCTAGAAGTTTTCACCTGACCATCTGTAAGCTCTAGTGACCGATGATTAGAAATGCTTGAAATTGATGAGCTCGCTTTGATGATCTGGAGCGCTCTCAATGACTTGGCAGAGCTCTGTTTGAGACAGTGGCTTCATTTATCACGCGAGCCCATAGTACAGAGGCGTGCCAGACATTAATGATCTTGTCAGAGAGAGAGAACGCTGCCAAGGTCTGTCAGATGCGACTATCTGCAGTCTGTACTCACGCATGGCTTGGCAACAAAAGCGCCAGTACATCCTCCTCTTTCCAATGCCGTTTGATACTACTTGTTTAGTATGCAGCGTGAACGCTCCGAGCTGCCGCACCTCTTTTCTTAAACCGGACACGTCCCCATGCCTCCTTGTCTGTCTGTCAGAAACCCAAGGGCAAACAGTATGTCTCTCATTCTTTCACTGGGGCGAATAAAGTTTGGTCTGCCCAATCGGTCATCTTGGGATTCTAGTTGAACTGACAGAATTAGCCGACATGCATTTTTTATAGATGCTTTAAATAATTCTGTTACATCTGTCAGAATGGTTCGTATATGTACGTGTGCGTGGCAGGGCCATGCAGGCCGCATGAAAAGTCCTGTAGCACTGTGTTTACTCTGCAGGAAGGGCTCTGGACTGCCCAGTGTTTAGACATTTGGGCAGAACGGGCCGGCAAAAGCTCGCTCCATTGTTCTTTATCTGGAAGCACCGGGGCTATTTCTGTTTTTGTTGCTTAATTCGGTCGACATTGTCAGGGGAAGGAGAGGAAGGTATGTGTATGTGCGGCCTGCATGTGTGTTTGCAAGAGGAGAAAGACGCGGACGCGCTCTGCACGTCGGGACAGAGGAAATCGCAGGCCCCCCGTTTCCACCGTGATTGTTCGCCGTCTCCGATCCCACTGCGATAAAGATTGCTTTCTTTGCAGAGAGGCTGGGAAAGCTTGGAAAAATGGAGCTCTTAATGTGAATGCTAACCGCTCTCACTGTCATGTTGAGGGTCTGTGTCCTGTTGGACAGTGTGCTTGATGTTTAGGACTAGGGTGGGATCCAGGTCCTTCAAGGACAGCTAGGGCTAAAAGCTGAAAGTGATCGGCTATGGAGACAAGTGGCTTCCTCTGCCTGCCGCTCTTGCCCAGATCTCCCTAGTAACAGCAGTCAAACTCGCACCCCTCCCTCTGGCCAGACATCAACGTTTTTATTAGAATAACTAGATTTTGACTCGAACTCACTAGAAAGGCAAACGGTGCTTGCTTGTGAAAGTCACTGCTATGATGCTTAGGTGTTCAGAGTGATTTTAGGGCATTTCAGTGCTGTTGCTAGGGTGTTCTGGATGGTTGCTTGATGGTTACTGGTCCAACCCTTAGTCTGTATAATATTGTTTCTTTTTTGTCCATTTTATTGCCTGCTTACTGAAAATCATAAGTTAGGTCACTTAGAAAAACAACTCCACACCTCTCCTCACTTCTGATGTGAGGTGTCATAATGTCCAGTACAAAACTTCACACTTAAGTTAAATATGAGCTGTAATGTTAACTTGGCAGTGTTTCCCCTACCATTATTTTAGGCACTTAGGCACAGGCAGCGCTATCCTGCAAGTATGGCAGATAAACTGAGCGGTTTCCCAGAACTCAACGCGGCGTTACGTCACATTCTCATTCTCTATATCGTGCACAGCGAAGTTCTGCCCCGGTTCGCATGCACACACACACACACACTTTTTTTTTACAACTCATACAGAAGCGCGCGTGAAACTTGCTGTGATATTAATGTCTGCCGCCTCACTAAATGAGGACATAAATACATGAACAACATCTCTAGAACTGCTCTGAGAGTCACTTCATCAGCATTTAACCATTTAATTTGAGTAAAACTATCGTCATCATATCATATACACACAGAAATGTAAAGGTATTCATGGCAACCCGTCAAAATAAAAGTTTGGTTTCACTTGAAGACATTGGGCAGAAATATATTGCTATTGTTCAGTAGAACGTACGTAATAGGCTACTACTACTACTAAAACTATTAAAACCTGCTAGCTAGCACCCCCCATTTTGGGACTCACAGCTGAAAATGACCTCCCTAACTTAAAATTATAACAGTTGCTGACTTCAGTGTGCTACACACACCGTTTTGGTGTTTTTGGAAAGAAGACCCTTTAGGCTTTACTATCCATCATCCAGAGTTGATAATACTCAAAAAGATACAAAGTTTTAGAGACTGAAGTGCCTTGAAAAAATGTGTGTCACACTGATTTTTATTTTTTTATAAATGTTTCATTTCATATAAAATACATGAAATAAGTCCTGGAGCAATCCAGAAAAGTAATAGATTGAAAGTCACATGTCTCATGAGTTTATATTTCAAATCTTAAGAAGATACCATGAAATATGCCACTGCATGTTTTTCAATTATAAAATTATTATAGACAGAATTTTAGACATCATATAAGTGATTTATTTGACCACAAAAAAATACAATAAGAGTAATAAAAAGAAAGAAAGAGAAAAAAAATTGCTTTGTATGTAGTACATTAGGCTTGCTGCGATAGACTGTGTTGGCGGTGATACCATTTTTAAGCCGCAACACCGGTTACGTCACTTGGCCACCATGGCACTGTCCCCCACCATCGTTTAGATTTTTTTTTAATAGTAATAAAAATCCTTTAGTTCAGTTAGAGGTCACTACAATTAAAACTGAACGCGGCTGCTCAATGCAGCGCACCGAACGAAGACAGTCGTGCATCACAGCAGCAGAGGTCTGCATTCTTGCACCACAGGATTAAATTCCCGAATACAACGCGGTAGCGGTCGGTAACTCTGGTGCAATTTGAACAGGAGCAGGTGGTCTAACAATATCCCGTTCCCGACGTCCTTTCAGAACAGCATATCTGCGCTTTATTCTTATCGAGTACCGGTACAGCCTGCACTCAAGACTGTTATGCATGCATGAACCAGTGCTTCGTTTTATTTGCGGGGTCTGTGCATAGCATGTGCAATGATGCTTAGAGCAGGCTGGCCGCTAGCCTACCAGTGGTAAATATAACCTACGGCTCTCAGACAGAACAGGCAGGTTGTGATGAGTGACAGAGCAGAATAAGGATGGAGCAAAGTGTGGATGTGCTGTCCTTGAAAGACGTTCAACTAATTTTTGTTTGTATTATGCTTAGCCTATAATTTTAAATGACAGACTGTTGAATTTATTTATTTTTCTCTGCGACACTTTTCCTACTGTGTTAACAGCCAGATGTTAAAATAATTTATTTTGACCAGACTAATAAAATTGCTATTAGGCTAAACGTACATTTTTTTTTCTGCAACATTTTTTTCCTATTGTTGTAGTGTGAATGTTAGCCTAAACGAATTGTATCCTAACGAGACGAATAAAAATAAGGATTACAAATTTGGTATAACATTACTCTCAGTGACTCTTTTTTTCCCTACTGTGTTGGCAGCTAAATGTTATTGACATTTTGCTGTCAATAAATTCAAAACTCTTGACAAATAAAAGAACAAATACAATTTTGTGCAGACTAAACTTTAATTTGTTAGCCTATCTCTCTTTCTTTCAGCAGAAATTTAAATGTGTGATTCTGGAAACGAGATCTAAATTTAGCGGGAACGGTCGGGTCAGGAAGAAATTTATTCGAAGCGGACAGTGGGTGAACAAACATTGAATATATATTTCAGGAGCGGGTGGGTGCAGAACAAAACAGTCCCGTGCAGATTTTGAGTAAATGATGGTATAAACATAAAACACTATGACAGACAGATGGCATCATTTTTATTTTTGGGGGAACTATTCATTGAACGTTAATAAAACAACAAAACACAGAGAAAAATTACTCCCCATTCTTGACTGAAAAACTTTAATACAGTTGCTTTAGGAATCAGTCTATATAGTTTTTAATTTTTACATTTGTTCATTCAGTTTCTTGAATGCTCCTGCTAAATACACCTATTGTACCTGAAAATAAAGCACTGTTTGTTTTATTTGTATATTATGTGTATTTGTAATGTGTATATTTTTTCTTATTTTTTAATAAGAAAGATAAAATGACAATTTTTTTTTTATCTTTGCCCACTTTGGCCTAAATATCTGCCATTCTTTTTTTTTCATTTTTTTTTGTTACCCTGAAAGGCTTTATAATAGGGAAATTAGTTTGGCTGTACTGCTCAGACAACTTGCAAAATAGTAAAACCAACATGACAAAGAATCGTAATAAAATCGTGAATCGTGATTTTTCTAAAAGAAAAAATCGTGATATCATTTTTTCCATATCGCCCACCCCTACTTATGGTACATACTCGCTTACATACTCTGATTGCCAGACATACACTGATATTGCCAGACATTCACACTGATTGATGGTAACAGTCAGTAATCACACACTGATGTTAAAAACCATATTTTTAAGAAATAATCATACAATAGGTCTTCAATGTTTTAATTGCAATATTAAATCAGCTTTATTTTCCAAAAAATAAGATTTGTTTAATTTTCATTCATTAAAAGATAAATTAAATTAATGCTTTTATGCTGGAAAAAACTGAGCGCCCCTCCAAAGCCTTAAACCTAGGGGAAACACTGCTTGATTTCGGGTGGTTAACCGAGAGCTGATTGTAAAGCCTTTGTTTTGTCAATGGTGTCATTCATGTGTGAGGGTCTTTGTTGTGCAGTGATTTGTCTGAATGGATTTGTGTAGCAGGAAGTTGGCAAGGACAGGATAGTCTGAGTCACTAGCGAGTTTATAGCTTTAAATCAGGGTCTGTCCTGTCTCTTGTCTTACAGCTGATCTACGCACCCATTTGTTATCACATTGTACTGGTTGTGTGACTGTGATTTAGCGCCATCTTAGACATGTGAATTAATGGAATAAGTAAGTTGCATTTTAAAAATGTTATACATTTTTGACTAAAATGACCCTCTAAATCAATCACAGCTAAAATATCAAATCTGGAATCTAATTAAATAGTTACTAGTTGGACTACAAGTTGACCATCACTTATAACCATGTTGTTTCAAAATATAGTTTTTCATTCAGACCATTAACAAAGTGCAAGATTTATGTGTCTACTTCTCTTTTTTTTCAGCCGGCGAGGAGAATTTGATCGAGCGACACGTTCACGCCAGAATGGTGAATCCCGGAGACCATTGGCAGTCCATCCAGCACCCTGGCATCACAGCCCACATTGAGTACCGCATCAGGGTCAGATGTGATGAGAACTACTACGGGAGTAAGTGCAACAAACAGTGCCGGCCAAGAGACGACTACTTTGGCCATTACCGCTGCGATCCATCAGGAAATATTGTATGTCTAGAGGGCTGGATGGGAGAGGACTGCCGGACAGGTGAGTGATGTTTACTCTCTGTATGTTGTACTTACCATTGCAGTTTAATGTTATAGCTGATTTTACCTTTATTTTGTACCTTTTATACCTTTATTTTTATTCCACTTTTAGTAATTTTAGTACTTTTAGTAGTTATTTCAGTTACAGGTTGAAACGGCAGTATTTCTAAGTTTTAATTTTAAGTTTGTTTATCTAATATTTAAATTTTATTTTATGCCAGTTTTATTTTAATTCACAAAAACTATTATAGTTGTCTTGGTTAACCATAACAATACTGCACTAAAATCAGTTGAGTTTTTTTTTTTAGATGCTACAAGTGAATTTAGGCATCATAGCATTATACAGTATAAAACAATTAGATGAATTTTGAGATTACATTTAATGTTTTAATGGTAATGATTTATCTGGCATCTTCAATATCTAGCCAAGTATTCTTAGCCACGTTGCCCTTCATGAAGGATGAACTAGGGCTGGCTAATGTCTTGAAGCGTATAAAAAGAAACCCTGTTGAATCTTGCCCTTTACCACCCTGTAAAGAGACCTGCTGCTATCAGTGTTTTCACAGGCCTGTGATCTTTTGCTCCTTTGCCTGGAGGTGAGATTGTGTTGTAAACAACACCGCTGCAGTCCTGGAGTCACACTTTCCATTAGCTCAATTAATCTGAGTGATGCTGGGTTTTTTTTTATGTCTTTACCCGACCACTGCAGGCAACCTAAACACCTCTGTTTTGATGCTGTGAGTGCGTATGTGTGTATATACCCCACTAAAAAAAGGCAGTAAATCACCAGCCACCATCCTAATAACCAAGGGTACGAGTAGGTGGGCGTAACAGGGGTGGAAAGGGGCAAGCGTATATGTGTGTTCGGGCCATAAAGTTGTCTTCTGTCACAGCGAGCATGATGAATTTATCTTGTCGCTTCTGTAAGGCAACACAAACAAACAAGACTGACCTCTCCTCCCTCCTCTCCTCTCCTCTCTCAGCAATCTGCAAGCAGGGCTGTAATCTGATTCACGGAGGTTGTGCGGTGCCTGGAGAATGCAAGTAAGTGTTTGAGCATCATTTCATGCTCGGTTGGCCGAGCTAATCTGGCTCCTTAATTTCAGCAGAGCCATATGTGCTCATGCTGTTAAGGTCTTTTCATTTGTTTACCTTTCCATTAATTAATTAGTGCACTGAAGCCATTGTTTGTGCAAGCTGTTTTTGTTTGATATGCTTTTTTGATCACGCTATACTTTCTCTGGAGTGCTTAAAAGTTGTGATCGATTCTCATTTGATGGGATGAAATGCATTAAGGCATCACAATTACTGTTGCTCATACTTTAAGGGTTAGTTCACATAAAAATTTAAATTCTGTCATCCATTGCTCACCCTCATGTCGCCTTAAACCCATAAGACTTTTCATTATATTCAAACCAGTGTGTTGTTCTTGAGTGACACACAACTGCGGTTGAGCACGTTGTACGTGTGTTGATTGATTTTTATGAATATAAGTCTAAATTAAATTAGTTCATGATATAAAGCAATCAATTCTCTTGTTTAAAATTAATACAATTGTATTAAACGTTGTACTTTTTTTTTTTTTTTTTTTAAAACATCAATGTTTTTTCTGCATGGGTTTTCAGTAAAGGGACAGGAAATCTTGCAGGTTTCATTAAAAATCCTAATTTGTGTTTCAAGGATGAGCGAAAGTCTCACATAGCAGTGCTGTTTAAAACTTTCTGGAGATTTTAACCTCTCATAACACTGTTAAAATCTAGTTTGAATTGGAATTTTGGAAAGTTGCCCAAAGCAGTGACCCAACATACCTTTTTGACATTATCATCATATGATAATTATGTCAAATGGTGGTATTTTGCTCTTACTGTCACAGGAAATTCTGATGCTTCCTGTGTTGGAGCACAGCGTGAAATCCACCTCACCATTCCACATCGCATTCTCCTCTCTGTCTTTTCCTGTAGCTTAGCTCTGCCTTCTTCCTTTGCCACAGGAAAAGCTCTTAGTGTTTGGCAAGAGGAAAGCTTTTTGCTCATGCCACCTACAAACCTCACTGTGTCTAAGGGCAGGGAATGAGTAGATCCAGAGGTGTCTAAACCAGGAAGTCACTCTAGACGATGATGACATGCTGGAATCTTTTAACAACAAATCATTCAGACACTTAAAAACATTTCATGCTTCAGTTTTCCAGTCCTTACTACTACTGCGCACAGATACCTGCCCTCATTCTTCTGCCCTTCTTTACCTTCTCGGAGACCTGAGCGGTTTCAGAAGGACATGAGTATTTTCAGCCTCAGGCATCAGAAAGGCCAAGAGTAGCGTCTCAGGGGATGCTGGGGCCAAAAACATGCTTGAGGACATCATGTACCCAAGTTTCTCGATGGTCTGGAAGAAAGAGTTTCTGGAACCGGGGCTAGGAAGCAGAGGCCAATATGTTATTTCAGAGTTTGAATGTTTGGGAAGTTGTGAGTATTTGGGAAGACTCACTCCCCTGCAGGATGTGGTGACTCGCTTCCCTGCCGTCACTAACTTGATAGTCCTTGGAAGGAAGGAGGTGGACACTAGAGGACTGAGGTTGCCACAGACAATTAACCAGTAAATGTATTATTGGGCTGCAAAAAGTGTTGGGACATTTTTGCCAAAAGTGTATCATATCAGTCTAGTCGACTTGTAGTTGTATGGTTTGGGTTGTGTTGTGTTTTTTCATATGTGACTCTGGATCACAAAACCAGTCATAAGGGTAAATTCTTCGAAATTGAGATGTATACATTACCTGAAAGCTGAATAAATATTTGGCTGAGATACAACTATTTGAAAAACTGTAATCTGAGGGTGCAAAAAAATCACAATATTGAGAAAATCGCCTTTAAAGATGTCCAAATGAAGTTCTTAGCAATGCATATTACTAATCAAAAATGAAGTGTTGATATATTTACAGTAGAAAATTTACAAAATATCTTCATGGAACATGATCTTTACTTAATATCCTAATGATTTTTGGCATAAAAGAAAAATCAATAATTTTGACCCATACAATGTATTTTTGGCTATTGCTACAAATATACCCCAGAAACTTAAGACTGGTTTTGTGGTCCAGGATCACATATATCCCAAGAACCAATTGATTAAAAATAAATGTCTAGCATAATTCCCAGTTTTAACTCAAAAAAGAGAATTGTGATCATTTACTCATTGAAGATTGTTTCCAAATTTTTTGTCTACACCGTTAAAGCCCAGTATGTTTGGATCAGCATTTTTGGGTAAACTAACCCTTTAAGTGCACTAATACTTTGTGGAGCCTCTACAAATACAAGCTGGGAATCAAATATGAAACACAAATGCACTTGTGATTTAAGTTTACGGTATTTTTATAGCTGTAAAGGACATGTCCTGACACATAAAGTAAATGCCAATGCTACTTTCTCTTTCTCTAAATTAGTGAGCAAGCTTATGTTTGGCAGTGCTCGGCAGAGCTGAACGCCCCCGTGTACAGGCAGGGTTCAGACTCTCCCCACACACTCTGCTGCCTACATGCTCTTTCATACAATACTAGTAAGGTTGTTACTGGGCAGCGTGAGGCTGTTTATGCTCTGGTGTAAGTAATCCAGCCTCTGGCTTGCCCATTGGGCACAGATCTGGGGGGCTATTTCAAAGACCTCATTGGAGATGTTAAAAGTGGATTTGGATCAAGGCGTCCATGCAGAGAATGTGCCAGGTGTGTATGCAGTGGCCAAATCCACTTCGCCCACCTCTTTGCAACACCATTGCTTTTCACCTTAAATGCTTTTGGAGTTGTTGTGAGCTGGGCATTGTGGTCCCAATAAAAAAAAAATTATTTATAGAGAAATGGAGAAAAAAAAATTATATTGTAGTGCATGTAATACTAGAATATTAAACAGATAAAATAAGTATAATTATACTTTATTTTGGTAACATTTAGTGTCATTAACAACACACAATACATTTATATAACTTATAGATCTTGGGTAGTTTTAATTTCTACATGTTAATAATGTTAAATATTAATATTTTTTATCATTAAAATGATTTATTAACTTAAACATTTTTACAGCAGTTATTAATATAAGTTAATTTATAAACTATTTTTGTCCACTTTTAATTAATTTTAGTTCAGTTTAGATTAGTATTTTAATTTAATGTGAATATTTAAAATGCATAATTATTTAACATTTAGAAATTAAGACTACCCAAGATTAATAAATGCTGTAAACGTTGTGTTAATTGTTAGTTCATCATGCCTATTGCATTAACTGATGCTTAACTTTTGTAAAGTGTTACCCTTGTTTTTTCTGTATGATGAAAATATGAACATATATATATATATATATAAACATGTTATTACTGGGAGTACCATGTGAATCTCATGGCAAATTAATAAGATAATCATTCAGTGCTGTAGTATTGCCGTGGTACCACCACAGTACTTGTTTGTAAGGGTTAGGTCTTTGCCATGTCTCTCTCTTCAATACAGTGAGGTCTAGATATGCAGACAGCGTTTCTCCACTCGGCAGCTGGAGTTAGGCCATACCTCTTCTGCAGGAGAGCTGTCTTAAAATAGCCCGCTCAGAAGTGACAAGACAGCTGGGTGAGGGGTGTGGTGGTGGATGGAGAGAGCGCACTACTGGCCTTGAAATAGCGGAGTGCTGCTATAAACCAATGATTAGTTAACCCCTCTCCAGCATTTCCCTCTGCACCCCCAGGCTGCGACCAAACCGCCCGAGGGGGGAGTGCGTGTCTGCGAGGTCGTGGAAGTGTTCTTAACCTTTGTCACCCAGAATGTTGCCTTGTCTAAGATTAGGTGTCAGCGCAGCTGTATCTTTGTTCCTGTCTGTCATTAAGATGTCATGGTGGTTCTGTCCTTTAAGTGTTAACACCCTTATGTGGTTTTCAGGTGCAACTACGGCTGGCAGGGCCAGTTCTGTGATGAGTGTCTGCCATACCCTGGCTGCTTGCATGGGACCTGTGACATGCCCTGGCAGTGCACTTGCGAGAAGAACTGGGGCGGCCTCCTCTGCAATAAAGGTAAGGGTCCTAAACACGCTGATACTGAAGATTTGACCTGGTTAATTTTTGAAAAATCGAGGTCAACCTGGAATTGACCCATAAAATGGTCAGCAGTAGATCAGAATGAATACGTTAAGCCTGTGAACATCCAGCCGCGGAGGTGCCAGGGCAGCAAATTCATATCGTGGTGTTAAATAGAATTACAGCATCTTACACTGAGCTGGTTTGTTGGCTGCAATGTTAGCACAGGCTGTGCATCATGTGACAACGCACACACAAACACACACACACTCTGGATATTGTGGTTGTGATTGGAGTGGCGCTCGGGTATCTGATCTGTTGGTCAGCGTGCGTCCTGGAAAGTGGTTAGGAATGAGAAGCAGCTGAGAGGTGCCTACAGTTCTCTTTATTTATTTACCAGCTTTTATGTGCACAGCCTCGCCTTACAAGGCCTGCTGGGAGCCCAGCAATAGTTTCTGCCAACTGTTTTCATTTAAAGAAATAATATTTTCAGGCTTAAAAAAATCTGAATGGAGTGTTAGTATTGCTTTCCCCATGGCCTAAAGTACCCCAGTTCATTGTTTAA
This sequence comes from Ptychobarbus kaznakovi, assembly GCA_027422405.1. Taxonomy (NCBI): domain Eukaryota; kingdom Metazoa; phylum Chordata; class Actinopteri; order Cypriniformes; family Cyprinidae; genus Ptychobarbus; species Ptychobarbus kaznakovi. The sequence goes on from CM049794.1 coordinate 37,055,934, forward strand.
TGTGTCTTTTCAGATCTGAACTACTGTGGCACACACCATCCCTGTGTCAATGGTGGGACCTGCATGAACTCTGAGCCGGATGAATATAACTGTGCCTGTCCCGAAGGGTACTCCGGCAAGAACTGTGAAATAGGTAAGAGATGGACGGAGGATTCAGTAAATAAAAGAGCATGGAACAGTTAATTATGTGATGTTGTACAGATGGATAGATGAATGGAAAAAACTATCGATGTATGGAAAAATTAATAGAAAGATGATTATGAGGATGGATGAATAAAAAAATTATGGATGGATAAATAGAAATTCAATGGATATATGGATGGATGAATATAAAAACGATGGAGTAAATAGATCAATCAATGCATGGATAAATGAATAGATGGATGGATATAGGGATAGATTGATAAACTGATTGATTTATAAATTGATAGATAAATGGAAAGATTGCTAAATAGATAATTAAAAGGAAAATTTGATGGATGGATTGATTGATGGAGGATTGATGAATAGAACAATTATGGATATATAGAGGAATGAATAAATAAATGATGAATGGATGGATAGATGGATGGGTGTATGAAAAGAGAAAATTATGGATGGATGTTGGGTTGAATGGGTGGTGTTGGGATGGATGGATTGATTGATTGATAAATGGAAGAATGGATAGACCGATAAATGGGTGGATTAAATAATGTTGGGATTGGATGGATGGATGGATAATAAACGGATAGAAAGCTGGATAGAAGGATGAATAAATGGATGGAAAAATGTTAGATGGCCTGATGGTGATAAATGGATGAACTAATTTATAATTGAATGCAAGGATAAATGGATGGATACATGGATTTTTTTATAAACTGATAAATGGATAGTTTGATAAATTGAAAATTAAATTGAAAATTCGATGGATGGAGAGAGCAAAAACTTATAAAGTCAGGGCATTTTATCAGTGTCTTTTCTGTCTGTATTTATGATGCTTTATTGTGTTTTGTAGCTGAACACGCATGTGTTTCCAACCCCTGTGCGAACGGAGGCACGTGTCACGAAGTCTCGAGCGGGTTTGAGTGCCTGTGTCCACCAGGATGGGAGGGCCCCACTTGTGCAAAAGGTGCGTAAACCTTCCGTGCACCTTCCGTCTATCTTTTTCCGGGCTCAATCTGTTCTGTCTGGAGACCTAGTTACAGACCTAGACTAGAGCACAGACACCCGTCCCCTCCCCAACATGTGTCCAGATGCTGTTGCCAATGTGCCGCTTGGCTGCTTGTCATGCTGGGATGTGTCAGGTATATGGCAGGGGAAGCCAGTCTTGGATCTTGGCAGCACAGCGGGGTCCCATTGCATGGCGAGCGTAGCTTGAGCTCTTACGGGTCCCGGATTAGAGTCTGGTGATACCCATCACTGAGACAGGGGGGATTTGCATAATCTGTCTTCACTTTGAACCAGCATTTGCCTTCACAAATTGAGAACGCAGTGTGTCATGGGCCACCCTTCCTTCTCCACCCCTCCCGTTCCACAAAGCATCCCATTTTAGCGCCACAGAGCTCCTATTTGATCGGTTGCAAATCAAAGTTTCTCATCTCCAGGATGCCCAGTGTTATCATTTTTGGTATTTCTCTCAATCTTCACCGCTCCCTCCACATCCTACCTCCTCAGTCTCATCCACCACACATATGGGGCTGTGTTTCCATCGTCATAGCAACAGCAGGGTCCCCTGCTGGAATTTGGACATCCCCCCCCCCACCATTTCACCCATAAAGGTTTCCCCCCACCTCTTCACTTGCCTGTCTGACCCTTTTACACCCCGCTCCACCCCATTCACCACAATATATGTATAAGACTAAAGCAAGAAGAAAGGAGGGAGGAATTTCTCTTGTGTTTGTTTCCTCTTATTTTCTTCCAAATTTCAAATGGCTGCTGCTCAGTTCTTTGTGCCTGTATTAAAACTGTAACGATTTGTGCTCTAATAGCAGCTAATCTGGCGACCTGGATTATTTCGAATTCTAATCGTGTTACTGTCTTGCATAAAGAAAAGCCTTTGCTCTTTCTGATGAACACACTGAGACTCTCTCCTGCCCTTTCTCCATAGCCGTTTAACTACCATTATATTATGTTATGTTATTAAAGTTAGAGGTTATTAGAAACAATAATATGTGAAAATATGACTGGATATGTGTGAAGCCATTATGAAACATCCCTATACTTGCACTCGTGTGACTGTACATCATTTGAATTGTTTATTATTGCACCAGATTGGGACCTACCTTGCCGACACAGGACACAATTCATTCTCTAAATTGTTCACATGTATTGTTTTCGGAGTGCATGCTATAGTTTTCTGCTTTGCGATGGATTTTCATTTAAATTCTGGGAATATGCTGCAAAATATAAACAAAGCAGATATGTTGACGTTTCCATTGCACTGTATACATCATTATGGCTTGCCCTACTTTGTATCATTTTTAATCAATGTATCCGATTCTTTCTCTAGTATGTGTATCTGCAGTGTGTTTGTGTGTGTGTGTGGTGGGCGGTGAATAGCCTGCACACACATGCTGGGTGTAAAATTGGCCAGTTTGAATGTTTATATGCATGAAACTGAAAACATCCCATAATATGTAACTCGTGTAATAGCTTTTTTTATGCAAACTGTCTCTCAGCATGTTATTTTAAAGCACAATTTCAGGTGTGTTTTTCATATCTGCAGAACAAAACATGATTTTGTGTTGATGTTGCAGACATGGATGAATGTGCCTCCAGCCCGTGTGCACAAGGCGGAACATGTATCGACCTGGAAAATGGCTTTGAGTGTGTCTGCCCTCCTCAGTGGGTTGGGAAGACCTGTCAAATCGGTAAGATTGAGATCCTCCTGTATTGTAGTCGTGTTTTGAACTGAAGCATTTGAGTTTTTAATACACCCACTGTTCATTGGACCATCAACTCATACCATATTATTCATTTTTGCATTGCCATTTGTTGAAAAATATGAACCATTATGCATCCGAATGGTTGAATATGGTGCGTTATATTTAAATTGCATGCACTTGACAAGCCTGCATGTGTTTTAGGCAAAGCAAGAGTTTAAACAAGTAATTTGATTAGACTGCATGAAGAACTTGTAATAGTGGCAACTGGCAACCTGATCCTTGTTGACCGTAAGACAGCCATATATGCATATGTAACAAGGAGGGCCAGCCTTAGACCTGGATCTAAGACTAAATCAGATAGCATTGCAGGCGCCACAGGAGTTTCCATCAAACTTTTGCTCACAATAGTGTGCAACCCTCATCAGGGGAAGTGATGAATGTGAAAGGAAGTGGATTGTGACCTGTAAACAAGTGTGGGTGGCAACAGGAGTCGGGCTGCTCATCTTACACTTCAAACCTTAGCCTCCAGCTTGGGTTTCACTCACAAGAACCAGGCTTGAGCATGATGGGGAGTCATGTTTCCTGGAGGACAGGTGTGCAGAGGAGTAGAGTGCACCTCACTAGGGGCCCCTGATGAATAATTAAATGCCTAATAAGCACTAGTTTTTTTCATGGCAAAGTCAAAAGAGTCACAGCCCCCTGAACTGACTTGTCACCTGCTGTAGGCTAATAGAGGAGAGATGAACAGAAGGAGGGGTGATTACGAGTGGACCCTTTGTTTACGATGCAAAACAATCTTTTTTTCTGCATACTTTGGCTTTTTTTCAGTACAATTTTATAAACTTCCTTAAAACAAGATCTATTTAAAAAGAACATTTTAGAAAATATTTATTTTGTATATTTTCTATATACATTTTATTTAAAAAAAAATTCAGAGAATATTATCCAAAACCTAAATATATATACATATAAATGCTTCTTGAGCAAATTAGAATGATTTCTGAAGGATCGTGAATACTGAAGTGAAGACTGAATGGCTGCTGAAAATGCAGCTTTGTAGTCATAGAATTAAATTACATTTTAAAATATATTCAAATTGATAGTCATTTTAAATTGTAATAATATAACTTTTTTCCATTTTTGATGAAATGTAGCTTTGGTCAGTCTTTTTTCCAAAATATAAAAAATCTCAAACTTGGTAGTGTGTATATTATGTTATATTACAGTATATTATTATAATACAGTATGGTCATTTAAGATGCATCTTTTGAATACAAGTCTTAATATCTTAAGTAAAATTATCTTGTTTTACGGATGTTTAGATTTTTTTCTCATAGAACAAGACAAATATACTGATAAAGTTTTTTTTTTTTTTGCTGTGTAATGGTCATTGATCAGGAAGTCATGCAGACTGGCATCATTGGGACTGTTAGAGTTTCAAGCCAGCAGAGTGTTCAATGGGCTTAATAGTGGTGGGGTTACACAACGAGATCTCCGATTTCTCTGCCCCTTCCTGCTACTCTACACTTCCCATCTCCTTCTCTTCAATATCCCAATTTACCAATTGTCTACAAAATCTCCCAACTCTTTCTTTCCCTCACTTCCACAGATGCAAATGAATGTATGGGGAAGCCTTGTGTAAATGCTCACTCTTGCAAAAACATGATTGGTGGATATCACTGTGACTGCTTTCAAGGATGGGCTGGACAGAACTGTGACATCAGTCAGTATCTCCTCATGCTCCTCTCGTCTCCTTTCCTCCGTCTTTAACAGCATACACTATAATGGTTTCCTCTTTGGACACTTGATATCCTGCGGGGCTCTACACAATGTATATTTTGTCTTAGGCTTCACCTGCTGTTGCATGCTGGGTTATTGGTTGTACCTCACGTTTGTCTTGATTGTACTAACATTTCCGTCTTCAGCGCACTCACCAAGCTCATCTAATTCGAGTTAATTGCACGTCTTCAGCTGCCCCTAACTGCTGTCCTGATTTCCTCCACTTAGCCATTGATTAATTGCTTAATTTACTTTGCCCATGACTGCAGATCTCAATGGCTGCCATGGACAGTGCCAGAATGGAGCAACATGCAAGGTATAGCCTTTACAATTCTTGGTTTACTATAGTGTATCAATTAATTTTGTTATTTATATTAAGTTTCATTTTATTTATGTCTGTGCAGGAGCTGGTTCATGGAGGTTACCACTGTCAGTGTCCTCCAGGTTTTGTGGGCTTGCACTGTGAAGTCTCAAGGAACAAATGTGCCAGTGGTCCTTGTCAAAATGGCGGCCGCTGCCATGTCATTCTGGACAGCTTTGTTTGTGAATGCCCGCCAAACTATGCAGGGATGCTCTGTGAGGTGAGAATATTTACTGTTTGTAGTGTTAAAGACATTGCTATAGTGCAAAGCTGCTTTTTTACAGTAATTTTTTTGTCAGTATAGTTCAGCATGATAGCCTGTTTGGTTTTTGTTTTGTTTTATGCCCAGATGTTTTTTGTTTGGCTTTGTTGTTTTATGACCAGGGGACCCGTTTCAATAAGGAGGTTCAACTAACTCTGAGTTTAAACTTGAACTCAGAGTTGACTTACTCTGAGATGGGGAAACTCTGAGTTTTCAGTTACAGAACAGCTGAACTGAGTTAGTTTACTCAACTCTAAGTAGGTTGACTCTGAGTTAAGCGCGTGCACCATGACTATGAAAAGTCGTGATCAGCGGAGCTCCGAAATTACGATTCACCATGGCAACAGCTCCCGCCAAAAAGACATCAGTGCGCGTACTTCCGTCAATGCGTAATGTTAATTCTTAATAACTGTCAATAACTTAATAGCTGTTATAATGTCAGAGGTGAAAACTGTAAATTATTGAACTTATATTCATTTGAATGGTATCCCATGGCCACAAAAAAGGAAAAAGACAGAAAAAGGAAACAAGAACGTGGCAGCAGCTACAAATGAAGTATAAAAACTACAATTCAATCAAGGTAAAGCTTTAAGCATGAAAGGTTCATTGGTGTGGGCTTAATGACTTTACAAACATTTGACATTAAATATCGTTCAATGTCTATTTCAATGTGCTGCAGCTTTTTCCACATAATCTAACACTCTTTTCACATAATTTAATATTCTCTAAACCAACGTGTTACATTTCTTAATTAGAGTAATACAATTAACTACTGACTTGTTAAAAGCAAGAGGGCAGAAAAAAAATTGGGGAGAACCTGCACCAGCACCACTGACAGATAAAGAGGAGATGGTCAAGTATTGGAAGAATTCTAAAATCCAAAAGTAAAAAGAATTAACTTTTGCTTTTATATTAGGAAATAAAGATGACCAATTTTTTTTTAATAATTTGTTTATTTAACAGCTGTGGTGGTGGTTACGGCTCGTACCCCTCCATCTGGTATCCTTCCATTCCATACAGTAGTTAGTTTAATATTCAGAAGGTGCGATGGTGGCGGAGATATGCTTGTCATCAATGCATCCAATCACACTGGAAATCCTGAAGGAAATTCAGATTATTGGGTTACTTCCAGAGGTCGCAGAAAGATGTTATCAAGTGAACGTCATTTATCAGATTAGCCTCATTTAAACATATTTTTACACCACTGACCTACAATCCTGTGATACTCCTCTTTGGCGGATTTTTGCCCAGGAAAAAATGATCACAATGAGTGTGAGAGGGATGCACACTTTCCTTAAAATCTGCATACAACGTACTTATAATGTGCTCTGCATCTCCAATGTTTTAAAGAGCATTTTTCTTATGTTGCTAATTATCTTCCAATGGGGTAAGACATTAAAAAGATTCTTGATGCCGTTTGCATTAAGATTATTTTTCTTACGCTATAGCAGACAATTTTACTAGTTTTATGTAAAATGCACTTAAAACGAAAATCCCCCAGGAAACAAGACTAAATATAGACCATTTTTCATATATAATTTGACATTTTTAGATATTTGTGCTTGAAATAAGACAAAAATACTCGAAACATCCGAAAAAAATATACGAAAATCAATTTTGCAGTGTGAATGAATGAATAAGGTATTTAAACTTCGCTAACACTATACAAATGGGGAGGAGACCGAAAGAAACTCTGGGTTTACCGAAGAAAACCAGGTTAGGTTCACAAAGTTACCACTCTTTCAGAAACGGGCTTGACTTACCCTTCCACTTAACCTCCTTTCTGAAACAGGCCCCAGGTGGTCTTGTTTTGTTTCTGTTTTCAAGTTTTGTCTTGTTTTTATTTTTTTGTTTTGTGGCCAGATATTTTTATTTTATGCCCAGATGTTTTGTGTTTTATGCCCAGAAGGGTTTTTTTTAGGTTTTTTTTTTATTTTTTTTTGTTTTGTGGTGCCCAGATGTTTTAATTGTTTTCCTTTATGCCCAGATGTTTTTAATTTTGCTTTGTTGTTATTGTATTGTTTATTTTGTTTTGGTTTATTTTTTTGCTGTTTTGTTTGTGCTCTGATTCTGGGTTTTTTTCTTCTGTTTTTTTGTACAAATAGTAGGTAAAGTAGACAGGAAATGACAGTGATTCAGGTTTAGTCAGAATGGTTGGTTTATATACATACTTAAAGGATTAGTTCACCCAAAAATGAAAATTAGTCTGTGTTTTACTCCCCTTCGAAGCATCCGAGGTGTATGTGACTTTCTTCTTTCAGACGAATCCAATCGGAGTTATATAAAAAAAATTAGGGATGCACCGAATGTTCGGCAACCGAAATTGTTCGGCCGAAAATAGGGAAAAAAAACTATTCCGGTGTTCGGCCGACCGAATAATTTTTACCGAACAATGACGTTACGCAATCAAATAGAGGCGAGCACTAATGCAGCAAACATGTCTGCAGTGTGGAAGCATTTAAAACTGTCAGAGAGAGAGACGCAAAATTCATTACAAGCATGAAACACCGACAGCGAAAGACTGCTTAGTGCTGCTTCTCATGTCTCCGATGAGAAGAGGAAGGGGGGTTGTTGCTGGTTACTTTGATGATTGAAATCGCAAAATGGCCTCAAACGATTAGTAAATAAACTACAGAATGTTATGTTTTCTAAAACACGCACAAATTGCATGTATTCAAACAGCGCTGCATGAGCGCGCGGCGCCAGGGTTCAAAGTCCAAAGCGCGAGGAAATTCTGCTCTGAAACACTGTTACTCATCATTTGCTTATTTTTTTTATTTTTTTAAAGGCGTGTGACAATGTGATACGTGTGACTAACATCTTCCCAAATTCGTAATGAGATATATCTGAGAAATATCTGCATCCTGTTGTCAACAAAAATAAGCACTGAGGTCTTCCTGCATGTTTCCGCCAAAATAAAAGCTCCATCAACATTCATAAATGTTAGTATTGTAATTTTAATGTTGTTCTGTAAAATAAAATAAAAAAGACAATAATAATGATAATAATAATACCCTACAACAGCTGTATTAATACATTTACTATAACATTCACTATAGTAATCAAATTGGGATCTGTAATATTTTCTAATGTTTTAAAAGAAGTCTATTCTGCTCAGCAAGGCTGCATTTATTTGTACAGAAAAAAATACATGCCTGATTCAGGAAGGGGGTCTCAAAAATGGCCAAAAAATATTATTTTACTAAATAATTTTAAGTTAAATTGTGCTTTGTTATTAACATAAAAAATGTTCAGTGTTAAGTAAGTTTTTTTTTTTTATTTTTTTTTTTTTTTTGTAAAGCAGGACAAAACAGTAAAAAGCAGATTTTGGCTATTTAATTTATGCAATAGTGGGGAAAAAAATTGCAAAGTAGGCCTACATGGGGAGACAAAAATGCGAAACACCATGTTCGGTATTCGACCTTCGGCCCAGTGTTTCATTTTGTTCGGCTTCGGCCAAGAATTTTCATTTCGTTGCATCCCTATTAAAAATGATCCTGGCCCCTCCAAGCCTTACAATGGGACTTAAATGGGTGTTAGCTGGATCCTGTTAGGAAGACTTGAAATAAAGTACGCGCACTGTAATAAAACATCCCTCACAAGGTTCCGGGGGTGAATAAAGGCACCCTGTAGCAAATCCATGCATTTTTGAAGGATAAATATCCATAACTCCGATTGGATTCGTCTGAAAGAAGAAAGTCACATACACCTCGGATGCTTCGAAGGTAATTTTCAGGACAAATGTTCATTTTTGGGTGAACTAACCCTCTAATGGAAACAATGGGGCTCAGTCTTGATTAATCGATGACATTTAGTACTACAGACTACTACAGGTCACTTCTCCATTCATGCTTTGCTCACAATCCCGTTCGGCGTGGCTAAATTGGTCGGCACCCCTGCCGTTGCACGTATACATGTTTAAAGCCTTGGTGTAAGGCAGATCAAGCCTGCTATTCTGCCACAGGTGCGCCAGGGTAACTAGAGTAGGGTTTGGGTTGGAGGCCTGGAGTATTTTTTCTTCATGTGGCCAGTATTTACTGGTCTGGAGCCAGTTTAAGTCTAGTGGCAAGCTAAAGATGGACTTCCATAGAGGTGCTGGAAGCTGGTCCTGAGCCAGTCTCATCTTACTGTGCAGACTAAAAATAAGTTGTAGTGAATGAGGCAACTCCTCTCTTGCCCTCCTGGCCGCCTGCCCACAATCAGCCCGGGAAAGAGAAGGCCTTGATTTTCACATAATATGCATGCCTGGATTGCCATGAGCTCACATTAAACCATACCGTCTGCAGTCTCTTGGAGAAGTGAGACTATACTAGGGAAGCTTTTGATCTGGTAGAGCTGTTGTCAGTGCAGGTGCACATGAGGCTACATATAAAGCTTTGGTCCAGTATTGACATCTAACATCTTTTGATATGGGATCAGATCTGTTTATTTGAACTAAATCAACTAAGTGATTACAAGAAATCTGTGATGGACTATATCTAGATGCAGTAAAATTCTCAAACAACTATATAAAATCTTCTAAGATCTGTTTACTTCTGATAATACGCTTCAGATTCATATTTTAAAATTATATGTTGACCAGTTTTGACTACCGACATACCACTGTATGAAACACATCCAACTGGGTTTGTTCTTCGGATCCAGTACAGATGGCTGATTATCTCTTACATGTCTCTGCTCAAGCAGTTTAATGTATTTTGATATAGTCTGGTTTGCAGACCCTCCGCTTACATCACTGACTGTGAATAAGTGCTTTGTGCAGGCGTTCGGCTTCAAGTATATGCAATGTATATCCCTAATAAAATAAATCTAGCAGTCTTGAGTTTGGGAGAACAGCGTTATAGTGCGAACTAACACCTTACATGGCAGCTGGTATAATGTGTACATAAGAGAGGTTGTTTACATTCCAACAAATGTTCATCGCCCCAGAAATGCATTTGTGAGAAAAATTGGTAGTTGGAATATTGAGGGGGGTCATAGCTGCAGAAACCTAAATTAATCAGTAAACATGATTGGAACAGGTGTTTGTAGTGAGTTTTTTTATTTTTTTTTTTATGTTTTGGGTTGGTAGGATTATGTTTTTGAAAGAAGTATCTTATGCTAACCAAGGCAGCATTTATTTGATCAAAAACAATACAGTAAAACAGTAATATTGTGAAGTGTTAATTTAAAATAAGATTTTATTTTAAGTGTTCACAAAAAAAATATTGTATTTGGCTGCATAATAATAATACCCTTGACCCATAGAGAGTTTGACACAGCATCCTAAAAATGTGGCACTCATGGCGAGAGACGTGATGCAATGGATAAAGATGTCCGTCTGCTTGTGTCCTAGACCGTAGTTAACAAATAGCGCATGTGAACATGTCCTAAGTCTACCTCAGACAGATTGGCAAACTCAATTGCAAAATGATTGATTGCTGTGGACTGAAGTGGTCAGAAAAGCCTCTTCTAAAGCTACTTTTGTTAATAATATAATAAATGTGTGTTTTAATAGTTTTGTTATCCATAGTAATAATTAATGATCTAATAATTGTATGATTAAGCTGATTAAATAATTACATGGCATATTTGAAAATGAATTGGTCATAACATAGGGCCATTTAAAGATATATGTGTATATATATATATATATTTAATTTATATACAATTATTTAAAGTTTATATTTAATCTGTTAACATATTAAAAGAACATGGTAAGAGTCATGAGCTTCTGTCTGAATTAGAAATTCATTTCTAAGAATATTTACCAGAACAAGGCCAAGGCGAGGTAGAAGAAGAACTAGATGTGCAAAAGTGTTCCTCGTCCCAGTTGAATATGCTCGGTAAGAGAGGAAGGATGTCTAAATTTAGCTGCACAGTTTGTTTTGATTGGTCTCTTGTGTGAGTGTAATGGTGCTGTCTCCTTTAGCTCTAGGCTTATGGGAGCCTTCCACAACTTACCTGACTGTTTATCACTATAGTTTAAGAAGACTTGTCTAACTCCAGATCCTTGTCTCGTTTGAAGGTGGAGAGTCTGTTTCACCCAAACCCCTGTGTACCGAACCCCTGTCAGAACAAGGCTTCATGCTACAGCCTGCTGGGTGACTTCTACTGCGCCTGTCCTGAAGACTACGAGGGCAAGACCTGTGAAAACCGCAAGGACCACTGCAAGACAACCCCTTGCCAAGGTACTACCCTTCCTGTTCTGCTGCCGACCGAGATAAAGTAGCCAAAGATGACCTGCTTTTGTACAATGGTGCACAGTAGTCCACCTTAACAGCCATCTGATCTTATTCCTGCTTGTCTTGTTTTCTCATTCCCAGTGATTGACAGCTGTACGATTGCTGTGGCGAGTAACATCTCAGATGGGGGTGTGAGACACATCAACTCTAATGTGTGTGGTCCTCATGGCCGCTGTATCAGCCAGCCGGGTGGCAACTTCACCTGCACCTGTGAGCTCGGCTTTACAGGAACCTATTGCCATGAGAGTGAGTCATCCTTACTGTTTTACCATTTTTCCTTTTTTAATCATATTCATGTGATGCCTATTCATCCTTGTTTGTTTACTTTTCAATTAATTTAGTTTATCCTTACATAATAGATGGGTAATTGACATTAAGCAATTTTAGCAGATTCTTGTGCTGATTCCCCCCCCCCCCCCCAATTTGAAAATAAATAAATAAATAGCACTTATTTTATTAGTAGTCGTAATTATTGATTTAATAATATTATAAATAAAGTTGTATTCATTAGTTACATATTGTATTTGAAAATGTATTTGTCATAATTGGCCACAAAGCCAATTAAGCTGAAAGTATTATATAAAAAATATATACAAATAGCATCTTGGACATCAATGGAAGCAATAACATCTAAACCATCTGTACAAAGTTCACATGATAAATCTGATTTGTGTGGTTTTTGAACCCCACTGCCTGTGTACATTTTGTTCTAAAATCTTGATATTCATGGAAATGTTTTATATCGACTATCCAGATGTAAACGACTGCGTGAGCAATCCGTGTCGAAATGGAGGCACCTGCATTGACGGGATCAACTCTTTCCAATGCTTCTGTCCGGACGGCTGGGAGGGTGACCTCTGCGACCTCAGTGAGTGTCCGTCTTCAGCTTCCTCATCATCTTGATCCTCTTTACATTCAGTATCTTACCTTTTACACTTGTGTTTCTGCACTCAGATGTGAACGAGTGCAGTCGGAGCCCCTGTAAGAATGGCGGCCACTGTGTGGACCTGGTCAATGACTTCTACTGTGAATGTGCCAATGGCTGGAAAGGAAAGACCTGTCATTCACGTGAGTTACCTCTCCTTGTTTTATGTCAAAGTACTTCCTCTTTTCCTATTATTTAGTTTAACTACATATGTCAACTGACTGGTAATATTTTAAATCGCTGTTTGTGTCTTTAGGTGAAAATCAATGTGATGCCACCACATGCAGTAATGGAGGGACCTGCTATGACCACGGAGACACTTTCCGCTGCGCCTGCCCTCCTGGATGGGGAGGAAGTACATGCAACACAGGTGAGTAGACCACAGTCGGGTTTCTAAGACATTTTGAACCAAAAACATAAGCTCAAACTATTCATACACTCCCATCACTTACATGAAGCATTCAAATCAGTCCCTCTCAGCACTCTGTCAATTTTGCAATCCGGCATTTTTTTTATTTGATTTAACTTTTTTTCAATACCCATACAGAAAATGTATCCAAAATATTTTTCAAAATAATTAAATGGCACATACATTTATGAATAGTATGCATACATAGAATACATATATTAAGTGTGTGTGTGTGCGCATAAATATCACTTCCCAAACACTTTTCTAATATAATTAGTAATATACTTATTTTCCATTTTATATTGTACCATGGTTGCTTTTTTGATTTAACACAATGTATATAAAAGTAAACAGTCTGTTGTCTATCTTTGTCTTTTTTGCTTCAAAACAAATATTGCTATTATTTTTGGAGCTGGTTTATTTGATTCAAGGCTTAAAACCTTATTAAAGAATGCAATTTTAGTTGAAAGTGAAAATTGTTTTTGATTTAGTAACATATTCTGACATTTTCTTCAGACCCCCTAGCTTTTGGCCCTTGGAAGACCCTGATTTGTCATAGACTAGTCTACAGAATCACTTGCCCACTTGCTGTAACTTTTCCATTTTATCGTTCTACCTCAGCAAAGAACAGCACTTGCGCGTCCAGCCCCTGCCTGAACGGAGGAACATGCGTGGGTGGTGGTGACACGTTCACCTGCATCTGTAAAGACGGCTGGGAGGGGCTCATCTGCACTCAGAGTGAGTGAATTCCACCATTCACAATTTAGCTGCCAGTGCATGTCTGCATACCACTGAAAGCAAATATCAAGATCCACAAACATTTTAAATTACATCCGATCGATGTGCAAATCTCTCGCATTGACGCCCTCTTCCTCTCTTTTGATTACTTGCAGATATCAACGACTGCAACCCTCACCCCTGGTAAGAAGACCTATGTGGCTCTGCAGTTGTCCCCCTTCTTATTTACTCTATTCTGCCCCGGGATGCTGGTATATCTGTTGTGCCCTCTGTTTGGGGCGACCCTCCCCTTCCCTGTTCAACATAGACGGCTAGCAATAACCCTTCTAATGTGGCTTTCTGCCCTATTCCACCCTGTTGTTCCTGCCCTGCTAACCCCCATTCTCTGCGAGCGGATGCACCGAGGGGAGGGGTTCGAGGGGGGCGCTGTTTGTAAAGACTGGAGAAGATGTCCCTAATTCACCCCTTAAATCCGACAGCTCAGGAGACCCTGGGCTGGTTTTAATGGGGACCACAATAGAGCCGATGGCCCTAAAAGGGCACCCCCAGCGGTGAGGGGAGGAGGGGACAGACAGCTCTTTTTCTCCCTGCCTGCTCTGTCCTCCTGCCTTTCTTCATCGCTGACCTGGGAGCAAGGGATTTGGGAGGTGGGGCGGGAGTAGGGGGTGGGGATCCCAGCAAGGAGTTACTGTGGGGATTTGCATCTGAAAGGTGCCGGTATCCCGCATCCCTCTTCGTCCATCTCTCTTTCTCTTTCACTCTTCTCTTCCCCCTTTTTCCTGCCTTTCCACTTCTATGCATGTAGATTGGAAGTATTATGTCAATCACTGGGGTGAAGGTGTCTTTTTGGCCTGATAACCTTATTGTCCTCGCGTCTCCTTGCAGCTACAATGGAGGAATCTGCGTGGACGGGGTGAACTGGTTCCGCTGTGAATGCGCCCCTGGATTTGCTGGACCCGACTGTCGTATCAGTGAGTATCTCGGGGAGAAAAGAATAGGGATGTATAGAAAGAGGGTGTTGGTGGATTACCAAGCATCCCGTGGCCTTTGACCTCCTCAGGGGTCAAAGGTTAGCCATGGCTCACAAACAGACAGAGGAGATAAATTATTCAACCAGTGGAAAAATTCCTCTCCTTGTGTCTCTTGTGTCCATTGATGGCTCTGACTTACTCTTTAAGGATTCCATGCATTTCCCCAGCCTCATTTTCTGAGGTGCAGCCATGGGAACGCCATCAATACTGACATGCTATGTATTGATTTCAAATCACAGTTTTAGCTTTCCTAACCATTTGACATTTCTACCCTGGGCTGTAGGCATATTGATGCGAATGTATGTTCTCTTTGCTTTACCAGACATTGATGAGTGCCAGTCATTACCCTGCGCATACGGTGCCACCTGTGTGGATGAGATCAATGGCTTCCGATGTGTCTGCCCACTCGGTCGCACTGGACCTCAATGCCAAGAGTGTAAGAGTTATTGTTTAATCATGAAAACAGTCAGTCTCTTTTTATCTCTCAGCTTGCTGATTTTGAGAAATGGAACTTAAAGACCCCATAAAATAATGCGCGTTACTTAGTGAGAGCCTCAAAAGTAGGCTGAATGGTTTATTTACTTCACAGCCATGAACATTATTTCTGCATGTTAGTCGGAAGCAGGCGAGACATTTGGACAAAAATCTCTCTCGTGCAGGATAAGTCACAAATATTTTTTGTTCTATGTTTCCTGGAAAATAAACACTGTACATTTTAAATGCATATACTACTGTTCAAAAGTTTAGAGTTGGTAAGATTTTTAAAATGTTTTAAAATAATTATTTTATTACAGTAAAATAGTAATATTGTGAAATATTTCTACAAATATAAAACAACTGTTTTCTATTGTAATATATTTTAAAATGTTATGTATTTCTGTGATGGCAAAGCTGAATCTTTAGCAGCCATTACTTCAATGTCACATGATCCTTCAGAAATCATTATAATATGGTGATTTGCCACACTAGCATATAGATGAGCTAAAAGATAATAGATGTGGATCTAAAGCCAATAAACAAGGAATATGGTTCCTAAGGAGTGAACGACATGAATGGCAGACGGCATCGTTCGTAGGACCATTAACCTGCCATCATGTGACTTGAATCATTCCAGACAGGAAAGGGATCTGCTCCTAAATTAGAATTGGCCCCAGTCTTACGGTGTTTGTGTTTGTTGTGGTGCAGTCATTGGCATTGGGAAGACGTGTCACTATGCTGGACTTCAGTTCCCTCATGGCAGCCGCTGGGAGGAAGAATGCAACACTTGTCAATGTGTCAACGGCAAAGTGGAGTGCACCAAGGTAAGTGGCTGAAGAAAACATGTCAAAAACAAGTATTTTTTTCTCTTTTTATTTATAGAAATAAATGAATGTGTTCATGACACTTTCTCAGGTGGTGTGTGGCCGGCAGCCGTGTCTGTTGCCAGGGACGCCAGGGCGAGAGCTTCACTCCTGTCCAGGAGGTCGTGAATGCCTGGAGCACAACTTCCTGACATGCCTCTCTCCCCCTTGCCACCAGTGGGGGTTTTGTTCAAGCCCTGATGCCACCCCAACCATTCAAACTAAATGTGAGCCCAACTCTGTCTATCTGGACAAGAGCTGTGCTCGCATCACCCTTATATTCAACAGGGACAAATTACCCACAGTAAGTAGTCACCTATAAATTGGTGTTTTGTTCCATTACACAAAAACCCTGTGGTGGTACCATGGTACAATGATGGTAATACCATGGCATTGCCATAGTCTACGAGATACGTTAAAAAAACATGGTATTACAAGCTACTATGTCCTGAAAACATGGTAATAACACAGTGTTATTGCCATTGTCTGCATCCAATTCATGAGACACACTACAGGCGTGCCATAAATTGATCGGAAGTGACAGTGAATACATTTCACATTACAAAGATTTCTTCAAATCATTTTACTTTTTTTTTTACTTTCTATTTATCAAAGAATTGTTCAAAGAATCAAAGACAGTAGTTTTTCCACAAAAGTATTTAGCAATACAACTGTTTCAACATTGATAATAATGTTTCTTAAACACCAAATCAGCATATTAGAATGATTTTCTAAAGAATCAAGTGACACTGAAGACTGGAGTAATGATGCTGAAAATTCAGCTTTGTCATCAAATGAAAAAAAATACATTAATATTCCCCAATATTACAGTATTTACTGTAGATTTGATCAAATAAATGCCTCCTTGGTGAGCATAAGAAACGTACAAAATCTTACTGACTTCTAATTTTGAATAGTATTGTGTCCAGGAAATCATGGTATTACTAGGACAGCGGTTCTCAATTCCAGTCCTCACCACCCCCCCTGCATATTTTGCATGTCTCTCTTAGTTAACACACCTGATTCAGATAATCTTCTCATTAGAAGTGCGCGCCGTGCATGAACTGTGTTCCGATTGACATTGTCTCTACACCGTGTCCAGTGGAATTGGACTGGAATTGATTCCACATTGGAATTGAGAACCGCTGTACTAGGGTAACATGATCACAAAGACATAGCAGTAACTTTACTTTAATATTATCATAGCCTTATCTCAAGAAATGTTGGTATATTTTTGAAAATATCATAATACCATTGTACTTTGGTATTGTAGTTGTCCAAATGTCAAAAAATTCCAGAAAATATTATATTACCAGGGCACCATGTCCACAAAGCAATGGTGTTAGTGTGGTACTTTGGTATTTCCAGTAATCTATGAATCCTAATCCCAAAAAAATTATATTGCCAAGCCACAATGTCCAAAAAAACATGGTAGTTGTTATATGGTACCGTACCTTTTTGATCCTTTTCCTCACATAATTACATTATGATCCACAATAGTTTTTTCTGAAGTTTTCCTCTAAGTACGTACTATGCCTTCTAGGGAACGACAGTGGAGAACGTCTGCTCAGAGCTGAGGTATATGCCTTCCACGCGGAGCATGGCGAAAGATCACACGCTGTTGGTTCTTTGTGACATCTCCTACAAAAACCAGGATGCAGTAGAGGTGGCCATCGTAAGTACATTTTGAAGACCCTAAGGAGAGCTTTCTGCGCTTGCACGTTTTATATTCATGAGTCCTTTGCACGCCTGTACCCTTCACACAGCAGTGTTGTGTGGGCCCCTAAGATCTATTCTCAGTGGAATTGAAAGTCAAAACCATGGGGGTCCTTGATACTCATCGCACAGATCTGTTAATGGATGCAAATTTGATTTCCTCACCGAGTCGAGCGCAGTTTCTCGAAATGCTCAGATGCCCAGAGCAATGCCAACCGGCCTCCTCTTCAAACCAGCCCATTATGTTGTAATGAGATTCAGTTGACTGACCAGCAGCGGGCCGTACTGCATTGCAGCATTCCCTCCACCCACACGGAGAGCGCTGGAACTGGGCTTCAGTGCATCTCACACAGCCTTAGGATATACACTTTTGTCTTTAGACAACGAAATGTTGCACAACCAGATAATCTTGAAGTAATCCTTGAAATAACAAAAAAGACATACTTGGGTAACGATATGAAAATTAATATCTTTGTGCTGCCAGGCAAGTTTTGTGTAATTTGAAGCCGTGTTTCCTGCGTTCAATTAAACATTTTGCCTTACGGAAGGAACTTACAAATAGTGGTTAACTACAAATGCATCCTTTATCCTCGATCATATTACACTAAATCCGTGCAGTGTTGTAACAAGTCACTAACTGAAGGCCCGTGTTTAACTGGTCTGACTCATTATAATGGAACCTGTAGGCAGGAACTTTGAACAGCTGCAGGTTTTTGCATGTTGAAAACAGAATAGAGTTGAAATGATTGAGTCTACTGCTATTTGGATAAAAACTGCTCTAGTTTGAGTTATTTTATTGAGCGTATTGTCATAGATTGATTGCAAGTCTCTTTTTGTTCTCGTATCAAAATGTTAGTTTTTTGGGGTCTGTACCACAATACTTGTATGATGTAAACAAATTAGAAACATTCGTGTTGTGGTGTGGTTTAACCATCCATCCATTGCCCACTGGTTCCTCCATAACCAAATATTTTAGTTTACAAGAAATAAACTTGGATGTAGAAGATCAACAAATAAAGGATAGTTAAGTGTCATTGCAGCAACGCCCCAAAACCTCACACTTACAGTAAATAATTATAGATTGTTCTATTGTAGGTGGTTTTTACTGGGAATCTTTGGAATGCAATCTAAAATATTTTTAATCCCCGCTATTTCTCCTGCAGTCGTTCCAGCAGGACGAGCAACCTAACCACAGTCAGATCCAGGAGGCAGCTAGTACCATAGTCAGCATGCTGTCCAAGCGGCACAACAGCACCGTCATGCTTGCCGTCATCGAGGTCAAAGTGGAGATGCCGGTCATGTCCCAGCCAGTGGGTGAGTAGAGCAGGGGCCAACTGGCCTCAAGGCTAAAGCCAGCCTTCATCCCTCGACCGAGTGCCAATTCCCCATCTCCACCAATTAGTGCAGCTTAAATGTCTTTGTGAGTCACAGGAGGAAGGGTACTGAGAGGATCCAGCAGTTGTGGGCAGGAGGCCATAAACCTGTGACACCGTCATATAACTCCTCCACAGTCATCTGTCACACCACAGCGATACATTAACAAGAATGATGGGACAAACTTAATGATTTTTTGGTTAAGACAATTATAAATGTGTTTTAAAAACATATATGTATATTTGAAACCTATAGGAATTAAAGCCAAATGTTTTGCTCTTTTTCTCCCTCATTTTGGTTCTGTAATATTATATATTAATATTATAATATAAAAAAATAATACTATTTCGTCTAATAAAAAAATCTGCTCTAAGTCTTGTCAATTGTTAATGAATGTTTAAGTGGCTTCCGATCTTAAAAATAATTAATAATTTAATTTATATAATTATTTTAGTGTTTATCATATTTATTATTGTAAATACAAAATAGTGTTTATTATATTAAATTATTTTGCTTCAAATAACATTGAATTATTGATGGATTGAGTGTCTACAACTAAATATCTAATGCTGGCCCATGGAAGTATCTATTATTTCAATTCTGTTTTTTTGAAGTTGTGGCCAATGCCTCTAAGATGGTTATTTTTGTGTAATGTTATGGCTGATATTAAATATATATATATATATATATATATACTATTTTGTCAGGGGTGTCATGCACTCATTATTTTTGAGGGGGCATGAGTGGGGGGGGGGGGTCGTCATGTGACGCACAGCAGCCACAATAGCACTTATGTTTTATTTATTTTTATTAATTTTTTTTATTCAAAACATTCCCAAACGCATTAACTATATCATTAAATATCTCGATTCTCAACTTTATAGATTATGATGGTCAAAGTAGCCTAATAATGTAGTCTATTAGCTATGCAGATATGGGTGTCATGCCATAACATATTTTTAAAACGAATGACTTTATTTGTCATGTAAATATTAAAAACATTGTAAGTTAGGCTACTTATCATAATACTTTCATTGAAAGTGATCAAAGAACATTTACATTATCAAAGAACATTTACACTAATAGTCTAGAGTTCAAGCACTCTCAAAAACTCCCATTAAAATTACTAAATGAATATCTTACTTACAGATTCATACACGCATCTGCACTTTGTTGTTTCTAACGAGAGAATTCGCCAGAAAGAGATATTCAGTCAACGAGCGAGTGAAGAAAACACCGACATTTTAGCGATGACTCATCTGAACATCTCTGAATTTATAAGCTGATGATATGACGCGCTGAACGATTTAATAACGCTGTTGTGATTGTATCAAATATAGAAAATATTAATCAGCTATTTTTTTGTCTTTTGGAAGCTGAATTCAAAATCCACTTGGCTCAATAATTTGAGGGGGCACGTGCCCCCTCACTTTGAATGGGCATGAAGCTTCTGTATTTTGTCTAATTATTAAAAAACTTTTCAGTAGCTAATGAGTGACTAAATAAGTAACTTTTGATCTTAATTATAAAATTATATAAATTGTATAAATAATTTTAGTTTTAGAGCATTTATTGCTATTTGAATTAGACAAAATAGTGTTTACATATATTTATTAATCGTGCTGTCAAACGATTAATCGAATCCAAAATAAGTTTTTGTTTACATAATATGTGTGTGTACTGTGTATATTTACTTGTGTATATATAGATACACACACATATATTTAATGTATTTACATGTGTATATATTTATATTCATATAATTTATATTATATATAAATATATTAAATACATAAATTAATTTTTTTTATAAATGCATGCTTGTGTGTTTATTGATGTATTCATAATAAATATACACAGTACACACATTATGTAAACAAAAACTTTTATTTTGGATGCGATTTAATCGCGATTAATCGTTTGACAGCAATAATAACATTGTTCTAAAATATGTACATGTGTGTGTATTTATATATACATAATAAATATACCCAGTACACGCATATTATGTAAACAAAATCTTTTTTTATTTTAGATGCGATTTAATCGTTTGACAGCACTAATATTTATATCATATATATGCACCATTTTATGTTATAAATATACACACTATTTTGTCTTGAATAATATAAAAAAAATTGGTGTAATGAGTTTCCACAATTAAATATCAAATGCTGGCCAATCAAAATATCCACTAATGACTTGCATGAATAATTACTTGCATTGGGCAATAACCAATATAGTTTTTATGTCGTACATCCCTACTTTTCATTCATTATTTTTGTCTGACTCTCTTCTTTCCATACAGACTACCTGGTGCCCTGTGTTGTGTGTTGTCCTGTGCATACTCTGGGTCTTCTGCGTCATTGTCTGCGTGTGGTGGACCCGAAAGCGGCGAAAAGAGCGCGAGAGGCGGGAGCGCGTGCCCATGGAGGAGAGCGTCAACAACCAGTGGGAACCGCTGAGGCCCGTGACGCGGCCGCTGCACAAGGACAACCGAGACGCGCAGTACGAGCGCACCAAGCTCATGGGCTCCCCGGATCGGACCTGCACAAGCGGGGAGGATGAGGAGGAGATGGAGGAGGAAGAGCTGGAGCTGGTGGAAGAGGTGGGCAAGCTTACCATCCAAAAGTACACTAAACCTGCAGCGCGGACCAAGAACGGGCTGATCTGCACCACGCTGAGCAGCGGAAGCAGCTGCAGCATCCCTTCCCTCAAAGCAACCTACTTGACAGGCTTCAGCCCAAAGGACAACAACTGTAAAAATGTCAATAACGCCACCACCGGCCAAGAGCACAAAGATCACTGCGTATGAGCTCCGACGAGCAGGACGAGGAGACCAAGGCCATCTCAGAAACAAAGACTGAGTTTTTCCCCATGTGTTATTTTTTTATTTCTTTTGAAGCTGATAATGTGGCAAATTTCTTTCGTTCCTTTTTTTATGTACAAAGGAAGCAAATTCTGTTTCTTTATAAAAAGGCGGTGAGAAGCCTTGCTTTGTTTTCGGAGAAAAAAAACTGCTGGATTAGGAGCAGGACTAAGGAACTCTTGAGAGAAACCGTATAAAGACTTTTACGTTGTTGTTTACAAATGGTTGTGCTTTTGGTTTTGTTTCGAGTGGCCCAATTTCGGTGCAGACCACGTGCGGGGGGTGGGGGACGCTGGCTTCGGGGGATCCCCCTTCAACCGTTCATCTGTTCTCCTTCCATGCCTGCCTTACCGAGCTCGTCGTCCATGAGGAGGGCTACCGTGCCTATAAAGTGGCCTTGTTTTTTTCTGTCCTTTCTGTCGTCTTGGCTGAACGCTCTTTAAAAAACGGTTTGCAGTATTTTGAGTCGGTCGCAAGTGCCTTCGGACAAGCCCCTCGGTTTCAGGGTCTCCTGACCCGATAGATCACGACAAAGAAGAGAGGCTGGTCTTAAGAGCAGCTCCCATATCACCATCAAGGTATTCAACAAAGACAAGAGATTTGTAAATATGTGTATATAATAAAGGAGTTCGCTGTGTATATTTGAATTTAGTAACTTAAGTCACTTTTGTATTATTATTATGATTTAAAATATTATTGTTTTTCTTTTTTTACACCATTCCTTTTATTTATGCCAGGTGATATGGCAGGTTTTGTAAAATGTATACAGCGTCCCACAGTCAGAACAAAAATATAATCAGAGATCATCCTATTATGTTGTTGTTTTTTGTTTTCACTAGACATCTATAAGATTGTGTGCTGTATTGTGGCGTGTGTTCGCCTCCTTTAAGACCCTGTTCCCTTTCCACACCTGTCCTTTCTTGCTGATCATAAAACCATGCTGCTTGTTTCTTGTAAAGATGCTGATATGTCAATGATGTTTTCTCCTCCTTTGTTTGTTTGTTTGATTGGATCGAAACTTAATGAAGGGAACAATTATGTTGTAAAGCATTTGTACTCGAGGTACCAGCTCAAAAAAATGGATTACCTCAGAAATGGCTGGCTATGATTTGATTTCTTTCATCATGATGTTAAATCTAAGATTTCGTTTTTTGCTTATGGGAAGGTGAGAAAAGTTTAAAACTGTTCCTGATCTACTGGTTCACAATCAAATGCAAGTAAACAAGTATAAATAAGCAAGTTAAGCTCAATGTCCGTTATGGAAGGGAAGCAGGGTGGAGCTGGAGGAGAGGTTTTTTTTTTTTTTTTGCTTGTTTTTTAAGCTGTAATTTTTTTGTACAGAAGAATTGCTCTGAAAAAAAGTTATTTGGTTCATTTAGTGGAGTTTATGTTTGTTCTTAGAAATAAATCAAACTATTTATTAAAGCATTTTATAACAATGTGCTCAAGAAAACCGCTGTCTGCTGGTATTTAGTACTAAAAGCGCTGGTCTGAGTTTGTGGTAAGTCTTCTCATCATATCGTATTACTGATACAACAAAATAATCCCCCTTCCTCTGCCAGAGGCGAGGATGACTCCGGATCGATACAGGAACTTGTGCTTTCAGTCGAGATGCTACTGACAGGAAGCAGCCAATGGTAACTGGTCTCCTGTTCTCGGCTGACTGCTGGCTGGCCAATGGACAACCGGTTTCTCGTGGCTTCATCTGGTGTGAATGTTTTATGAGGATGCTTATGATGATGCAGTGAGTTTGTTATGGTTTTTGTTCCATACGTAACAAGGCACTAATGGGACCGAGGCCTGGAGTCGTGTTTCACATCACTCACAATACCGTAGTGTTGGGTTTAGGTGTCTCTGATGGTGTAATTGAACTTGGGTTGTAGAAGTAAAGTACTTTGTGAGATAAGGAAAACCTGATGAAGAAGAGGAGACCAGCGCTGTTGGGAGACATAACTAATGATGGTTTGGTAAATGGCCATAAATTAAATAAACTAGCACCCTTATGGCATCTCTTCTTAGATATTCTATGAAAAGGATTGAATCAACGGTGCTCTCATATGCCATAAACTTCTTGCATTTTGTGTGAATGTTATGCAACAAGAGAAAAAAAAACTATGCAAAATCTCAATTTATCAAATCTCAGATCTCTTGACCTGATTATGTAAAGTTTTAAATATATAATACATTATTAAAACATTACACTGCTTTCTTTAATCACAATTATGTGAACGTAGGGTGAATTGTATATTATTTAACCCATTTGACTATATATATATATATATATAATTTTTCTTAATTTCATTTTTATATGTATTCAAACCAAACCTGTTTTTAACTGCTCATACATGTATAGTTACTTTATATGTTCTTACTATTAGCCTTTTGTAATTAATATATCTTTACTAATTGATTGCAAAGAAAAACAGCACTTTAAATGCAAACAACAAAATGAAAAAGAAAGAACATTTACAGATTTTACAGTACGGTCAAACTCATTAAGATATAATTTAATACATATGCAGTTAAAAAAAGAATAAATGAAAAGCAAGTTCATCAGCATTGTTACTTCCAGGGGATTTTATATTATATATATATATATATATATATTTTTTTTTTATTATTATTATTAAAGGAGGTAGATAATTTAAATTCTGCATTGATGCAATAAAATAATCAATACATTACGTTTCTTCCTCAATAGGTTGGAAACATCAGCAAAAGTATACATTTGGGAGCCAGTATATGTTATGCAGTATCCTAAGGTGTACTGATCATATTTCGTTAGAAGTGCGGTATTTTTCAGGGAGTAACTATGCTAGTACTATCCCCTTAACTACAAAAGCCCATTTCCTAATGACATCATACTCCAGGAAGTAACACCACTTTGGATAGAAAACAGCATAAACACAAGTATTAGCAGTGAATCTGTCTTATGTGTTGTGTTGGTTTGTCTCACTCTAGATAGAACATTCAATCCTGTTACAATCTGCAGAAAACTATGATAATATCAACATTTAGAAAAAATGCCCCAGTTAACTAGCTTTTTTTTATCTCTATCCTCTTCGGAGTTCTGACTACTGTTAATGTACACAACACACTTACAGCATTAAAAGGAGTATTGTATGACAGGAATGAGACTAATTAATAGTCTTTAAAAAGTTTTTATTATGCATGAGCTTTATTTGTACGTATCTTGATTTTGTTGAATGTCAAATAAAGTCTCACGATAACTTTCGGGGTTTGTTATAAAATGTTAGTCTCTTGCTTAAAAAATTCTCAGTTGAAACACATACTTTAACGTCTGGTATATAATTCTACTGCAGTAGAACCTTCTTGTTCATATAAAGCACCTTTAAACTGATGTGTTTTTCACAGGAATGAGTGACCTATGTGTGATGGAGTCTATAAAGTTGCCCCACGTCTCCCCGTACAGGACGGTTGCATGTGGCTGAAAGCTGATACCGGATTCCTAAAGTGTTTCTCAGCAGTCAAGGACGTCTGACCTGCAAACATTTATAAACATTTTGTGCCTGTCATGACCCAATCGAGAGGTACTGTGTGTCCGTCTCATTCAGCCGTCAGTCCGCTGCATTCAAGATAAACTTCTTCCATTCTTCTTGCATTTGAGCACGCTATCCAAAAACGGCCTATTTGACTGATTAAAGTGCATCTCCTCTATGGCAATATGACAGGATCCTTTAAGATCTTTTTTCTAAATATGCCGAATCAAGAAAACTGAGAAAGTCAAAAACCATATGGGTTGACTCGTGGTTTTGTAGAGCCTTTAAGGAGATGACAGGGTTGATCTGAAACATTTGGCTTTACAGAATTAGGGTAATAGTATGGTTGCCAATTTAAAGCCTATGCCTTCAGCAATAATTCCTCTTGGCTTTGCATATCTCCCCTTTAGAAGAAAAAGAGGTTGTAATTGGTAACACTTGACAAATGCCAACATAGACTATTTACTTTTGCGACTGCCAACTCGTAGGCGCCCCACTGGAGATGGAGGATTATTCCTGTCTGGATTTCAAATGGTTCTGTTGTTAGTATCCAGTCTAATAATTTATGCAGGTGGATTTGATTTAAACGTTTCTTTTGTTCTTTGCTCACTTCCTGGAGGATCCACATTTCAGCTGCCAGTCAACTGTGTTGGATATTGTTTTTTATATGAATATAGCAGACTTTAGAGAGTGAACAGTTGTGTTTCGAAAGTAAAAATATCCATTAAGTTTGTTAATTGATGGTATATGCCTCAGTTTTTTTATCTTTATTTTCTAAATCTTTTATTTTATTTAGTAGTGCAATTTTGTATCAAACTGAGTCGTAATTTCACGTTCTAGTCTTAATTTTAATGTTTTAGCAATTTGGTTGTTTTTTTTGTGATTTATTATTATTTATTTTAGTTTGTTTATTAATTTTAGTACTTGAACTTAAACATATAATTTAGTTGACAGGCCATTATTTCTTTTTTTATTTGAGTTTGTTTATGTTAAGTGCACTCTCAGGGCTGGTTTGCGGCTGGAAGGGCATCCGGCGTAAAATGTGCCAAATCGGTTGTGCGGATCACTCCACTGTGGCGACCCCTGAGAAAGGGAGCAAGACAAAGAAAGAGAGATTTAAGTTTGTTTTTCATCTAATATTTGTATTTTATTACACCCCAGCTGCATTTGATTTACAGAAAATTAGTTAAAATAGTATTATAGTTAGTTAACAATGACAATTACAGAATATAAGCAAGTTTACTTATTTTGTATGCTACATACAGTATATATGTAAATTGTTTCTATGCTTTTAATCAACATCTTTAGTTCAATCATGTTTTTTTATATTACATCTTTCACAGTGCTTCATAGATTGTAGTTCATTCCCCTATTGAAGATGTGTGCAGTTTTGTCTAATTTTCTGAATCTTTTTGAAATAATATTTTTTTTGTGATGTTGCAATTCCCTTAAGAACTTGTCAGTTTAGTTAATATCTTTACAACTTTTTAATCTATATATTTTTATCCTTGTGGGTATAAAGAATGAGAAAAATACTGACAAATGCTGAACCCACAATAGGCAGTCACTGTTGCTCAATATCCAACTGCCATCGTCATCCACTGATGGACAGAATTATTTGCTCGTTTTCTGTCTGGTGGGTCAGATCATTATAATTCGATCAAAGGTTGTCACTCATCCTGCCAATTCTTTGGCCTTTAGAAGAATGAGATTGGGATGTCAATGCAGTGAGGTAATTCCAACAAATCCCAGGGGAGCAGAAAATGTTCATCACATGGGTGTGCAGATTCAGATCCTGTACACCAATCTCCTCAGTGATAGAACCTCTCCTTATATCCTCGCACATGCAGGACATGAGGAATACTCATGCATTTGTTGGTGGGACGAAATTTGCTTGACAGAATTGCATAACATGCTGTATATATATCTGTATACATATTTTAGGGCTTTCCTCACAGCGTTTGTGACCTGTGGCAGAGCTGGCGGGGCTCAACACACAAGCGCACGTGTTCTGGCCTGAAGCCAGTGGTGGCGATTAACCAAACAGGAGTAAATGGGGGTTGGGTTGTGCACCAAGATGCTGTTTGCACCTCTTTTGGATATGAACAGTAATGTTACAATAGTGTTTTTAAATAAATAGTGTTGATTGACACCAAATTGCAATATGCACTTCTTGTGAAAGTTCTTGTGATCTTGAATAAACCAAATCACTGGCATTACTAGATATATTATGTCATTTATTGGTGTGCATATTCCACATTACCTCCAGCTAGATATGGGATGGAGCAGATGAACTCCACCCAGGAGCCTTCATTCCAGCAATGAGGCATGGATTATGCAGCAAGGTCTCATGGGTAAGGTTTTGGCAGCACGATAAAGGTCATGCGCCCCCATGCAAGCATCGCCCCTCCATACAAGATCAAGAATTATTCCAATGTCAGGAACTGTCATCATGCGTCTATGTTCAGATTCATCTAGTGCAGCTCTTGTACCTGTGTACCTTGTTTTTCTGCTCCAATCCATACGTTCACTTGATAAGACACATCATTGGCCCAGTTTACTCGTGTCCCACAGTGTTAGAGGCTACTGGGAAATGCATCATGCTGCCAAGGACCAGTTGAAATGTTATTGTTGCAGAAGAAGGTGAATTTAAAAAGGAAGAAGAGTGCAGGCCGAGTGCCCTATCCTTGAGAACATGCTGAGTTGATCTGTTGATTTTGGGGCGGCTTTGCTTCCTCCAACTGAAAGCCAGATCTTCCTATTTTCATAGTCAGCTGACATTCAAATAATGCTTTTCTCAGCTTGGATGGAACAACTGTTGATCACTGTCTTGGTGACCTAGAAACCAAAAAATTCCCACTGACATCAAAGAGAGTGCCTTCCAAAATATACACATTCATACAGATTCACCTCTCAAATATCCACAGGCCCTTGCTGCCCATGGACATCAAACAGCCTTGAAAGAGACTTCCTGACCCTGATGGGACTTATTCATTGTTCATGTTCCCGTTCCTGATTCCTTTTTCTTCAGTTTTGTGTCTCTTTGCCTGCATTGTCAGTATCTTCACTGTGTAGACTTCAGTAACATAACCTTAAGATGTTAATATGATGAGTAAATTAGCTAATTTTGGTCAACTAAAAACAATCCATACCAATTGATGAGAGGGGAATAACACTGAACAACACATTCAAATGTAAAGAATGAGACCGTAGGTTTTCATTTATTTTTGTTTTACAGATTCTGTATCTTGGTGGAAACACTCACATAATTATAACATAATTCACAATGTTTTCCTTTGAGCACAAAATCTCATTGTTTCTTTGTCACGTCCTCATTTTAAAGAACAATAAACATTTGAATAGATTGCTTTATTGAGTTATCAATATCTGTATCAGTTTGCAAGTGGCATTGTGGAAACTAGCCATAATGTATATAAACATTTCAAACAGCACTTCTAAATGTTTAAGTACCCACAAAAAGGTTAGAACACAACTTGGAAAGATTGCAAGCTTTTCTCGGATGCTTTTAAATAGATGCTCATGAAAAAAAGTCACCCTGAAGAGATAATTATAATGAGACATTAGAATCGCAGAAATTTGTCTTTGTTATATTTTTTGCCAATTTTAAGTATAAATAACATTTTTTGCCATTATCTAATATGAACTAAAAATTTGCTATTTAATATATATTTTTTATTTATTTATTATCAGATTGTATTTTAATATTTAATTTTTTATATGATTTTAATAAAGTATTAGTAAAAGTTGAAATTAACGAAGATTAAGAAATGCGGATTTTAAAAGATAATTTTATCAGCAGTTAACATTATTAGTAAAGTTAATGTTAACTAATGTATGTAATGTTAATACAAAGAACTCTATTGTAAAGTGGTACCAATATTTGTAATGCACCCATTTTTTTAATCAGTCTGTAATTTTGTCAAATAATTAAACAAACGTGAAAAAAAAGATTTAGGACACATAAATTGCCATTGCCCGAGATAATAAAATATAGGATACACTCTCAGAAACAAAGGTATGAAAGCTGTCACTTGGGCGGAACCTTTTCAAAAGGTAAACCTTTGTACTTAAAGAGCCCATATTGGTACCATCCCAGTGACAGCTTTTGTACCTTTTTTCTGAGTGTGTACATAAAACACTAACAATGAAATTGACATTAGCAAACAAAGGAGTTGGCAATCTTATTCCTTGATTTTCCCCACCATAATTTCCAAAGAATCTAATTAAACACTAAATCAAAACTACAAAGAAACAACAAGCAAACTATTGAAAAAGTTTTTTTTAACTCCACTGCACCAAACGTACTCATAGTTGAAGAAACCCCCTTATAGGCCTTTATAGTTTTTCCTATCTCCCTCAGGATCTTGTTTTTTTATATATATTTTCCTGTCATATGTAGTTCAATGAACAAATCTGATAGAATCATTTTGTAATATGACATTCCAATGTCAGTTCAGGCTTGTCTTGAGCACCCTCAACTTTAGTGTAACGTTGCTTTCAAAAGAATGATTTCACATACTTGACACAGCGCTGAATAGTGAAAGGTATGAAAACCACCAGGGGCATCCAATAAAATGTTGACCAGAGAGTACTGAGATATCGTGTCTCAGTGCAATAGATGTCATAATCATAATCTGGCTCTCTCTCGCACCTTATTGTGTTGTGTCCATTAGAGAGGCATTATGTGCGTGGGGTGAACTAAGCCCAAGGAGTTGGTCACATGCCGCAGTAGGGTTGGGTCCTGTTGCTGCTCTGGACTGCAGATGTAGTGTTTTCCAACAGCTGCTTCTACAAAAGCTTGGGGAGCGGTGGCCTTCATTTCAGTTGGATCTGAATAGGAACTTAGATCCACCAAACATTACTTTAGCCAATTTTTTCCACAAGTCAAAACAGGAAACGGGCACTAATTCGTCATGTGCATTAGTTAAAAAGACTTGCTGGGTTGTAATGTAATTGAGATTTCTTTTTTGCATAAGGGAGAGGAGGGACCTCCCCATGAAGCTGCAGCTTGTTATGCAAAAGGTCAGGTTTGAACACGATAGACGTGGGCATGGCAGGAACAACTGGGGTTGGCAGGTCACCATGTATGCTGGCACGCTGCCCTGCTGGCTCGGATGCTGCTCTTTGATCCTTTGCACAACATGTGGAGCTGATGGTACCCAGAATTCCCCTGGGAATGCTGTCTGCTGGTGGAAATATGGATGGCATCTGATTTCAGGATTCTGCACCTCATCTTTGTCTCTCCCATGATGTCTGAGCACTGTATTTCTTTTATTAGCTTTTATTCGATGTTTATTACGTGGCTCTCCGGAATACTTGATTCTGATTGGTCAGTCGTGATTATTTTGCTTCAAATCAAAGTTTGTCTTTTAAGATTACATTTTTTTTCATGGCTTGTAAATGGTTTATACTGTAACATGTTTTAACTGAGGCTTTTTTTTCTATGGGAAAAGTAAATATGGAAAAAATACTTCCAGAAACAAAGCCAATGAAAATTGCAAATGCAATTTTTCATAGTATTTGCTGTCATTAATGGCAACATTGTATCTCAGACTTCTCATCTAGAGACTATAAAACTGACATTACATTTTTGTCTCTTTTATCACACGCATACTCTCTTGATTGTTTTGCACTTGTATTGGACTGTTTAGAGCATGTTTTCAGATAATATACAGTTGCATGTTTCTTTATTTCATGATAGATCTGTAATAACCATGAATGCTCTACTACACTGTATCTTGATTTATTGTATTTCGCAATAATAACCAGCTTAAGCTGCGGTTCCACTAGATTTTGATCATGCAAACTTTCTGCAGACACTGCAAGGAATGAGATATTACTTCTTTAAAAATGTAAACACATAATCATGTGTTTTATGTGTTTTATCTTAAATTATGGATGCAATATGTAAAAAATTTTCAATCTCCTTCAATGCTGCAAACCTGAAACTTTAAAGTGTTCTTATAATTCTTATAATTCAGCTAATATGTCACGCTGTGATTTTGGTCAGTCTCTTCGTGTGAATCACAGGCTAGAATTCACAAAACTTCTTTGCATGAGCTTTCATTTCCGGTCCATAACATTTGCATGCATGTGAGTGAATGGAAGTCAATGGAACGAAAAGTAGAGTGACTGTCCCTTTACTTTACATTTATAGTCTCTTCATTGACGTAATGTATATTTACAAACTCTTAGTTACTCCATCCAACTGGGTCAATGAGATGTGAGTAGTTTCGGAAGGGCTGTATTGCTACCTCAAAGAGGCCAGCGCGAGGCACTGACCAGCACTGCCAATGATAATGCAAAAATAAGTAGCGGGGAATACAGGGTGACTTACTACAGAGAGAGAAGACCTGTAAAGTCGTTAAGCGGTGGCTTTGTTTTAAAACAGACATGCACAATGAGCATAGGAAACCCATTGCTTTTGGGATTACTGCGGTAGTCGAGGTCATGAGAAATGCTTCTTTCATCCTGTATGGCTGGAAAAGGTATCGACTATGAAGTCAGCAGCCTTCCTTCCTGTGTCTGTCCAGTCGTCTGGCACTCAGTGCCACACTCAAACAGGGGCTGATAGCGCTCTCTTGACAAGGTGTCTGATTTGATACCTCAAGCCCTTAACTTATCACAGGCACTGCGATATGACCCAGGCAAACGCTCTGGGCTGTACGTATCTCATTCTGTCTGTCAAAGGACAACATGGCCATAGATGCATTTCAACTTTAATAAATTAATTGAAATATTGACAGTGGTTGAGACAAAGATCCTCCCCTAGAATCTCTGTATGTTATAATACTTTAAGATTTTAATTTATTCACATGTATGAGTACTAGTCTTCAAGTTTAACTAAAAAGTACTAAAAGTAGTGACTATTTGTATTACTCATATTTTGGTCAGTTAAGATTTATTCGTACTGTCTGACCTAAGCTATTATGTCACAGTTCCTTTTAACATTACTAGCCACTGTTGAGTTTTTTTTTCATAAGGGAGGAAAAAGTGATAATAAAATGCCACTTAAGTGTACTTAAAGAGAGTAATTAAGTGTTCTTAAAAAGAGACTTTCATGACTGCTTCTTAACATGCTTAAGTACACTTAAAGGTGCACTTAAATAATGTCAAATTAAAAGGTTAACTTTAATTTTTATTTGAAAATCTTATTGTGCTTTACAATTATTTTGATAAGTTGACTGACATACTAAAAGCATGTGTAAAGTAATTTTAGTGTTATTTGATATTACATTTAAAGTAATTTATAAAATGTTATTACAAATATATTTAATTGCAAGACATCCGAGTTTGAATAGAAATGGCATTTATATATAAAAACATAAAAAAGTTATACTTGAGTGGGTAGTGTAAAGTTCAGTTAATTACATTTTAATATAAATTTGAACACTTTTTCATTTTCATCACACATTATCAATTAAGTGACTAAAAATACTATACATTTCAAGTATATTCTTCTTTTACATTTTATATCCATAATAAGTACTCTCTATGAAATTATGCTTAAGTGTACTACTTCTTGACAGGGGGGGGGGGGACTTCTGTATGTTAAACTGGCTGAACTCTTGTTCTGTATTTGGAGGGCATTGATCAGTTCTAAAGATAAATCTATTTCAGGGGCATTGTGTGGGGCTCTTCACATCAACATCTCTCCCTGTGTCTCTCTGCTTATTTCCAGCTGCAGTGCTGCACTGCCTCCCATTGCCAGCCTATACTTACAGTACTAAGACAGCTTGTCATTTTAAGTGTACCAATGTTGACAGTTACTTTATAGTGGTGTGCAGACTATGAAGAGCATTTTTACTCCTCTCCATACCTTCATTTAGAACTCCCCTCCATCCAGGTGCATTTAAGACAGCAAACAACCATCCTGTTTCTCTGCACCTTAACAGTCTGAGGACGAACAGTCTGAGGATGTTTCTGACGTATCGAATATCAGACAGAGATAAAGTCGAGCCAGACCGCATCTTCACTCTGACTGCAGAGTTAAGGGAGGAGCCGTGCAGAGAAGAAGAACTGCAGCATCTCCCCTCAATGTGCCCTCTGTGAAAGACACTGAGATCAGACCGAGCGGAACATTAGCCCAGGTTAGCTCAGGCCAAGGTTGGTTTATCTCAGGGTAACTGAATGATGTGTTTCTGAGTTTGATGAAAAATAACTTTAACTACATTTAGCAGACGCTTTTATCCAAAGCGACTTACAGTGCATTCAGGTTATACATTTATTTTCAGTATGCGTGTTCCCTGGCAATTGAACCCACGACCTTTGCGCTGCTAACGCAATGCTCTACCACTGAGCCACAGGAACAGGTATGTAACTACTGTTCTCATAGCTGATTCCAGGCCCTCTTTTATTAGGCTACAGCCCCCATTCAAATCTGAGATCAAACTGGATTGCAGGTGGTTTTTGAAAAAGAGGCAGGTGATTGGGCTCTAATAAAAAGTGCTGTAATCGTGCCGTTAGTCTTACACTAAAGCATAAAATATTTAGACTAGTGGATTGATTTTGTTTGTTTGTGACACCCCACTTTTGAAAAACTTTTGCACCCCCTAAAATTACTGTCTTAAGTGTTGGAGATCTTAAAAAAATGTAAAATAATAATTAAAAAAAATATTTTAAATGTATTAATTAAAAGGTGATGCATACATGTGGGAAGATAATTTAATATTAGCAGTTACTATGTGTTTTTTTTTGAAAAATACTGACAATAGTGAACGTTTTCTGCATGTTCATTCAGACTTATTTATTCGTTAATAGTATTTGTTTAAACATGCAATGGAAACTCTACACTGTATATTAATTGTTTGTTTTGTTGAATAATGAAAAGCATATCAAAATACCATAAAAGTTGTCCATGTGCTTTATTCCAACATTTCTTCCAAGATTAATTTTGGTTAAAAAAAATTGCATGTTTATTCACTCAAAATCTCCATGTTCAAATCAGTTGGAGTTTCTTTTTACATAAATTGTATCGACTTTTGTCTAATTCTATAGTGTTTGCTTGATTGAGTTAGGGTTCTGCTACACAAGGCATTTGAGTAGATTTCACAGTTTAATTTAATGTTAAGAAAGCCCATTTCCATTGTCCACACCTGAATATAAGTTAAACCAAATAATTTTTCTTCAGTGCACTGTAGGTGTAATGAGATATTCTTTTCTCATTGCTTTAATAATTACTTAAAGTGAGCAAGCTGACCTGTTTAGTCCCGTTTGTCAATGCTCTCAAACCCCCTGTATTCTGACAAGCCTATCTTGCCTATAAAATCCACTTGTTCTGACTCAACCTAATTACATCAAGACAAGCAAAAGAAATATGTGGAGAAAATACTTGCGGGGAGGAATGTGAAGTTCTCTGTTTGCATGCGAGTGGAAGTAATTACACAGTTGACTTACCATCACTCCTGATAGGGAAGTGTGATATATGAGACTTAGCAGAGCTTAAGCTGTCATAAAAGGTCTCAGTAACCAGATTAATGTTCTGACAAGACTGTCTGATTGTCGCCATAAGGCTAATGATTAAAGGAAAGAGGATGCTGTGTGCTGTCGCTAAGACCGTTCTTGTTTTGGATCTCAATCTCGAGTACTAGCTCAACTTAGACCTCCTTTGTCCTGCCGAACATAAATAGTAGACGTTTCTGTGGGTCTACGTGATGCATTTAACTACACACTGTTATTAATTTCAGAAAAGGCTGTTAAACGGTCTGTTTGTTGGTACAATAACTGGTCAGTATGATGGATTGTGGATTACATTAGAGCGGGTAACCATTCAGAGTTTCCTGCTATAACTTATATCCTGTCAAATCCATTGTTCAGGAATCTTTCTTTGGTTTGTGAAGTACACTACACTCATTCCTTCTCTGTTTGAGCGCATAAAACAGCTCCCAGCCCCTCAGTCCCCAGAGCTGATTATAGAAAGCCCCTTAATGTGTATTGTAGGAGTCAAACAATGACATTTCCATAGTAGGAACTGTGACTTCCTGTTGATAAGCAGCGCGCTATTCCAAGCCAGCTAGTGTTTATGTGTGTTTATGCACCGGGTGAAAACAATATCTCTTCGTTCGAGAAGAACAAGTGTTGGTGTAAAAATAGCGATGCGTGGTTAAGCATCAAAGGCCAGAAAATTCCTTCCAATAAACAATGTTTTGCGAGAACTCCACACAAACAATTCAATCCCACACATTTGTTTCTAACTCGATTGAAATCTGTCTTTGAAGGATTTGTTTTGGGAGTATGAATAATGCTCCTCGTTCAAAGTTTTCCATAATGCAAACTAAAGCGCACTGTAACTTAGTTGTAGTTATATAACTGCAATTTTACTGATTTGCCTTCATTGTGAGCACTCAATACAGACAATCAAGCATTATTTCTACTGAAAGATCAAAGGTTGTTAATCTTGAAGATAAAAAGACCAACAAAACTATCATCTTCACTCAAAACATACACTTAAAACAAAACGTCATCTTCACAATATGTTTTGCTTTTTTTGTTTGGGTCAATAAATAAATAAAATAAAATGAAAGATAAATACTTGTTTGGTTTTGTTAGATGTGTTTTACTTTCATTTTGTTACTTTTGTTTTTGATTTATTTATTTTGTTTACCTAACAAAAAGAAGAAAAAAATATCCAAAATGTTTGAAGATGATAGCTGTGGTAAATGATAACTAATATGTTTTGATGCTTAGCTGCAATTTTGAGAATAATTTAATGCAATTTAGTTAAATGCCTGTATTGATTTCATGATTTGTGACCTTTGGCCCTGACTTTCTACTCCAGATAGTATTTAAAACATAAACCACAAGGTGTAGTGAAAGATAATCGCTATTTCATGTGTCACTACTATCATGTGCTACAGCATGGCAACAGCAGCTGTCTTGTGCTACAGAAGACCGGAATAAGTTAGTAGCTTACGAGCAGCTCTTTGAACTTGACGCAGTGATTTAACTGTTGGCACTATTGAAATACCGTTCCTGCCTGTCCAATGCTTAAGTGCATTTACTAAACATATGTGTGGTAATAGAAGAAGATACTTAAAGGCAAAGGTTATGCTGCTATAACTGCACCCTAAATAGGTCAAGTAATTATACATTTGTTGGGCATTTTAATATGTATAACTCTTTATTTTCACAATAGTAACCAGGTGACCGTAGCTTAATGTCCTTCAGGAACTTGAAGGCCAGTGTTCCCTGAGGAGCATGTTCCAGAATGTGTTCCATGTTGACACTCTAAAAATAGAGCCTATTCCCGTCTAGTCGCTCACAGCACTCCCTCATCACTTTATCAAATAACCCGTGAGACGGGGTTCTGAAGGAGACGGAGGGGGTTCTGCTGTAGACCTGCTCCAGCTGGGTTGTCCAAAAGAAGAGCAGGGTAGTTGAAGAGTTGACAGTTTGTGTACTCACAGCACTGGTTTTTGGTTTCAGAAAAACAGAAGCTCACTGAGGAGGGTGGGATGGCGCACTTGAGACTTCATAGAAAACTTCTGCACGCTTGCTTGTTTAACCCGAAGCCAATCAACCTGGGTTAACGTAATCTTGGGTTATCTTGTTTCATGTTTCATGCTTTTCATATTTGTCTCGGAGTTAGTAATTAATCCTGGGTTATCAACTTTCAAGATTTCACACTATATATCTTAAACCACGGGTTAACATTCTTATTACATAATTATGAGGGCTGTAAAGCTAATTGGACTCCCAAAATATATCCCAAAAGGAAAAAAACAATTAATATCTTAACTCATTTATCATTTAATGTCAATATTAAGACAATAATTAATTCATAATATATTTTCTCCAGTTAGAGTGATTGAAGCTTATAAATAATTGAATGAAAGCATTTAGGAAGTACATATTGGTTTTCTGTTGCTAAACAACTCTGTAACATTTTATTGTCACATTGTTTTACACTTTATACAAAATGACAATGCAATTCCGTTGTTCTGGAGAAGGGTTTGATAACTCAGCAGTGTTTTAGTTTTACGGTTATAATATTTTAGTATTTATTAATATTTTGAATTAGCTTTTGTTTTTTATTTTATCAGTTTAACTTTAGTTTTAGATGTTTTCTCATTTTTATTATTTTTGGTTATTATTTCTATTTAGTTTTTCTTTTCATTTCAGTTTTAGATTTAGTATTTTTAGTACTTCAACAAACTTTTTAATAAAATTTTTTTAGATAAACTTTTCTACTAATATTTATATTTTCTTTTAGTTCAAATACTGGAAATTATTTGTAGCTTTAGCAAATGATGACAACTGAAAAACATGAAAAATGCTGTACCCAGCGTTTGAAAAGGTGTTTATGTGCCTTTATGTGTTTTAACCACTGAAAAGCACAGAAGAAGAAGAATAGATAGGTCTGCTGTCTCAGCAATGGAGCATGATTAGTCCTGCCAGCTGAAATACTCTACACTACAGTATGAAGCGTTGAAGAGTGTGTGTGTGTGTGTGTGTGTGTGTGTGTGTGTGTGTGTACTGTAACTACACATCTCTCAGTGACTGATGAGTTGATGTGGAGGTCTCAGGTTTCTCAGTTTGGCTGCTGATTGACTGAAGACTCGCTGCTCTTGCAGTCTGATATTAGATGTTCTAATGAGTTAATGGACACCCAAGGCAGGGTGTGGCCCCCAAACCCCAGCAGCACAGGATGAGCTTTCTCTTTCATTTTGATGCGTGCTTAGTGTAGTTTTCAGTTCCAAGCTATGGCGCAATCATGT
Organism: Ptychobarbus kaznakovi; assembly: GCA_027422405.1. Lineage (NCBI taxonomy): Eukaryota > Metazoa > Chordata > Actinopteri > Cypriniformes > Cyprinidae > Ptychobarbus > Ptychobarbus kaznakovi. Next base: position 37,094,063 of record CM049794.1, read on the forward strand.
GTGAGCCAGGCAGTCAGATATCTGATAGCTGTTAAGTAGCTGGTACTTTCTGCTTATATTTCTAGAAAATACATACATTCACTCACTCATCCATTCATACACTCATGCCTTCACTCACTCACTCACTCACTCACTCACTCACTCACTCACTCACTCACTCACTCACTCACTCACTCACTCATTCAGTCATGCACTCACACATTCACTCATGCTCACTCACTCACTCATTCATCACTCATCATTCTCACTCATCACTCATTCATTCACACACTCATACATTCACTCATTTATTCATGCACTCATGCATTCACTCACTCAGTCATTCATGCACTCACACATTCTTTCATTCACATGCACTCACACATTCTTTCATTCATTCATACACTCATACAGTCACTCATTTATTTATGCATTCATTTATTTATTCATGCATTCATTCATTTATCCATGCATTCACTCACTCACTCATTCATGCAATCATTTACTTATGCCCTCATACATTCACTCATTCATTCATCATGCACTCATGCTTTTACTCACAAATTAATTCATGCCCTCACTCATCCATTCACTTATGCATTCATGCACTCATACATTCACTCATTTATTCATACACTCACATTTCACTCATTTATTCATGAGCTCATGCATTCACTCACTCATTCATGCACTCATTTACTTACAGTATGCACTCATACATTCAATCATTCATCATGTACTCATGCTTTTACTTATTCATCCATGCACGTATGCAATCACTCCAAACAGTAAACCAAAAAGTAAAACATTTTAAAATCATTTTTTGCACTAATAACAGAACCTTCATGTCATTTTTCAAAAATCTAGACACATAATTCACAACCAATGATCAAAATTCACATTTTTCAAAACACTTAACACTTTTTCCGAATGCTTGGATACAATACACATGAGCCAAATATCTTTTGTTCATTGAACTAAAATCAAAATAACACAACTTAACATCAAAGTATTACTATTTCAAAATGCAGCTCACACATTACATCTGAATTGAGTGTCTATTAATTTCATTATAACGATCTAACTATCAATTGATACAACTGCTCAAAATGCTATGTAACTGTTGCATTACTCTTGAAGCATAGTTTTATGGAAAATTTTGAACAACATTACGAAAGTGGAAGCAACTGAGGACTGAGTATGTTCAGGTATGATCGGTTTCAAGATGCTTGTTGTTGGGAGAGAAAAAAAATCCCCAAAATTCTATATCACTGTTATCAGTATTTGTTTTTCCTACAGTAAATATCTTTTTAGAGGGTGATAGAGCTGGAAGCTGATGAAAACCATTCATATTTTTGGATGAGGCAGGTCAAGAGATTGGGGAGAGTTTGAGAGCCCAGCGGTTGAGAGGGACCCAGAACGATGTTCTCTGGGGGGCCCGACCACCCCCCACTGAATGTGATTTGAGGGGACCCCATAGCAAAATGAGTGTAATGGACCCAGAATTCCTAGCGACAGCACTGAGAGTACAGTTTATCACAGTACTCTCATTTCCTTACTGTAACCCGACTGAAGAGTTTTTCTCCACATGGAAGGTTTTCAATAGGCTCCTCACAAATAAGTTCCTCTTCTCCAGGCCATAGATGATGTGTGCAATGACCAATGTCAGACCTGTATTTGCCATGCCAGATGATTTTTTTTCCCCCAATATGTTTAACTAATGAAAACATGCATTATGATGTGGATAAGAACCTGTGGCCAAATCCACAAAACAGGGTTGATAAAAACATAAAGTGCAGTGAGGAACACTCCAGCTTACATTTTAACGTAGGCCTACTGTAGTTTTTTCTTATCTTTTTTTTCTTATTCAACGTTTTTTTTTAAACCTGTTGCGAGTTGATTATTTAATCAATAATTTTTCAAATTTTGTTTAAGAATTCCAGTGTCTGTACTTTTCTCTCTGGTCTATTACAATGATGTATGTTGCTATGAGTATCTTATGTGTGGGTGATCTAAAGTAATGTTCCTATGATATTTCATAATAAATAAAAATGACATGAGGGTTCTGTTAGTGCAAAAATGATTGTAAAAAACTGTAATATTTAAGTATACGTTTTGAAATATTTTACCTCACAATATTTATTTTCTCCAAGTTTACCCAAAAATATAAATTATGTCATCATTTACTCATCCTCAAGTTGTTCTAAACCTGACATTTTAAGTTTAATTCTGCCGAAGGTTACAATTATAATAATTATAATTTTGAGGAATATGTGTAAGAAACAGTTGCTGCTTACCACTGACTTCCACTCTATGGAAAGAAAATACTATGGAACCAGCAACCAACATTCTTCAAGATATCTTCTTTGGTGTTCTGCGGAAGAAAGAAGTTCATACATGTTTGAAACAACTTAAGGGTGAGTAAATTATCTTTGTTTTTTTTTTTTTTGTGAACTATTCCTCCATGAAAGAGCTCCAAGTGATTGAAAAAGATATATAGCACTATTGCAAATAATTATACATTAAATATATGGTGTTATTATACGAAGCCACTTATAGCAGTACTCAATGCTCAGTGTCAGCTCCAGCCAGCTCAGTTATAAAAGAGATCCATCTGACAATAAACCTCAGCACCGCCACCACTAGCCTGCGTTCCTGGCTGTCTGGCTCACAGTCTAATGTTCTTCCTGGCTGGATATCAGTGGCTAATTGCCAGTGATGTTTAGTAATTCTGTGCATGAGACAACGCGTCTGATATCCAGTGAACAAGCTTTTTATCAGTCTCTTTGCCCCTGATTCACTTTGCGTCTAAGTAATCATGACCAACCCCTAGACTCTCTTTCATGTCAGTTTTCCCACGCTGGTCCTGGACGTGATCACCAGTACTGCAAGTCAGGACGCTGTAAATGTGTGTGTGGCTTCAAATCATCCCCCTGTAATTGGTGTTTCAGACATGAAAGGCATTGTGGGATTAGTCGGTTGCATGGACTCCCTCTGTGGCTGAGATGAATTAGAGTATATTAGAGCATTAAAGGTCATGCACGGATAATACAGCATTGCTTTACTTCCAAGTGAGTCAGGTGAGGAAGTCTGCAATGGTCACGTCCGATGTATTGTAAAGGCAGATTTCTCCCAAATATGAGAATTCTGTTATCATTTGTTCAGACCTGTATGACTTACTTTCTACTGTGAAATGTAAAAAACGAAAATATTAAAGAATTTCTGCTGGTTGCTGTTTTATAATTACAATGAATGGGATTAGAGGTTCAAAAAGGCCATTACAATGTCATGAAGTGGTCCATATAAGTATATATTAGTCTTCTGAAGTAATGCGATACCTTCATACAGGCCAAAATTCACTGGTAATCCCTTCTAGTGAGCTGTTAACCACCAAGAATCACTGAGACAGTGAGTTGAACTCAAGATTAGTCGTTTTATGAAGGCGGGTTGTATGCATTTGTCCACTGATTCATTGAAAGATCACTCTCAAAAGAGTGATTCATTCACAAATCAGACAATGCTACTTCTTTCAAAATGTCTGATGTGCCTAAGGGATGTATGGTTGGATATCAAGGATTTTAGTGAAAAACGATTTCTACTTTGGTCTGTTCCTCAAAAATCTGTTGTATGACTTGAGAAGACTTTGAATATTGCGAACAAGAAGTTCAAAAGTTGCAAAGATTCTTCAATATTTTTGGGTTAAGGATCCCTTCAATGATGTGTAGAAAATTTGAATTACATTAAAATGACAACTTGGTTACACTTTTAAAATTGCACTTTAAAACAATGTCAGATTAAAAGTTTTACTTTAAAGTTACTTTTTAAATAATGTCCTAATCTTTTGTTGTTCTTTAAAAAAGTACAGCTATTTTGATGTTGACTTGATTATATTTTTAATTGCTTACTAAAGAAACACATGAGTAACACAATATTAGCACTCTAGAAACAACTATTAACTAGAAACCCTGATTAATGAGTTAGTAAGTTGATTATATTTTTCACAAATTAGCAACAATTTACTCTTGCACTACACTAATGTTGTTTAATCATTATTGCATGAATAACTGGAACACATTGAGTAAGCAATATTAGCTGCTTTACACTCTAGAAACAACTTGTATATTGGATTATTAACTAGTATACCTGGATTACCCCTCTTGTCAAGCCCTCTGGATATTGTTCGCCGATCGAAGACCACGCCCATTTACTTGAGTACTCATCTGCCTTGCCCTCAATATACCTGTTTGCCATTTGTTCGACCAGCTGTGTTTTTGCTCATGTAAAAGCTTGCACAAAGCGGTAGTTCACTAGCTAATCAGTACCTACTATGTTTTCGTACCTCCCAGAGAACTACTAAGAATTACTATATACAGGTTTTCAATTAATATGAATAATGCAAAATGTGTAATTCATTCTAAATTGAAGATTATAGCAATGACTCTATTACCAAGTCCTTTATAAGGAATTATTAATTGTTTGGATCAATATTTTTGGTTACACTTTATTTTAAGGTGTCATTGTTACAGTGTAATTATACATTTAAGTACTGATTAATATGAATTACCTACATTATACATGATTAGGGTTAGGATTAGGGTTTGTCTTCGGGTTACTTTCATGTAACTATGCATAATTTATTGTTATTATAATAATAAGTACATGCAACATGTGTAACAATTGGTACAACACCTTAAAATAAAATGTTACCATATTTTTACTCAGAAAATTAATCAGTATTTGGATAAGCTTTTGGGCTAGCATTTATGTAAGGTTTTGATAGAAATTACTCAAGTGTTAATACATCATTCTGAAATAATTACTAATTATGGATCAGTATTCTAAAGTGAAGATCAAGTTAGTGATGACTCCAGCTTTACCAAATCCATCAGAAGGAATTACTTCCCAGAACCTTACAAAAACCTGTTAAAAGGTTTACAATGACTTCAGTCATTACTAGGGAGTTGTTAGTAAGTAATCGTGCTTAGTTGAAAGTGGTAGTTCACTATTAGCTAATCAGTAACTATAATTTTCATATCTCCCAGAGATCTCTACTGCAACAGATTTATCATTAAAATAAATAATGCGTAATGTATAATTAATTCTAAGGTGAAGCTTATGGTAACCCACTAGTAACGACAAAGCATTACCAAAATACCTAAGATGGAATTCCTTATTATTTGGATCAGTATTCTAAAGTGAAATGCATGATAACTCTCTAGTAATGACTGAAATCAATTAAGGCTTTTGAAGGTTTTGCAAAGTACTGTACTACAGAGTAAAAGGTTACATCTTTCTAAAGAAATTACTAATTATTAAGATTGGTATTCTGAAGTGAAGATCATGATAACTCCTTAGTAATAACTGCAGTTTCTGGGCAGTAATTCCTTCTGATGGATTTGGTAAAGCTGGAGTCATCACTAGTGGGATACCTTGATCTTCACTTTAGAATACTGATCCATAATTAGTAATTATTTCAGAAGGATGTAGATATACTTGAGTCATTACTATACCTTAAAAGCTGATCCAAATACTGAGTAATTCACTGAGTAAAAAATATGGATCCAAATAATTAATAATTCCTTATGAACGACTTGGTAATACTAGTCATTGCCATAATCTTCAATTTAGAATGAATTACACATTTTGCATTATTCATATTAATTACAAACCTGTAGATAGTAATTCCTTAGTTATAAATTATGAATGAACTTAATTTGCATATTTAAGTGGGTCAAAAAAGCCAACTAATTGTATTGAATATAAATTTTAACCATAATATATTTTAATTTAACTGTAAATAGAGTAAGTGTTCGAAAACATTGCATTCTGTTTGCACCGTAATATATTCTTTTTAAATATTATTTCTTTAAAAAGTACTCCTGTGAGTAAGCCTGAGAATTAATCACAGTCAATATCTACAGCTTTTATGACGTAATTTTGTGTTAACTACTGCTTAAAATTGAAAAAAGATGCAAGAGTTTTGTTCCCACTGCATCAGATAACTCTTGCCAGTTGTCTTTTCTGGCATTGCTTTCAGTGGTGTCTGGTTGTGGTCAGCGTAGACCAGCGTCCTCCAGCTTCTGTTTGTCCTGTGAGCGCAGCTGTTCCTGCACTCCACACCCCACCTTACCACAAGCAGTAGAGTTGCTCCAGCAGTAGCAGCCAGTCTGAAACACCCAGAGGGGATGCAGAGGGCTCGGGGTAGTTGATGTGTGTGAAACTGAGACACCTATCACTGCCTGTGTGGAAAGAATGAATGATTAGCCCTCTGCATCTCCTTTTGTGTCAGATGGCAGCTTCTCAACTCACACTTGATAAAGGGGTAAGCAGTGGTTGTCAGGAATATAGTTGCGCATGACCCGGCGTGCTTCACAGCGGCACCTATACAATGAAGGACCTGAGTGGCAGAATAGGGGATATTTCAACACCACAGACACTGGCTGTCAGAGCTAATGAACCTGTTCCAGTCTATATTTGACAGTAAAATGTCCCCTATAAATAAAATATATGCTTAATCGAGTATATTGGGTCCATGCTCTTAATGCACATCTTCCAGTGTTGACTGCTTCAGTCAGTGCAGAATATGTACTTACTGTACATGACAAGCAAACACAATAGTGATGATGCTTTATCAGGTGTCAAAAAGGGCTCATTTAATTTCATATGATTTTTCTAAAATTACTTATTTTCTACAGTATATTAAAGTTTGTACATAAATACTGTATATAGATACATTTATGTGTATAAAATATACACATACAAGCAAAAAGTATATGTATCTTTTGTTATATACTATTGTTCAAAACTTTGGGGTCAGTGGGATTTTTTTATTTTTTTATTAATAAAATAATTGTATTCAGCATGTACACATTAAATTGATGAGAGTGAAAGTGAAAATGACAGTAAACATTTTACGTGGACAAATTTTAATTTAACGTTTTTCTTGAGCACCAGATTAAGCATATTAGAATGATTTCTGAAGGATCATCTGACACTGAAGACTGGAGTAATGATGCTGCACATTCAGCTTTGCCTTCACAGGAATAAATTACATTTTAAAATATATTCCAACAGAAAACCGCTATTAAATTGTAATAATATGTCACAATTGTTATGGAAACACCAGGCTCTTCCACCAATCAGCGATCCCAATCACCGGAGTTCTGATCACACGCACCAGACCGTCATTCACTAATCACCATCACCACAGTATAAGAGCATGCAGAACACACAAAGCACATTGGCTGGTCTCCATTGTGGAAAAGGACTCAACTTGTATGTCAAGCTACTTACCTGAATTCCTGCTTCAAGCTTCCCCGATCTCCTTCGTCTGCTCCTTGTGTTCCTGTGTGTTTGCTACTATTACCTACCTGCATCCTATCCCCGATACCAGCTCCTGGAAACACATTCAGTATCATCTCCATTCAAGTTAAATAATCTATATCTGCAGTTACTCACCTGCTTCCGCTGTTCATTTACATCAATACAATAAACCCGTCTGTTTGATTCTAACCTGTCTGTGTCCTGAGTCTGACTAAACGTTACAACAGTATTACTGTTTTGCTGTATTTTTTATTAAATACATACAACCTTTGTGAGAATAAGAGTTTAAATTAAATTCAAAAACATTTTAAAAAGATCCACAAACTTTTGAACAGTAGTATATATAATAATTCTTGTTTTTGTAATATATAACAATCATAAAATATTCATATTCCATCTCATCTCCTTCAAGCCATTTCTCCTGCAGTTGTTCCTGCACTCACTCACATCGTTAACACATCCCTTCACACTGGAATTGTTCCCTCAGCATTTAAACAGGCTCGTATAACCCCACTTCTTAAGAAACCCACTCTTAACCCAACTCTTTTAGGGAACTATAGACCTTCTACCCTTCCCTTCTACCTTTCATTGCAAAAACACTTGAACGAGTTGTGTTCAACCAAGTCACTGCCTTTCTCACACAGAACAACCTCCTGGACAGTAACCAATCTGGCTTCAGAAGTGGACATTCCACCGAAACTGCCTTGCTCTCAGTTGTTGAAGACCTAAGACTAGCAAGAACCGCTTCCAAGTCTTCATTACTTATATTGCTGGATCTGTCTGCTCGGTCAACCACCGGATCCTCCTGTCAACCCTATTGAGAAAGGGCATCTCAGGAACCGCACTCCAGTGGTTTGACTCTTACCTCTCAGATAGGTCCTTCAAATTATCTTGGAGAGGTGAGGTATCCAAGTCGCAACATCTAGCTACAGGGGTGCCACAGGGCTCAGTTCTTGGACCACTTCTCTTTTCTGTCTACATGGCTTCACTAGGTTCTGTCATTCAGAAACATGGCTTTTCATATCACTGCTATGCTGATGACATTCAACTCTACCTCTCATTCCATCCTGATGATCTGACGATAGCTGCTCACATCTCAGCATGTCTAGCAAACATTTCTTGCTGGATGAAGGACCATCACCTTCAACTCAACCTAGCTAAGACAGAACTGCTTGTGGTTTCAGCAAACCCATTATTTAACATCACAATTTCACCTTCCAATTAGACGCATCAACCTTAACTCCTTCAAAAACAGCCAGAAACCTTGGAGTTGTGATTGATGATAAGCTGAATTTCACAGACCACATTACTAAAACTGCCCGGTCCTGTAGATTTGCATTATATAATATTAAGAAGATCAGGCCCTTTCTCTCGGAACATGCAACACAACTCCTTGTTCAGGCTCTTGTTCTGTCCAGACTTGACTATTGCAATGCTCTCTTGGCAGGTCTTCCAGCCAGTTCCATCAGACCTCTACAATTAATCCAAAATGCTGCTGCAAGATTAATCTTTAATGAGCCAAAAAGAATGCACGTCACACCTCTGTTCATCAATTTGCACTGGCTACCATTAAATTACATTAAATTCAAGGCATTAATGTTTGCCTACAGAACCACCTCTGGCTCTGCACCCCTTTACCTAAATTCATTACTTCAGACTTATATGCCCTCTAGAAGCTTGCGTTCTGCAAGTGAACGACGCATTACTGTACCATCCCAAAGAGGCACAAAATCACTGTCACAGACTTTTTCATTAACTGTTCCCATCTGGTGGAATGACCTGCCTAACTCAATCCGAGCAGCTGAATCCTTACCCATCTTCAAGAAACGGCTAAAAACACATCTCTTCCATCTTTATTTGACTCTCTAACTCTAGCACTCTCTATTCTAATTTTATTTAATCTAATCTGTCTTCTTTTTTTATTTAAAAAAACAGAGACACATTTGACCCTCTATCAATTGCATAATTATTCTCTAACTGCTAGCTTTTCTTGTAAAACTAACACTAAGTTTCTTTTTTCTATATTCATTCTATATTTATTATAAAAAAAAAAAAACCTTCCTACGTGTACTGCGTTAGGCTAACCAGGACTTGTAATAGCACTTGCATGTTGTTGCTCTTTTGTTGGTTTTGATTGCTTCTATAATGTCCTCATTTGTAAGTCGCTTTGGATAAAAGCGTCTGCTAAATGACTAAATAAATAAATAATATCTGAACATTCTTTTTCAGATTCTGTTTTGCATCCATATTTGTTGTATTTATAAGGGTACAGATAACACTTTTATACCTATCAGAATGATTTCTCACTTTAGAGTGCCATCTTTTATTTACACAAAATGTGCTCTTTCTACGTTGGATGTCTGCAAATAGTTTAATCAAAACCTTAGTATATCGTATTTTCGTATTTTTGAATGTAGAAACTAACTAGAGTATAGCTGTCCTAATCACAAAATCTGACAAGGCACATTCTGGCTTTGTATATTCAAATAGTACACACCAAAGGGCCACCATTCGTCTTTACGACAGAGCCACTAGCATAGGCCAAGTTGGATTTGAGTCGTTGGCATGAGGGCAAAGTTAACTTTGTCTGGCAGGGGTCTGGCTCCGCTGAAGAAAGAGGATATCGTGTACCCGCTTCAGTTGCTCAGAATAATTAATAAGGTGATGCAGCCAAGACGGAGGCCGGAAGCATCCCTAAATAAATAACGGGGTAAATAAGGAGTTGATCCCATAAAAGGTGGGAAAAACTCTTCTGGGCTGAGCAAGAAGGGAATTGGCACCGCAGCAGCAGGATTGCCCAGAAGAGTTGAGAGTGGGGATTTCATGCTGAACAGTCATTGGGAGGGCTTCTTCAAAATTGGTGACTAGGTTGTGGGGTGACTAGCTTTCTGAGCAAGACGAGAATAGGAAGTAGACCTCTTTAATTTCACCATCCAAGAGCATGGAGGAAGAGGCAACAGCCAAATGCAAGAGAAAGTGCCAACATTGGAGGCTGCAGTTGGCTCTAGTGTGCGTCAAGCAGACAGTAGATTTAGTGGAAGCAGCTGTAGGAAAAACATTATGCTTTCCACTTTCAGAAAAAAAGGTACAAAAGCTGTCACTGGGGCGATACAGTTTCAAAAGATATTAAATATTAAATTGCACCATGTAGGTGCTAAAATGTACCATTTAGGCAATATGCACCCTTTAGACATACATAAGGTACAAGTGTACCTTTTAAAAGGCAAGCAACAGAGCGACAGCTTTTGTACCTTTTTTCTGAGAGTTGTCTACTATCTTTTTTTAATATTCTACAAATTACAATATGGTAATAACAATAACAATATAGTAATAGCAATAACAATATAGTAATTAATAAGAGATTAGCCATTCCAGTAGCATTTAAAAACTGTTTTCATTAAGGACCAGTGTTTTTTTTTTTTAAGACAAGCAGTTGTCCCATTTATGAGGGTGTTTATACATTTAAGTAAAATATAAGAAAACACTATACATATATTTCAGATGCTTAAAATGAATTTCAATTACAATTAATAACATTTCAATTAATAAAATATGTAGTTGTTTTTGTTGTTTCAAAAATTGTTGGATGAAATAAAATACAAAGTAGCTTTAAATAATTTACAGATAGCAATAAACATTCTGCTAGAGTAGTTTATTCCCTCAAAATCAGTAATGTCAAATAAGTTATGCAGCTTTATTGTTTACTTTGTTCGTCACATTTAATTTAATTTTATAAAAAGAATTTGAAAAACACTTTTACATTTTCACATTAAACTGATACTTGGACCACAAGGTCAATACAGTGTTTGCAGAGGCACTAAAAAAATAACAACATAGGCCTATTAAAATAATATGCAATGTAGCCTACTGCAGGGGCATTTTGTCTCCACATTTTAAATATCTACAGCATTCTTGCCCCCTAATTTTCGATAATTTATAACATTGGTAGAAAATTGAAAAGCTTTTACTGCTGATTTGTGATGTTTCATACCATTCTGGACTTCTTTCAAAGAAACAGTGAGGAGCCAGAAGACCGTCTGTCTCTAATTGTTCTAGCTGTGCCAGTCCAGGCAACACCAGTAGAAACCCTGATGAGGGTGTAGATGTGGATGAAGCAGAAGGTTTTACTGCCCTGAAGCTGCATCATTATGTGAAACCGAGTTTGAGTGTGTCGGCACTCGGCAGTGTGGAACAGAGCCAGTTGTTTGAGCATGTGTGTGTGTGTGTGTGTGTGTGTGTGTGTGTGTGTGTGTGTGTGTGTGTGTGTGTGTGTGTGTGTGTGTGTGTGTGTGTGTGTGTGTGTGTGTGTGTGTGTGTGTGTGTGTGTGTGTGTGTGTGTGTGTGTGTGTGTGTGTGTGTGTGTGTGTGTGTGTGTGTGTGTGTGTGTGTGTGTGTGTGTGTGTGTGTGTGTATGTTTGAGAGTGCGCACATTGGTATTGGGTTTCATGCGAGTCAGTTGTGTACTACTGGTTAAATCCTGTCAAATCCACACTGCCTCCTGCTGCCCCCTGCCGGCCTGTGTCACATGTTCAGAGAAACAGACATAGATCTTATCTGTAATCTTAAACTAAAGGGAATCTTCTAGTAACAACTTATGACAAGGACTAGACAGTATTAATAAGTTGTGGTCATGGAATAATATGTGAGGCATCGGGAAAGTACTCAAAAAAGCCTGAATGGAATTAGGTTTCTTCAAATAATGCTTGGACATGCATAGCTTGAGGCTGGCAATCAAAGTTACTCAGAAATATCTGTCACGTTGCCAGTAGTGGAAGCATATTCATGCTCAGGCAATATTTCAGCCAGCCGGTGACACTGACTAAGCTGAAACGCTGTTACTCGTCAGTTTAGCAGGAGGTGGGCCGTAGTTTAATCATTACCCATCCAACTATGCAGATACACAGAGCAGACCAATTAATGGGGTGTCATACATTTAGAGCCGTATTGTTTGTACACAAAGAATCCCTTTCTGAGGCAGCGTTATAAATCAGTCGGTGACAGGGCCGGAGTGGGATCCATTTTCAGCCCGGGAGTGTAATGTTTAAGACCAGCCCACCACCTAACCCCATCCCACCGTGGTGGAATCTGGATAAATGAAGTGACAGATCTGTTCTTTCTATCCTGTTATATTTATTTTTGACATATTTCAATAAAAAAATATGAATAATGTAAATATGGCCATAAATATCAATAACAAATCACATACTGAGTTTTCTGCAACACAGAGTCCAACTGTTACATTATGAAAAAATGGTTTGCATTCAAACAAAAATGAAGTAACAGTTAGTGCAGTAAGAAATATACTTTTTGCACTATTGTTTTTTTATATCCATGTCAATGTAATTACAATGTTACTTACATTTAATTGAAACAGGCAATCAATAGAAAAAAAACTAAACTGAATAAACAAAATTCCTTCAATATAAGTCACTGGATAAAAGCGTTTGCCAAATGCATAACTGTAAATGTTACTAGTCACTGTACCTTGAGTCGCCAGTTCACGTGCGCTCGTTTGTCTTCTTGAAAAAATATTTGTCAGTTTGGCACATTTGGCCGCGTCATCCTCCAATGCCTTTCTTTTTTTAACCTGGCTTTTTCAGCTCCTCCAGGCATCTTTTTTACTATCCATTTTATTCTATTTTATTTATTCTTCCTGTGATTAGCGCACTCTCACTAACTCACACCACAGCATTAATGGTTTCGGTTTGTCTCCATGGCAACGACCTGGGACACGTGCTTGTGTAGAGGAAGAGAGAGCGCGCGTGCGCTCTGACAACAGAAAACGTCACATTTTAATGTTAAATTCAAATCTAGTGTTATTAGCTTAGTTATCAGTCACACAGTAACTTAAACACATATACGTTATTCTGTGTATGTAAAAAAAAAAAAAAAAAGCAGGCGAGTCTGCCGGCCCAACTTATGAGCGGGGCAGAGTGGCCCACCGGGAATTCTCCCGGTTCTCCCGATGGCCACTCCGAGCCTGGTCGGTGATGTCATCCAGTGACAATGCAGGACAATGTGGCTGTGTGACTGTCCCTCTGTGGACAGCAGAGGGAGGTGGCCCCTGGCCCTCTGTGCCCTGTAGGACTGGCACTAGTATGGGTCCCCTGTCAAAGTTGAGCTAACAAGCTGTCAGTGCAGCAATGCTAACTAAAATGTGGTGCTCTCCAGTCACGATTTCTGGAGAATTTGTGTAAATCTTGCAGTAGTAGATTGTTTTGATGTACTATAAGTTCAACAGCAAAGCTAAAAATATAAGGGAAGTACATACAGGTGCATCTCAATAAATTAGAATGTTGTGGAAAAGTTCATTTTTTTCAGTAATTCAACTCAAATTGTGAAACTCGTGTATTAAATAAATTCAATCCACACAGACTGGAGTAGTTTAAGTCTTTGGTTCTTTTAATTGTGATGATTTTGGCTCACATTTAACAAAAACCCACCAATTCATTCAATTCAAAATCTCAACAAATTAGAATATGGTGACATGCCAATCAGCTAATCAACTCAAAACACCTGCAAAGGTTTCCTGAGCCTTCAAAATGGTCTCTCAGTTTGGTTCACTAGGCTACACAATCATGGGGAAGACTGCTGATCTGACAGTTGTCCAGAAGACAATCATTGACACCCTTCACAAGGAGGGTAAGCCACAAACATTCATTGCCAAAGAAGCTGGCTGTTCACAGAGTGCTGTATCCAAGCATGTTAACAGAAAGTTGAGTGGAAGGAAAAAGTGTGGAAGAAAAAGATGCACAACCAACCTAGAGAACCGCAGCCTTATGAGGATTGTTAAGCAAAATCGATTCAAGAATTTGGGTGAACTTCACAAGGAATGGACTGAGGCTGGGGTCAAGGCATCAAGAGTCACCACACACAGACGTGTCAAGGAATTTGGCTACAGTTGTCGTCAGAGGCGTCTTACCTGGGCTAAGGAGAAGAAGAACTGGACTGTTGACCAGTGGTCCAAAGTCCTCTTTTCAGATGAGAGCAAGTTTTGTATTTCATTTGGAAACCAAGGTCCTAGAGTCTGGAGGAAGGGTGGAGAAGCTCATAGCCCAAGTTGCTTGAAGTCCAGTGTTAAGTTTCCACAGTCTGTGAAGATTTGGGTTGCAATGTCATCTGCTGGAGTTGGTCCATTGTGTTTTGAAAACCAACATCACTGCACCCGTTTACCAAGAAATGTTGGAGCACTTCATGCTTCCTTCTGCTGACCACCTTTTTAAAGATGCTGATTTCATTTTCCAGCCGGATTTGGCACCTGCCCATTTACATTTACATGTATTCATTTAGCAGATGCTTTTATCCCAAGTGACTTACAATTGAGGAATACAATTAGCAATACATTATAAAGAAGCAAACAGACACAGGAAGTGCTTGTAATACAAATTTTCTTTCTAGGCAGTGTTCAGAGCAAATTCTAGCCAGACAGTGAGAGGTTAAGGAAAGAGAGTGAAGGTTTTTTTTTTTTAAGACGAAGTCAAGTGATGACGGAAGAGATGAGTTTTCAGGTGTCGCTTGAAAATTGTCAGGGATTCAGCGTTCCGGATGGGGTGGGAAGTTCATTCCACCAGCCAGGAACGGTGAATGAAAACGTTCTGAAGAGTGATTTTGTGCCTCTCTGTGATGCGACGTTCGCCTGCAGATCTCAGGCTTCTGGAGGGGATGTAGATTGTTATAAGTGAGTGGAAATAGGAGGGTGCTGAGCCTGTGGCTGTTCTATATGCAAGCATCAGTGTCTTGAACTTGATGCGAGCTGCAACCGGGAGCCAGTACAGGGAGTTAAAGAGAGGTGTGACATGGGCCCTTTTGGGTTCGCTGAAGACCAGTCGTGCTGCTGCATTCTGAATCATCTGTAAAGGTTTGATTGTGCATGATGAAAGTCCAGCTAGAAGAGCATTGCAGTAGTCTAGTCTAGAAATGACAAGGGCCTGGACAAGAATTTGAGCTGCATGCTGAGTAAGGAAGGGCCTGATCTTTCTGATGTTGTGCAATCCAAACCGGCAAGATCGAGTTTTCGCAATGTGGTCTTTGAAAGTCAGCTGGTCATCGAAAATTACACCCAGATTACACCCTGACTGAACTTGATGGGGTAATTGTAGAAGAACCTAGCTGGATGGTGAAATCATGCTGTTGAGTTGGAGTGGCAGGGAAGACAAGAAGCTCAGTCTTTGCCAGGTTGAGCTGTAGGTGATGTTCTTTCATCCACGGCGAGATATCCGCAGGCAGCCTGAGATCCGTGCAGCTACCGTTGGATCATCTGGTCGAAACGAGAGATAGAGCTGTGTGTCATCAGCATAGCAATGGTATGAGAAACCATTTGCTTGTATGATGGGATCCAGTGATGTAGTGTATGTGGAGAAGAGGAGGGGTCCAAGAACTGATCCCTGAGGAACCCCAGTGACCAGTTGATGTTCTGTTGATACCTCCCCTCCCCAGGCCACCTTGAAAGACCTACCATTGAGATAGGATTCAAACCAGCGAAGTTGAATCCCTGTGATGCCCAGTGATGAGAGGGTGGACAGGAGGATTTGATGGTTAACAGTGTCAAAAGCAGCAGATAGATCGAACAAAATGAGAACTGATGATTTGGAATCAGCTTTTGCAATTCGCAGGGCTTCAGTGACTGAGTGTTTTCGCTATGAATGGAAGGAGAGAGACAGGTCTATAGCTATCTGTAAGAGAAGTGTTGAATGTAGGTTTTTTTAGCAGTGGGGTTACCCGAGCCTGCTTGAATGCATTGGGGAAGTTGCCTGTAAGGAGAGATGTGTTGATGATGTGTGTGAGTGCTGGTAAGAGTGAAGGAGAGACAGCTTGGAGAAGTTGTGAGGGGATTGGATCAAGCCCCAAAGACCCAAAAGCCCCAAAAGTCGGTTAAATGACCATGGTGTTGGTGTGCTTGACTGGCCAGCAAACCCACCAGACCTGAACCCCATAGAGAATCTATGGGACATTGTCAAGAAGAAAATGAGCAACAAGAGACCAAAAAATGCAGATGAGCTGAAGGCCACTGTCAAAGAAACCTGGGCTTCCATACCACCTCAGCAGTGCCACAAACTGATCACCTCCATGCCACGCCGAATTGAGGCAGTAATTAAAGCAAAAGGAGCCCCTACCAAGTATTGAGTAAATATACAGTAAATTAACATACTTTCCAGAAGGCCATGAAGGCCATGTTTTTTTATTAGTCTTATGAAGTCTTATGAAGTATTCTAATTTGTTGAGATTGGGTTTTTGTTAAATGTGAGCCAAAATCATCACAATTAAAAGAACCAAAGACTTAAACTACTTCAGTCTGTGTGCATTGAATTTATTTAATACACGAGTTTCACAATTTGAGTTAAATTACTGAAATAAATTAACTTTTCCACGACATTATAATTTATTGAGATGCACCTGTATATGGAAATGGGTGTCTCTTAAACTTTGGGAGGTTTTATGTCTCCGGGGTTAAATATATAGAAATTAACTGATTTAATTTATTATTTTTTTTTTTTTTTGGGGGGGGGGGTATTACATTTCAACATCACATTAAATATAGAAATAAATAAAAAAACAATGAAAAGATTATTCCCCACAAAATAGGAATTATGATGTTGAAAACTATGATAATAAAAAAACAAATAGTAAAATAAAAATGCTTTTCCAATCAAGCTTTGATAAAATTATATAATAATAATAATTATATTTAGGATACATAAATGCTGGCTATAATAGAAGCCTTAGTAAGCAAGAGTCAAACATAATTTTGTTTTTAAATGTCAGCACAAAATAACAAATGCCATAAGTGGACAAAATTACCTTTCATGCAGTGGGTAACACAGCTCTAAGTTTTAAATCTTGAAAGTGCACCGTATAAAAAGTTATTGTCTCTCAAAAGAAAGAGTTGACTCTGAATCATTGAAACGAGTCATTTTTAAAACGAATCCCAAGACGTTTCATGTTGACGTCAACATAAAACATTAGAAAATTGCCCACCCACTTGTCAGTATTTTCGCATTGGTTTGTCACCTTCTTGATTCACAGTCACACCATTAAAAAAAATCTAAATCATTGTGTTTAAAATCTGTCCAATAGCCCTTTCTTTCTTGTAACTTTCATTTTATAGTTCTTGTGGTGATTGTGTAAAGTATCTTCAGCTGCGATTGCTTGTTAGCACTTGCAAGGTCCTTTTTTATGTCTTAGTGCCTTGTACAGGCATGGCGCTCTCTTATGCGGGTAGGCTAATAGTTGGAGGATATTCGTAGTAGTAGTCATCTTAAAAATATAATTTGGAAATATGAGAACGTAAGAACCCCTGAACCCCCTTTTCATTCCCTGTCAATCTTCTCCACCCTCTGAGCACCTCTCCTTTCCATTGTTCTGTCTTTTCTGTTCTCTGTATTTTTTCTCTGGGTGTCTGTACCGGCACAGGACGGGACTGGGGAGCAGGGATGGGCGCTGATGTGTGCTTAGTCGCCCCTCCCCACCTCTATGGATCAGCGTTCCACATGGCTAATGCCTGACCTCCTCATGGACCACAGCTCACTCCTTTATCAGCCCTCACAATACCTGACATTCATCTGACATCCCGCCTTTATCCCATCAATATTGCCCTCAAATCCACATTGTCCTCAACTCTATTCCTTAAAATTGCCTCGACTACCTATCGCATTAGCCCACAAGAGCTGGGGGTGGGGCGGATGTGACATGGGTCTTCAGTGATTAAATGACACAGATTTTGACAATCTAAGCACTAGGTCTGATCTTTAGACTTTAAAGTCATCCACAAACCTTCTAACAGTTACTTTTAGATGTTTTAAAGTGAAAAGAAAATTCTTAAAACTATGTTGAGTATGATGCTGCTGATCACCGCTGCCTGTTGATGGCTTGTTTTCGGAGCTCTCATTGTCGGTGGGATTTGCTCTGGTGTGGAGTTCTCCGCTAGCTCACTGCATCATGTTGGGATTGCTGATCTCTTTTTCCTGATATTGGTTTCCTGTGGGCTTATGGCCTACACACAGACCCTTTCCTCCGTCCGGGCCTCTCCAGCATCCAGCCGCTGGGAAAACAAAACATGGGAGATCCGGGGCTCCAATCAGCTCCAGCTTTGGCTTTTAGACAAGCATTGACATAATGCCTTCGGGAGGTTGTAGGGATGACGCACAGTTGATTATAATGACACCGGTTATACTTTCAGATGGATCCAGAGAGCTTGTGTGTACTTGTTCATAGTGTCAGAAAATTCTAGAAAAAAACAACAAAACGTTTGCTTTGGTTTTATGATATAGGCTCTATCTATCTATCTATCTATCTATCTATCTATCTATCTATCTATCTATCTATCTATCTATCTATCTATCTATCTATTAATTAAATATTCATTGTAATTATAGATATTTATTTGTTTCTGCCTAGTTTTACTATTTCAAAGTGATAATAAGTCAAGTCAAGTCACCTTTATTTATATAGCGCTTTTAACAATACAAATTGTAACAAAGCACTGCACAATATCAAAATAGGAAAATTGTGTCAATAATGTAAAATGACAGGATTTAACACTCAATTTTCAGCTGAATGCATTTCATTATTGAATTTAGTGATGGCATCGTCCAGCTCAGTTCAGTTTAAATAATATCCGTGCAATCAAGTTGATGCTTTTGCTGGAAATGAAGTGTCCCCAACTAAGCAAGCCAGAGGCGACAGCGGCAAGGAACCAAAACTCCATCGGTGACAGAATGGAGAAAAAACCTTGGGAGAAACCAGGCTCAGTCGGGGGGCCAGTTCCCCTCCGGCCAGACGAACCAGTAGTTTGTTCCAACTGCATCAAAGTCAAATTTTAAGTGGTCCACTGGTTCCAGTGGTCTTTCCCGATGGATGTCTAGGTGACGAGTTCCTCACTGGAGATCTGTCTCTGGGGCTCATCTATGTGTCCTAGACTCCGCTGACGTTCAGGGCTGTAGAGGTTGTCTCTAGGTGCTGATCCACCATTTATGGCAAAATTTGGTTAATTCAGTATAATCGCTGATGGTTGGCTTCCTCTGAGGTCCTCCAAGGGGTTATCATCATCTCTTCTCAGGTGTTCGGTCATCTCAGATCGTTTAAGGGTTGGATCCAGACTGAAGCTTGTGTAATTCCTAGTTACCACGGGATGTTAATCAGAAACAGAGAAACAATAAAGACAATTAGTGTAGCAGTTGTTCCATCCAGGAATAACCCTGGATGAAATTATCAGTTTAGCCCAAGCTAAAGCATAATAATGTGCATTTGTTCAGATAGACTGGCAGTACAAGATTGTGAGATGCATTATATGAATGCTTGGCTAAAGAGATGTGTCTTTAATCTAAGATTTAAACAGAGAGAGTGTGTCTGAACCCCGAACGTTATCAGGAAGGCTATTCCAGAGTTTGGGAGCCAAATATGAAAAAGTTCTACCTCCTTTAGTGGACTTTGCTATCCTAGGTACTACCAAGAGTCCAGAGTTTTGCGACCTTAGGGAGCGGGTTGGATTGTAGCGTGATAGAAGATTAGTTAGGTACGCAGGAGCTAAATCATTTAGGGCCTTATAGGCAAGTAATAATATTTTGTAACTGATACGAAACTTAATAGGTAGCCAGTGCAGAGACTGTAAAATTGGAGTAATATGATCATATTTTCTTGACCTGGTAAGGACTCTAGCCGCAGCATTTTGTACTATCTGTAGCTTGTTTATTGAAGATGCAGGACAACCACCTAGCAGTGCATTACAATAGTCCAGTCTAGAGGTCATGAATGCATGAACTAACTTTTCTGCATCAGAAACACTTAACATGTTCCGTAGCTTGGCAATGTTTATAAGATGGAAGAATGCTGTTTTTGTAACATGGGAAATATGATTTTCAAAAGATAGGTTGCTGTCTAATACAACACCCAGATTTTTGACTGTAGAGGAAGTAACAGTACATCCATCTAGTTTCAAATTGTGATCCAAGAGATTCTGTGTACTGTTTTTAGGTCCAATAAGTAATATCTCTGTCTTATCTGAATTTAATAGGAGAAAATTATTGGTCATCCAATCTTTTACATTTTTAACACACTCCGTTAGCTTAGATAGTTTAGAAGTTTCATCTGGTCTTGTTGAGATATATCATTGAGTATCATCAGCATAACAATGGAAATTAATCCCGTATTTTCTAATAATATTACCAAAGGGCAACATGTATAATGAAAATAGCAGAGGACCTAGGACAGATCCTTGTGGTACTCCATACTTTACTGGTGATAATTGAGATGCCTCCCCGTTTAAATAAACAAAGTGGTAGCGATCGGACAGGTAGGATCTAAACCATCTTAAAGCCTGCCCTTGAATACCTGTATAGTTTTGTAATCGATCTAAGAGTATGTCATGATCTATAGTGTCGAACGCAGCACTAAGATCAAGTAAAACTAGCAATGAGATGCAGCCTTGGTCTGACGCAAGAAGCAAGTCATTTGTAACTTTAACAAGTGCAGTTTCTGTGCTGTGGCGAGGCCTAAATGCTGACTGAAATTCTTCATAGATATTATTTTTTAGCAAAAAGGAGCACAATTGAGCAGACACTACTTTTTCTAATATTTTTGACATAAACTGAAAATTTGAAATGGGCCTGTAATTTGCCAGTTCACAAGGATCTAGTTTTGGTTTCTTAATAAACCAATAATAATGGATTATGAAAATGTAACCCTTTAGGAGCACGTCACACTGAGTTGTCATGTGCATGTAAAAATAGTTTTTAGTGCTGTGTAATTTTTTTTTAACCACGTTGATATAAAAAATATACAAATATGAATTATTTTGTTTCTTTATTTATTTTTAAGATTTTAAGATTTTAAAACTACTGTGTAATGTTAAAGCTATAATGTAAAGAATAAACATTTTGTTTCAGTTAACATTAAACTTTTGGTTCCAATAAGATGTTTTAATGTTTTGAAAGAAGTCTCTGATGCTCACCAAGGCTGCATTTATTTGATTTAAAAAGAAAACAGTAAAAACAGTGATGTTGTAAAATATTAATTTAATTTAAATGACTTTTTTTCTCATTTGATATATTTTAAAATGTAATTTATTCCTGTGATGCAAAGCTGAATTTTCACCAGTCTTTCAGTGTCACATGATCCTCCAGAAATCATTCTAATATTCTGATTTGCTGCTCAATTATCATTATTATTATTAACAATGTTTAAAACAGTTATGCTGCTTAATATTTTTGTTGTTGTTGTTGTTGTTTTTATTATTTAAATAATATAACGTTTTAAAGAATAGCATTTTTTAAAATATAGATATTTTGTAACATTTATACATGTCTTTTACTGCCTCCTTTGATCAATTTAATGTGTCCCTGCTAAAAAAAAGTTTAAGTTTATTTAAAAACGTCGTACTGACCCTAATTATTTGAATGTTTGTGTCTGAAGTATTTAAATAATTATAGATTATATAATTCGTGTATATAGCCATAATATGAAAATACTTCATATTATCCAGTGGGACCTTAATCTAAACAACTGCATTGTGTTTAAAGGGATAGTTCACCTTCAGTGGCTGGTCCCCATTGATTTCCATAGTATGGAAAAAAAAACTGCCATGCAAGTCATTGGGGACCAGTAACTGAAGGTGACCTATCCCTTTAACATATGACTGTTTTGCATCACATTGATTGATTTCTATGTGTTCTTTTGAGCAGGACAGGTGGGAGACAAGACCATATTGACCTTGAGCCATGTTGTCTAAGACCCACTAATACAGGACTAGTCACAACTTTGTAAAAGGCAGGGAATATGTGTGTATGGCCCATGCTGTCTCACAGTGACCTCATGGGGTGACATGTGACCTCTCCCGCTGCACAGATCTTCTGAGACGCACCGTTGAAGTGTAACGGCTCAGAGAGTCCAGCTTGAACTTTGACCCCTGGCTCCCTAGGAGCCTCGACTCTGTCGGAGCCAATTCAGCTCACACAGCTCGAGGGACTGTGGCTATCAATCAAACGTGGGGACGGAAACAGAACCGATGCACGTCAAGAAGCCAGTTTAACTTGGCAGGTTGTAGGCCAGGACAAGCATATGGCCCATTTACTCCTGATGATAGACATGGAACACATCTGTTTGTTCAAGACAGCAAGACACGTCCCATAAGGTCTGACAGGAGGGTGGAAGTCTTGAATAAGCCCAAGCCCACGCATCAAGGGACAGGTTTCTTAACTGGGGGAAGGGGTGATTCTATTCAGCCTTATAAAGCTTTCATGAAAACCCCAAGAACAAAGGGTCACGATATTGATTGAACCTATAAAAGGAAGCAGTTGTGACCTATAGTGAAGACAAGAGCTGAGGACGGTGAGAGGGATGACACCAAGCTGAAAGGGTACATGTATACACTGTTGACTTCCCTGTGAAATGTGGATGGGCAGCTGGGATAGCGGAGACGAAATTGTGATCCCCACGTCACGTCTGGGACGGTTGGAATGTTTTCAAAATGGAGTTGTATTTGTCCATCTCTGTCTATTTAAATCTGTTACGTGTGTTTAACTACATGAACGCATGCTTTAAAGTCTCCGAATGTTCTCTCTGACAGTTAATGTTGACGTCAGATTCTTGAACTCTTCCTGTAATATGTCACTGAACATATCAATGCACTTTGTGTGGGTATAGCTTTACATATTAATCAGTGAGTGTAAAAACAATGTGTTTGAATGTGTTCTGAAAAATAAAAGTCATAAAAGTGGTTCTTACAACTCCTGTGTCATACACTACTGTTCAAATATTTGTGGTCAGTAAGATCACATTTAAAAAAATATATATTTCTGGGTAATATAAATAACATTACAATATAAAATAACTATTTTAATATATTTTACAATGTAATTCATTCCTGTGATGCAAAGCTGGATTTTCAGCAGCCATTACTCCAGTCTTGTGTGTCACATGATCCTTCAAAAACAAGATCCTTCTAATATGGTGCAACATTTCTTGTGATTATGAATGTTGAACAGGGTTGTGCTGCTAAATATTTCTATAGAAACCATGATCCATTGTTCAAAGATTAGCATTTATTTAAAATTGGAATCATCGTATAACATTATAAATGTCTTATATTGTCAATTAACTTTTTTATCAATTTAATGCATTATTATTATTTAAAAAATCTTACTGACCCAAAACTTTTGAACAGAACACTCTTAAAAATAAAGGTTCTTTACTGCATTAATGGTTCCACAAAGAACCTTTACCATCCATCTATTCCACAAAAAGGTTCTTTACAGTGGAAAAAGGTTATTTAGATTAAAATGTTCTTCACAGTAAGAAAAAAATTGTTCTTTTAAAAACTGTTCACTGAAAGTTTTTTTGGGGAACCAAAACTGGTTCTTCTATGGCATCGCTGTGAAAACCCCCTTTTGGAACCCTTATTATTAAGAGTGTAGTATATTTACAAGTTTTACCATAAGAGAGATTTGTGCAAGAAACAGACCAAAATGTAAGTACTTATTTTAATTTTGGGGTAAACTACTCTAGCCTAATGACAACTACATTATATTGACATACAGTACAATCTGTGGTTATAGCTTTGCACATTAATCAGTGATATTTTGGCTCACATTTAACAAAAACCCACCAATTCCCTATCTCAGCAAATTAGAATACTTCATAAGACCAAAAAAAAAAAAATTTTTAGTGAATTGTTGGCCTTCTGAAAAGTATGTTAATTTACTGTATATGTACTCAATACTTGGTAGGGGCTCCTTTTGCTTTAATTACTGCCTCAATTCGGCGTGGCATGGAGGTGATCAGTTTGTGGCACTGCTGAGGTGGTATGGAAGCCCAGGTTTCTTTGACAGTGGCCTTCAGCTCATCTGCATTTTTTGGTCTCTTGTTTCTCATTTTCCTCTTGACAATACCCATAGATTCTCTTCGGGGTTCAGGTCTGGTGAGTTTGCTGGCCAGTCAAGCACACCAACACCATGGTCATTTAACCAACTTTTGGTGCTTTTGGCAGTGTGGGCAGGTGCCAAATCCTGCTGAAAAATAAAATCAGCATCTTTAAAAAGCTGATCAGCAGAAGGAAGCATGAAGTGCTCCAAAATTTCTTGGTAAACGGGTGCAGTGACGTTGGTTTTCAAAAACACAATGGACCAACTCCAGCAGATGTTGCACCCCAAATTCACAGACTGTGGAAACTTAACACTGGACTTCTGTGGAAAGCTTAACTTGGGCTACTGACTTCAAGCTTCTCCACCCTTCCTCTTGGGCTATGAGCTTCTCCACCCTTCCTCCTAGGACCTTGGTTTCCAAATGAAATACAAAACTTGCTCTCATCTGAAAAGAGGACTTTGGAAATACAAAACTGCTCTCATCTGAAAAGAGGAGTTCTTCTTCTCTTTGGACCACTGGGCAACAGTCCAGTTCTTCTTCTCTTTAGCCCAGGTAAGACGCCTCTGACGACAACTGTAGCCTGTGTGTGGTGATTCCTTGACACGTCTGTGTGTGACCCAGCCTCAGTCCATTCCTTGTGACCCAGCCTCAGTCACCCAAATTCATTCCTTGTGAAGTTCACCCAAATTCTTGAATCGATTTTACTTGACAATCCTCATAAGGCTGCGGTTCTCTCGGTTGGTTGTGCATCTTTTTCTTCCACACTTTTTCCTTCCACTCAACTTTCTGTTAACATGCTTGGATACAGCACTCTGTGAACAGCCAGCTTCTTTGGCAATGAATGTTTGTGGCTTACCCTCCTTGTGAAGGGTGTCAATGATTGTCTTCTGGACAACTGTCAGATCAGCAGTCTTCCCCATGATTGTGTAGCCTAGTGAACCAAACTGAGAGACCATTTTGAAGGCTCAGGAAACCTTTGCAGGTGTTTTGAGTTGATTAGCTGATTGTATGTCACCATATTCTAATTTGTTGAGATTGAGTGAATTGGTGGGTTTTTGTTAAATGTGAGCCAAAATCATCACAATTAAAAGAACCAAAGACTTAAACTACTCCAGTCTGTGTGGATTGAATTTATTTAATACACAAGTTTCTTTGAGTTGAATTACTGATATAAATGAACTTTTTCATGACATTCTAATTTATTGAGATGCACCTGTATATACCAAAGTCAATTAAATGGTGATAATTAAATTCACAAAAAAGGCATAGCACAAATGGAGTGAAAAAATAGAGAGAACAGATGCAGAAAAGCCTTCTGATGGTGTACTCAGTCAGAATACCTGATATTTTTGTCTCCAGCGAGCTCTGTATAGAGGTCAGAAGCTGCTTTCACGGATGCCCTGACCTTTGACCTCTACTGGACTCATGGTTGGAGCTTTCCTGAAAGCTGTTGTTAGTGGTGACTGGGGTCACCTTCGCCACAGTACTTAACCTGCAACAGCTAGTACAATTTATACCCACTTTAACTGGTCGTATAATCACTGATGGTGGCTTTTTAGCAGTGACCCCTACTCAGCTCAGTTTCCAATTTTACAAATTGCTTTTACTTAGGGAAACCTAACAAATTAAGTAACCATGAAATTTAACACTTGTTTCAGTATGTGGCCGTAAGTGACTTATGCAGTGAATATATTTTGGCCCATGTTAACAACTGAGAATATTTAGATCAGAAGTGTGAGTGTCAAGCCTCTTAACATGACTTTTACGCAGAAGTTCAATAAACAGGGTGGTCACTTATGTTTTAGACTCAATATTTGTCCACCAACAAAAATGTCAAACAAAACCAGCTTTTTTCAGTTGAGCTGCAGTACCTCCAAGCAACGCACAATAGGTGGTGTTTCTTTCTTGAATGAATCAGTGTTTCAAATTGGTTGAGTGAACAATTAAATGACTTACTCATAAAGATCATGGCTATTAGTGATGCGTGGATGAACTAAAACTTCACCTGAATCCGCAGCTTCAAATTTATAATCCACCCGCCAACCGCCCGTAATTCTTGCAGAGAGACTGATATGTTCTCTGAATTGCGAGTTTATCTCACAATTATTAGGCTACGCATTAACTCGCAATTGCGAGTTTATATCTCACAATTCTGAGAAAAAAAGTAATAGCTAGAAAAAAAGTAATAATTGCGAGATATAAACTAGTAATTCGGAGAAAAAAAGTCGGAATTGTGAGTTTATATTGACTTTATGTCTCGCAATTGCGAGTTTATATCACGCAATTATGAGAAAAAAAAAATCAGAATTGTGAGATAAAAGTCGCAATAACCTTTTTTATTTTTTTAATTGGTGACGGAAACGGGCTTCCATACTATTACCTAATGGCCGGATTAAATATAATGTTACAATATTACATCAGACTTTGCGCCTTCCCAACCATCCTATGCACGCGCTTTGCGAATGTCAGTCAGCGGTGCGATCCTTTTGTTTTCGTTCAGTATGTAAGACAATATTATGCTGGAATGCTGTGCTTTGCAACAATAATACTTAGCGAGCAGCAGCAGTCATCCAAAGTGAGCAGAGAAAACGGTTCTCCTCAGAAAACGTATAAATGTCAGTTCATCCTTTTGTTTTCATCAGATGGGTTTAAAAATAATTTACTGGTTTGGACTCAAATTGAAATAAATAGCCTAATGTTTTGTTGAATAACTTTAATATGTTAATTTACACTTTATTCGATTTTCTGTATCCTATTTAGAAAATGTAGTTAATATTTGCATCATTAATGATTTGAATCTTATCCACCTCAAAATCGACCCACCAAAAATCAGAATGCACTTTTTAATTTTGCGGAACTAAATAGCCGTTGAATAACTTTAATATGTTAATTTTCCATCCGCGCATAACTAATGGCTATATAGTAGGTTACTTTGTAGTATAGGTTAAAAACATGAGAAGAGTTGTATGTCTGAATTCATAGTATTTATAAAACAAGTGTACAAAAGTAGGCTACCTACTGCTTCCATTGAGTCTCTGAGGTGGACTAGTGGACACATTACTATTTAATGGCCACAGGAGAGGAATAGCATGTAAATAGAAGTGAAGCAACGCAAATGGAGCTGCATGACAATTACAATATGACAAATGCAGTATGTTCAGGCTACATTCATATTACAAACATTCATATTATATAGAAGATACGTTGTAATGGTCACAAAGCAAATACTCATTCAAAAGAGAGTATGCGATTTCAGACGCAATTCCTCATGTGTATCATTCCTGAATGAATAGTATTTTTAAAAGAATCAAAAATGACTCACTCATAAAGACAGTCACTGGTCGCCACCTACTGGTTGTAACAATGTAACCTGCAGAAAGAGTCCCTGCAAAATGCTCACCACAGTCTAGAAAACGATTCGATCAGCGAAAAGTTCCATATATGATATATTGCTCAATATAAAATAGCCATTTATAATTCACATACATTCAATTCAAGGACTCCATTCTTTGACTGATGTGGTCCACACGTGTGGGCTGTGATAGACAGGAAGATGTTCACACCTTCTTGATAAATGGCTATGTCTGCACAGACTTGCCAGCACAGAGATCTGATAGCGTTACTGCTGTGAAATACAGAGCTTGTGCGGGACTCTAAACTAATTTTACATGCCTCCTCCTGACAAGCCCAATACCGCCATTTGCCATGCAATCAATCAAAAGAGAACAAAGGATACAAACATTGTATTTTTGTTGCTTATAAGATTATAGTTGTCTTGATTTGTGGAGGAGTCTTATTTTGATTCAATAACACTTCAGCACAGCGTGTACCTTGCTCAGTGTCAATGTGATAAGGACACAAACCACAATGATCGTTCTATAGCTGGAACAGATGGAATTGGTGTGTAGTGCTGGTGATGTTGTTTAGACAGCAGCATACTGTGTGTGTGACAGAATTTGACAAGCAATACGCATCATTTATCATTTCACACATCCGAGCAGTTTCGTTTTCTGCTGTTGGGCTGCAAAAAGCTTCTTGCTTGCATTAGCAATATTATAGTTCCATTCAGAGCAGTGTTTCTTATTATCGCAACAATTCTATTTTTACTGCATTCAGCCAGACAGAAATTCTTGGTGAGGCATTAGACACAATTGGACTCGTATAGACCGTGAGACCATGTGAAATCACTCTCACACTATGATGTGGGAACTCTCAGCTGATGTCATTGAGTTTTATGGCAACTTGAGTGTGAAGCCAAAGCTCTTGACAGTGGCGTCGGCGTGTTGAGGTTAAGACTTTCTGAGTATATAGATGGAGACACTCTTATTTCCTTTCTTTAAAGGTATATTTCACCTAAACATGACATTTCTGTTATCATTTACTCACCCTCATGTTTTGCATGACTGACTCTCTTCTATGGAACATGGAAAAAAAAGAAAGAAGAATGTCTCAGTGTTTTTTTTCCATGCAGTAAATCAGTGTTGTTTTGGACCACATTGACTTTCATTGTAATGGACAAAAGCAATTGCAATACACTTCAAGTTTTCTTCTTTGTGTTCTGCATTAGAAAGGTATAAATCAAATACGTTTCATAAGGGTCAGTAAATAAAGACAGAATCTTAATTTTTTGGGATCTTGATGGATGAATTATGTCTGGATTATAATCTCGATGAATTATAATCTTGAACTATGTCTTCAGTTCCAGGGAACACAATTTTCTTTGCCTTTGCGCATTCATCTAACTCGAGTAGATGGTCTTGCTTGGCTTATATTTGAGATGTGTGTGGGATGCTTGATTATGCATACTCACTCAGAGAGCCTGGGGAGACAACCAGACATCCTCAAAAACACAGAGGTTTTGAATTGGCAAAGGAGTGCCACTCTCAGACTAAGAAACACTGCATGCATATTTGTATAATTGCATTTGATACTGAAAGGATTGTAAACAAGTGACTGCCAATCTCAAGCAGACCGATTTCCAAGGAAATAGTTTACTCTGAGCAATAATAATCAATGATCGTCACCTACAAATGTTAGGCAAGTCTTGGAATAATATTTATTGATTTCCATGACGACTCTATAAAGAACGCATTCAGAAAAAAACTAAGTGAAAGTTAGACGGCTATCCTTTGAGGGTTGAGTGTCATGTACCATTTATGATAATTCAAGGTTGAGTTCACTCTTTTACGTGAATTGGATCATAAACGCTTGAATGAAACCTTGAAACCATTATTATATCCACGCCTATAAGTCAAGGTTTAGTTGGCATGGTGATTGCTGGCTAGATCTATAGACTGTTATGTTTGTTAAACTCCCACGAGTATGACAAAAATCAGCTTTCACTTTTAGAGTCAATCAGTGTGAGGAAAGAGGACTCTGGGTGTTTACATGTTTGTTGGGCAACACCTTGGCACTCAGAAGCAACTCCAGGAAGGGTGTAGGTCTCTATTTGACTGAATCACAGCTCATAACCCTTAATTTATACAGCTTTCACTTGGCATGGCATCTTCTAAATCAAACAAAAGTATGATTGCCTGTGTTCTATGTTATTCGAGTTTGCGTAAGGCATTTTTTCTAGTTGTGTGGGACGGCTTTTTTACACAGATGGATTGTCTAGACCTGTATTTGCATGTGTATTCATGTCATTTTATGAGTCAGTAATAAATAAGGGTGTCCAGGATAATAAAATCCTATAGAATCTAGTTTAAAATGCATGTGGAAATATTTGATTTAATTATGTAAAAATGTTAAGTGTTGTAATTATTAAACTAATGCAATTATGTATTTGTATATAATATAAAATATACTAAACTCCTTATACAAATAGTTGTGCCATTTCCAGGAACATTACACCACCTAGCCATGTTGACTTTAAGCCCAACAAAATATAAAATTAATTTTAATTAAAAAAATAGAAAACAACTTCATTGTATCCCTTATGAAAAATGTATGCACTAATTGTATTACGTAAATGTGCACATGTAGTGTACTTCAAATCTTAAATGTATATTACTATATTGTTTTTACAGATAATATAACATTTAAGACCACTTGAGTAGCAGATAGCATTTAATATCCATTTGAATATGATGCTTTTAATATGATGCAATTAATAACAATTAAGTGTCTAAAAACTTTACATTCAGCTCACACTTAAGTATATTATTTTAAGTATATTATTTCTATTAGAATTAATTTTTAAAAGCATGCTAAAATTATTTTTCACAATAAATGATTAATTGCATTTTTTTTTAGACTTGATACACAGAGACAAAACATATGAGCTTCTCGTGTCCACATTATATTTAAAGGGGTCATATGAAAATGATTTTGTGTATTTAGAGTAACAGAATATATTGACATGCTTTAATGTTCCAAAAACAGATTCAGATACTTGTCCTCTATGCCCCGCCTCTCTCAAAAGCTTTGTTTTCTACAAAGTCCCTCCTTCCAACAAGCGCAGTCTGCTCTGATTGGCCAACTGACCCAGAGCATTGTGATTAGCCGAACACCACAAACTGTGTCGGAAATGTAACGCCCCTTTCCATAATCGCGAGGGAGAGAGGATCACAGCGCAGCGTTGTGTGTGTGTGTATGTGTGTGTGCGCGTGTGTGTGCGCACAAGACACACACACACACACGACGCTATGCTGTGACCCTTTCTCTCTCCCTCTCTCTCTCACACACACATGCACACACACACACGACGCTGCGCTGTGACCCCCCCTCTCTCTCTCTCTCACACACACACACACACACACACACACACACACACACACACACACACACACACACACACACACACACACACACACACACACACACACACACACACACACACACACACACACAACCTGCAAAACTCTGCATTTGAACAGTCAATAGCAAATACTTAAACTAATAACAAAACATACAGTCGCTGATTCAGAAGTGCCAGATTGTCTGAGCAAAGTCAGAATTACCTCCTCTCCTAGGTTCACGAAACGTCATTCATAAAATACATTGTGATAACATCTGGGTTGTGCTGTTCTGTTGTACGTAATCTTTCTTCTTCTTCGCCATATCTCCATGCAGTTTATTGCACTTCAACGTGGGCTCTCGCATGAGTCAACGCTATATTCCACCTGTCTCTGTCTTGCACAATTCTCATTAAAGCTTGTGGTCCAACATCATATCTCGCCAGCACTGATGACACCCACGTTATTCTCGGACGTCCTCTTTTTGCGGTACCCTCTACTCTTCCATGCAATGTGATATTTGCAATCCTGTTTTTATCCATGCGAAGTACATGACCAAACCACTGGTGTTGTCTGTCATGTACATTTTGCATGATCGCTTCTGTCTGATTAAGAGCCTTTCTGATGTCATCGTTTCTCATCTTGTGTATGATGCGTACTCTGAGTATTTTCCTAAGTGCTGCCATCTCAAATACAAGTAGTTGTTTCTCTTCAGCACTCCTAAGTGTCCATGCTTCGCAACCATACAAGGCAATCGGTAGTATGAGCGATCTGTACAATCTCATTTTGGTCTCGTTCTTGATGTTTTTGTTTTTCCAGATGTTGTTCAAATCGCTCATCACTTTCAAGGCCGTGGCAGTTCTTATTCTGATGTCTGTAGAGCAGTCACAGTTTGCAGTCAGAGTTGTTCCAAGATACTTGAATCTTTCCACATGTTGCAGTTCCTTCCGCCTAAGCAACAGTCCTTCCTTTATTCTATTGTTCACTGTTCGTTCAGATTTTGTACTTAGCAACATCCACTCCGTTTTGGAGTCACTTATCTCTTGCCCATACTTTGAGCTGACCTTGTCGACTCTGTCCAAAAGGACCTGAGCATGTCTAAGTACTTGTGTCAAGAGACCAATATCAATCAGTCAAAAGTAAGTTGTTAATAGCTTGCCATTTACACATGCTCCGTACCATACTGCCTCATCAGCTGTGTAAGGTAGATGTAGAATAGATCTGGAGACAAAATGCAGCCTTGTCGGACACCAACCGTTTGCTGGAACCCTTATTAAGTCTAAGTAGCAGTCTTTATTCAGACTGTCATGATTCAGATGCTCGTAGATTGATCAGTGTGTGGGTGTAGTTCAGTGGTGTAATACTCAGCTTCCAGAGGCCTTGATGCCACCCTGGTCAAAGGCTTTCTTGAAATCAATAACGATCAAATAAAGTCCTTTGCAGTTGCTCTAGATGTCAATCTGAGAGAGGATCTTCTCAGCTGCTCTCACTATCGTTGAAACTTCTGCCATCTGCAATTCAATGCTCTCGATGGTGCCTCTTGATCTTCTGAGTTTGCGATGCTTTCTTTAGTGCTGCAGATCCAGGAGAGGCTGTAACTCACAGTCGCACCGTTGATGGTCAGAGGAGCATCTGAGTGTGCACTCTCCTGAAGTCACAATCTCCTTCGCATTCTTGTCACTGATGGCTCACCTCGCTCCTGTAGTTTTCTCAATAGTCGTGTCATCCGCAAATTTAATTTGGAGTTGTGTGATGGTGTGCAGTCGTGGGTCAGCGAGGAGGTCTGGCTCAGTACACATCCTTGTGTTACTGCCGAACTGCCTGTCTCCAGAAATCCTCATCTGCCAGTTCAATGTGCATTGTAAAGACCACTACCAGTTTACTCTCTACTAAGTCTATCAGACATAGTCTTGTGTGAGGGCAAGTGGCCATCATCTCGATGTTCTATATGCAAACTTCGACCATTAGCGTTTTTGAGAGGAGTGTGCTATGTTGTAGTCATTGGCATGACTTCTTCACGTAGCTTTGAACCAGGCATTTCACACACTGACTTAGTTGTTATGTCTGTCATCAGTGAGAGTATCTGTCTGTCACCCCTTTGCGTGTTGATCCTGCTTCTTTTTGCCCAGTGTCATCATCACCGTCTTTCTGTGCTTTTTGTGCTTCAAAGCCAATTCAGCTCGTTCCTCACATCTTATGGTCTGTCAAGTATGCTGTCGCTGAAACGATGCATCTCCTGGAGTACTGTCTCTTCTCTCTTTTTGGCCCTAGCTGTGCCCTCCTCATCTCCAGCTCTATTCGAGCAGAAGTCACCCTGTCAGCCACGGCTTCTGGTTTGATAGACTTTGTGTTACATCGTCTTGACAGTCTCTACTCTTGGAGGTCTGTAGTATTGTTTAACTGCTTAATTCTCAGTTTTGCCTCTCCTTCTTGTATCTGTTTGTGTACCTTTTCTGTATGCAGGCATTAGCATCTCTGAGGCCCATTAAGCTCCTCTTGTCCATAGGAGTCTACCTTTTAAAATTGAGAAAAACTCCCAGATCATTTAGTGCCTCACCTTGCCATGTCATTGTAAGTCTTGAATTGTGTCACCAATATCATTAAGTTGTTAATAGTTCTGCCATTTACACATGCTCCGTGGCTCTCCAGACCGTCTAGTGCCTCTCGCATAATGTGTTCCAGGTAGATGTTGAATAGATCTGGAGACAAAATGCAGCATTGTCGGTATGGTTAGTAGTTGGTGCATAGGCTTGGATAATAGTGATGCTATAACCCTGACCAATGAATCTCGCACTGATTAGCCTTGAAGACACCGGGTTCCAATCAATAAAACTCTTGGATGCCTTCTTTGAAAGAAGTAGGCCTACACCTCCTTGATGTTTCTTCTCTTCACTCGAATACAAGAGCTTATGCCTAGCATGTTCTACTATGCCTTGTTTAGTTCTACATACCTCAGAAAGACCAATGACGTCCCATCTAAACTACTTGTTAAGGTGGTCGTCAAGTAATTCAAGGCTTCCATCCTTCCAAAGTGTCCTTACGTTCCATGTGCCAATTGATGCCATGTGTTTGGCATCAATTAGCCTTTCCACATCTTCGTTCATTCCCTGTAACCAATTTTTCGAAGTAGGTCCCAGGGTTGCCCTAGACCTATAACGGGGCGCTTGTTTGTCCAGGGTTACCGCCCAGCTGGCATTTTTTCTGCATTTAGTCATCTACTCATGGTTGTTTCTTGTGGGTTATTTCACAAGGCGGTTCCACTAAGGATTACTCCATTAAGTAATCTTAATGATTCCTAAATGCATCTACTGTCGTAAGGCCAAATAAAGCGTTTTTGCTTTCACATAGAAACACACAGCTTCTCCCTGACACGGCTGCATCAACACTACTGCGGTTACTGAAACCACACCTTCTTTCATTGCTGAACATTTGGGCTGCATTATGCAAATATTTCCACATCGTGATGTAGACATGTGTGGGGGCGTGTTTGAATGAGCTGTTTTAAGGGGGCGTGGCAGAGTCTTAACTTTGATAAAGACTACCTCTTTGGATTTGAGACTTTAGTCTCTGCAACTTCAGGGATCTTATCTATTCACAATCAGCTTGTAACACTCCAAAGAGAAAGGAAAACTTGAAATCGCATCATATGACCCCTTTAAAACCCAGTTACATTACCTGCTTTCTCTCTGCATTTACATCTGAACATACAATATAGCTGTGCTGGTGAGGTATGGACTGGGGCATGGATCTACTGAATCATTTATCCCTGCCATTGCAGTTTACCACAACCATTTAGCAAATTATTTCATCCAAAACGACTTACAGTACAGTTTGCAGATTGCAGGAACAGTCCCTCAAGAGCTCCTTGCTTAAGGGCACATTTGTAAGAGAGGAGTATTGGGATCTCAACAACTCTCCAGTTACAGGGTCAGCTCTCCTTGGGACACCATCTAGGACCCTTAACCAGCACCCCCATAGAGCGAAAGCACTAAATCATTAATGCCCCAGATTGTGCTGTATCGTGGCCTACTGAATTCCATGAATTTTAAAGTAGTTGAAAAACACAGAGCTTATGCAACAAACTGAAGTTTGATTTTTATCCCTCAGGGGCAATATAATTCCTCTCGGGTGGAGTATTGTAGAAATGCTGATGGTGAAATCATGCAACGGCATGCCTGGCCTATAAAGATAGTCATGCTAGCATATGAGCAATGATTAGGAAAGAGGGTAACGATAGCATTCGCTGACTCCTTTACCAGACCTTTTCTTATCATTCGATTTTACAGCAGATAAGACCTCTGATTACACACTTATGCATTAGACATTATTAATCATGAAGTGAGTCTTTAAATCATTTATGTAGCCCGTGTTTAAGTCACTCATCCATCAAGAGCTCTCTTCAAGTATGACAAGGCTCTTTGAAAAGTACTCTCACTGTATGCTTATAACCATAACTGACAAAACACTGATCGTAAAGGGGTAGTTCACCCAAAAGTGAAAATTCGGTCATCATTTATTTACCCTCATGTAGTTCAAACATTCTATGGAGCACAAAAGAAGGTTTCTGCTGTTTTTGCCCATATTATTAAAGTCAATGGGACCCAAAACTCACTACACGTATGTTCTTAGTGGAGTTTGGAAGTTTTGGATCCCATTTACTTTAATAATATTCATGAATTAATGAAACATTCATTAAAATAACTTCTTTAGTGCTCCACAGAAGGTTAGGAACTACATGAGGTAAATGATTAAATGTATGAAAAATATAATTACATGAAATTCACACCCATTCCTCTCTTGTGAAAGAGAAATTCACTTACCCTACTTTTAAAAAATAGTAGTAGAAGTATTTAAAATAGCTTAATACACCAAGACAAAACACAAATGAGCATCATATCAATAATGAATTTGTGAAATATACTTTCTCCACAAATTAGGTTTATAGCCCGATCACATTACCTGCCCATTGACTTTAATAATATAAAGAAAAGCAGCAAAACATTCTTCAGAATATCTTCTTTTGGGGTATTTCAGAAGAAAGAGTTGTACAATTTTGAAATTACATGGGGTGAGTGCTTTTTTAATTTTGGGTGATCTATCCCTTTAAGTTTCATGAAGTTGTATAGTGTTGATGGAGCCAGGCTACAGTGCCAATGACTGCTATACTACTGTATATAGATAGATAGTCAAACCACAGTAAAAGAAGCATTAAACTTTCAGCTTATTTCCAGATTTACCAGCATGTGCTTCTTATTAAGCCTCAGAAACTGTGGTGCCACTCAATTAAAAACACAGCCAATTGTGTTTTCTTTTTTCTAGAATGTATTAGTCATGTTAAGGTATAGAGTGCATTGTAAAGTGATCAGATGAGGATCATATGGCAAGCCTGAGCCCCAAGGGCTGTGGTTTTGTGTATGACGGCAAGTGTGGGTGCAGTGCGGGCGCAGCGGCTGCGGTGGAGGCTGACGCGTGCCGGCCTTGTGCAGGGTGTGTAGGCATTGTGCTGGCACACCCTCTCTCTCGCGTCAGCCCGGCCTGTCTCTACAGGCGCGAGATAGCGGCCTACGGCTGAACTCAAGCCTCCTTTCACTCAGATGGCTACAGCACAGTCATGTATCCCCTCAGGTGGTACAACAGCTTGTTTCCCTGTTGTTGCTTTACTGATAACCTTCTGTCTCATGCTGGCAATCAGATGCAGAGGAAACGAGGTGAAGATGTGTGGAGTTTTCTCGTATGAACTTAGCACAATAGTTTCATATAATTAGCATACTATTTTACTGTTTAGTGTGAAGAGGTGGGCTGTTAAAATGACTGGTTTCTCATCAAACTTATTTGCAAAAAGCTCTTTGTGAAGTTACTCCCTAAGGAAGCATGTCCCAGATTTGAAACGTGTTAGAAGAGAGACACACTACAAAACAGCTGCTGGTGAATTCAGCTGTTTGTTGTGTGATGATGCCCTCTTCAGGTCAAGCAGTTCAACACTTTGTGTGTCACAACAGCATGTACTGTAGATGGCAACCACAGAAAAAAAAAAAGTGAAACTGGTTTTGGTAGTTGATTTTCGCAAACATGATTTACAAAGGCAGATTGTGCTTTTATCAACACACACACACACACACACACACACACACACACACACACACACACACACACACACACACACACACACACACACACACACACACACACACACACACACACACACACACACACACACACACACACACACACACACACACACACACACACACACACACACACACACACATGTTGGTTTTTATGGTTTACGGGGACTTTCCATAGGCGTAATGGTTTTTATACTGTACAAACCGTATGTGCTATTGCCCTACACCTACCCTACACCTAAACTTAGCCCTCACAGGAGACGGTGCATTTCTATTTTCCCTCAAAAAAACTCACTCTGTATGATTTATAAGCGTTTTAAATTATGGGGACACTGAAAATGTCCTCATAAATCACCTTCTCCTTGTAATACCTATGTCATACCCATGTCATTATACACACACACACACACACACAGAAACTGTAGTAAAGTAGTTTTGCAGCAAAGTACTATAAGTATTACAGTTTTAAAGTACTATTTTCAATAGTAATATATTTCATACGATGATTCATTCCTGTGGTGAAAAAGCTGACTTTTTAGCATCATTACCCAGTCTTAGGTGTCACACGATCCTTCAAAAATCATTTTAATATGCCGATTAGCTGCTCAGGAAACATTTCTCACTATTTCATGTTAGGCTGAAACACTTTTTGTGGAGACCGTGATGCAAAAAAAAAATGTTTTTGAAAGTTTGTGGTGAATAAGATTAAGATAAAAAGAACGAAAGACAGAAATTAATAATTTTATGAAGCAAGGACATTAAATTGATTCAAAAGTGACAGTAAATACATTTATAATATTGTTAATCAATGTTGTTTCTAGAAATTTCTATTCATCACAGAATCCTGCAAAAATGTATCTTGGTTTCCATAAAATATTAAGCAGCACAACTGTTTTCAACATTGATAATAATAATAGTAATAAAGAATGACCCAAAATACAGTATTATTGTAATATTGACAGTAATACTTTTAAATATTATTACAATTTAATAATAATAATAATAATAAGTGTTATGCTGTACTTTTTAGTTTCTGATTCTTAATGAAATAACGTTGCGTATTGCAAATCAAAATAGTACATATAGATATTTTAATTAGGAGGAAAGCAGGGATTTGTTTTTTTTTTTTTTTGGGGGGGGGGGTATTCAGATAAGATTTAGCCTAAAACCTTTTATCTTAAACGTCTTTAAGATGTTCAGAGTCATTACCTGACATTAAGCAGGTCAGTAACTTAACTGAGAGAGGTCAAATCAAACAGCAACAGCACTCAAAGGCTAGCGCTAGGATAGAGCAGGGATTCTCCAATCTGGCCCATTCCTGCAGAGTTTAGCTCTAACCCTGATCAAACACATCTGAGCATGCTAATCAGAGTCTTCAAGATCATTAGAAAATCACAGGTAGGTGAGTTTGATCAGGGTTGGAGCTAAACTCTGCAGCAGATTTGAGGAACCCTGGGCTAGAGTGTGTTAGTTAAATTATTTTGGGAGTCCTATGAAGACGCAGTGGTGTCAGAAGAGGGCGCCATTGTGCTGCTTATCCACTTGTTCTCTTCGTTCTGTCTGTTTTGTTGCAAAGGACAACATTTTATTTTTACTGCTGCATGATTAATTGACTGCATTCTGCAGATATATTTAAGTGCCGCTTAAATATCATATTTCTTTGACCTTTTCCTCGGCAGAAAATTTGAGTTTCATTTCACATGACAATAATTTGGTTTCTTTTTGGAGCAAGAACATGTCATGTAGCCTTAGCAGTTTTTCTCGATTGCTAATACAATTCATGAAACAATTAACCATTTTCTCAAAACTATAAACACAATCTCAAAACTACACACCAACTTCAAGGCTTCAAACTTCCAGGTCAAAATCAAATATTCTAGTCAAAAAACATTTGTCCGACTCAAACTGTGGCCTCAGATGACACACAACCCTGTCAAATACACAGACTACTCCACTGTATAGGGAACACTAGTGAGATCAATTCAAAACACTGTTACAAAAACCTCCTTTTGGGAAACAGGAATCCTTTTGCTAGTCAATGACTGTTACAGTATACAACATAAATATAGGGGTGCAGATAGAGTAAAAATCAGCAATAAGCTTTAAGAAAAGTTTACTTTTACTACACTAATGTAAAGAGATCTTACATGAAAAGCACTACAAGAGAAAAGTTCAAAGACCAAACAACTATACACAGTAAACACACACTGGAATATACTGTCAGTTACGTTACATAAATAGATAAATAATGAATGTATAAATAAACAAACAAATTCATTCATTCATTCATTCATTCATTCAGCATCATCTGCCAAGTTGCTCATTGGTAGTATCCTTATTTGTTATAGTAGTTTCTTAGTCTTCTGAAAAATACTCCTCTGCCTCCCCTGGACAGTCGTCTCTCAGTTCTGCAAAAATAGAGAACAAATCTGGCTACAAATCAATTCAACAGTAATGAGTTTGAGGGTGTACAACATGTGCTACAGTATTTACTGTGCATAGAATAATGAAAGTTGTCTCATCTGAAGTACTGCTGCTATGTACTGTAGTTATATTGTATGTGTCAGTATATTGAAACCCTGTAGATGAGCCTGTAGGCCATCTTCCCTCATGGTCAGTTCATGCAGAAGAACATGGTCAACTATAGTGCTTTGTATTTCATCAGGAACAAATGATCCCCTTAATTTTTATTTTCTCCTCCTATTCCTCTTTGTCTCCTTCTACCAGGATTCATTTTCCCATAAACACTTGTGCTCTTGTTCATACCATCCTGAGGTTCTGACCTGTGTCATCAGTTTTGCTACTGAATGTTCACACATGGCTAAATGTGCAATATTTGAGTTCATTTTTTGATGCTTGAGTTAATTATATTGTGTGTTTGTGTTTTCTGAATGAGAACGTGGTTAAACCTGTGCTTTTGTGTAGAGTTATAAAGGAAAAAACTGAGCAAATTGGAACGTGTGTGCAAACAGGTGAAATGTAATAAAAGTTTTGAGAAATGTGTCTTTGTTATGAGAACTGTATGATTGTTTTGGACAATTGGGCCAAATAAATCTGTTATAGTGTGTTAGCAATCGAGAAAAATTGTAATGATCAATACGGTGGAATAAATGAGCGCCCTTTCGCGTCATCACCAAAAAGTCTTGTCTACAAAAAAGTGCATTTTGGTCATTAAAACAGAAAGGAACTGTCTAACCAAAAAGTAAAGCAGACAACATAGAGGGGTTGGTTAATATGAATTTGATGATACAGCAAAAATAAACCGGTGGGGTGGTTGCTTACTCAAATAACTGATCAGCAGTCTCAGTAAAAGGTTGAAAAGATAACCAAAGAAAATGGAAAATGTGCATAAACGTTGTGCCAAAATGTCTGTCCCTCCAAAAAGTAACAACCTCTGATTATTTCATGAACACATAACTCTGAAACAACATGTCTAGGCCTGGCTATAGAGTCTCATGGCTGCTCCTCTCACTGCTATGCATATAATTAGCAGCTGTGCCTGTTACTGCAGCTCACCACTGTACACTAGAACTGTGCTATACTGAAATTAAGTTTGGTATATGATTGAATAAATGTGTGACTGTATACTGTGATTAATACATAACATAATATAGTGGGATGACCTGCCCAACTCAATCCGAGCAGCTGGGTCCTTAAAACACATCTCTTCCATCTTTATTTGACCCTCTAACTCTAGCTCTCTCTGTTCTAAATCTATTCTTTAAAAAAATCGATCTATTTGTTTTCTTTTTATTTATTATACAATTAACAAAAGTTGTATTTGTTATATAATAAGAAAAAAACCTTGCCACGTGTACTGCATTAAGCTAACTTAGACTTGTTATAGCACTCGCATATCATTGCTCTTTTCTTGATTTTGATTGCTTCCAATGTCCTCATTTGTAAGTCGCTTTGGATAAAAGCGTCTCCTAAATGACTAAATGTAAATGTAAAATGTAAATGTAATATACAGATGCAGGATCTCTTTATGGGCCCATGTTGTAACATCAGAATGAACTGCACTTTAGAGCATTTTTAAAACCTGTGCCAATATCTACGGGCCATTTTATGAGCACTTAATCTGTCAAGCAGCAATAATTCAATGGATTGAGATATGCGCTGCATTTATGATGCACAATCCCTTTTTATCAATTCACTGTACAGACAGATGAAACCGAAAAACAAATTTAAACAGCAAAACAAGAGTCTTTAAAATACTGAATTTTAGTGTAATTGATCACTATTGTTCCCCAATTATACTTTTTAAACAATCCAAAAGGTAACAGTGCATTTAAATTGTGAAAACATACTGTAACTTTCCCCCATTAAAACTGACTATTTATTGACAGAGGTAACACTTTACTTAAAGCCTTAATACATAATGCATAATAAAAAATGTTTTATGCATTAATTATGCCTTGTAATGCACCTTAATTCATTGTAAAACCTCATGAATAATTGTAACCAGTTAATACATTTCTGTTATATAATATAATTTGGTTATAATTAAGTACGACAAGATATAATGTATGATATAATGTATTGCAACACAAATTATGAATAATTATAATGCATTATAAGCATACCCTTTAATAACCTTTTATATAGCATTATACATAAAGGCTTTAGGTAAAGTGTTAGAATACAATAAAATAAAATAAACAATAAAGATTATAATTGAGAAAATTTGCAATATTACTATGATGTTTAAAATCTTAGTGTAAAATTTTGAAACTGTTGAAAACTGAGTCAGATGAGGTTACCGACCCCCTTGTGAGAGGGAGAGGGGTGCTGGAGTGGACAAATGTTAGCAACCAGTGTTTGTTTGCTATCAGCAGAACACTTTTTGTTCTTTGGATTAAATCGTCAAGGGTTTGCACGAAATGATAAAGCAGTCACTGACATCATATCAGCTAGGCCTCACTGCTATATAGATGAATGTTACAGTGTTAAATAATCCAGCCCTGTCAGTCAGCCCAGAGAATGAGGGTGTTATGAGCAGCTCCAATACTCCAAGGCATCAAATACGGCCTGCCAACAACGCTATCTCACGGAAATTTGTACGTATTTTACGAGGTGGCTAATTCGTACGATTTAGTACGATTTGTCTAAACCCCAGTGACGGGTAGGTTTAGGGGTTAGGTGTAGATCATTCGTACAAATTCATACGAATTGGCAACTCGTAAAATACATACGCTTTAGCAAACATCGTATGAATTTGTACGAGTGAGGTCATACGAATTCGTACGAATTAGCCACCTCGTAAAATATGTACGAATTGCTGCACCATGTTTGACCTTCCCCATGTTCTTCCAATCATATGGAGCAAAGAGATTTATAAATTATAAATCTTAATCTGTGACAGCACAATCAAAGCTATGGCTTTATTTGTCTGTTTTTTGTGGTTTCAATGGTTTTCCAGAATCAAAAACCTACTCCCACGTCACAGCATGTACCAGCGGAGAATGTGAAGCATGGCTTAAATCCAGCTGTCTCACTGCAAGAAATCAGGCCCTCAGAGGAACGCAAGCCCGGGTTACAATATTGCCTCACGCTTTTCTTTCTGTCAGCATCCCTCACTTCTTTCTTTGATCTCTCTTTTTTGATCATATTTTGCTGCTGTATAAATTCCTCATGCTTTGTGTCGCTCTACTATTATACGTGTACCAGCTCTGAGTCATTTAATGCATGATGTGAGAGCCAAGACATCTGATCATTCTTGTCCATTTGCTTCTGAGTGCAAATTGAGCTAAATGCATTAAAGCATGAAATGGCATATACTTCATATTTTACTTCTGTAATGCGAGTAAAACAGAACAGTATCAATGCGTATTAATGCGTATGTGGACGAAGCAGTCATTTCCAAAATAATTTGTGCCATATGGGGAGTTTCATGTGAGAGCAAAAACGTTCCCCATGCGAGTTTCACGAGTGTTCAAGTTGGTCATGCAAATCCACCGCATTATTGACCAACAGAAAGCTGCTTGTTTTGAAAGTCAATTTTGTAGAAAATTTCACTAATCTGACAAGCTACACGCAAGGGACTGTGATGAAACACTGGCCTGCTGAAACATCAATTAATGCACCTATTTATGGGCATTATAATTTATAATTTATTATATTAAAATCTGCCAATGGAAAAAATACTCTCAATAGTCTTGGCCTGTTTTGCTGGCTAATTCCTCTAAGTGAAAATACAGAATAAGCCCACTAAGGCAATAATATATTTTATGCTAGCTAAATGTTTTCCCAGCTTTTTGCAAGACTGGCTCATGTATCTGTAAACCTGGAGATGTTTATATTTACATTTATGCATTTAGCAGACGCTTTTATCCACAGCGACTTACAGCGATTCAGGATATACATTTTTTTTATCAGTATGTGTGTTCGCTGGGAATTGAACCCATGACCTTTTACGCTGCTAACGCAATGCTCTACCACTGAGCAAACTATTGAATGAGAGTGTTTTGATGCTGATGCTCATTGAGTGTATATCTCAGGGGCTTTGGCCTGTAACTGTCTCTGGTAAGTGAATGTCTGTTTAAAACTGGCCTTCATGAATCTCTATAAATCTACAGGGATTGTGCAGCCTGGACTGTGGCCTTCTGAAATGTCTTCATTCTCTCCTTCTCTTCATTTCCCTGTCTCACGCTCCTTGTCTCATGAAGGTT
The DNA here is from genome assembly GCA_027422405.1 of Ptychobarbus kaznakovi. Classification (NCBI taxonomy): domain Eukaryota; kingdom Metazoa; phylum Chordata; class Actinopteri; order Cypriniformes; family Cyprinidae; genus Ptychobarbus; species Ptychobarbus kaznakovi. Next base: position 37,137,752 of record CM049794.1, read on the forward strand.
TTGCAGTGTTTTCTACTCTTCATTTGTCACTACTCGTAAGCTGTTTCACATTAAGCACATGCTTAATTTCTCTACTGTGATATGTAATAATAATATGCTGTATTTGGGTAGATTCTGTGGTTAATCACAGTTACAAACCTATAATTCTATGGCCTCTGCAGATGTTTATATTTTCCAGAAAGCATTTATTTAACTAGAGGAATCTAATTTATTCATGCTATGAAAGTATTGTCAGAATATCAACTATAATAGTGTTTTCAGCAGATATTGAGTGAAATTCAATAAACTGACAGTGCTAGCTCAGATTTGAATAAGTCATGATGCCTGAGACCCTGAACTCTTCAGACTCTTCAGTTGAGCTTTTCACTGAAGAATCAGATTTTATATCACGATTCACTGAAAGTTCCTGTCATACAAGTAAAAATCCTACATAAAATAAAAAAGTCTAAGGCTTTCTCAGACAGTATTGAAGTTAGAGAGCCTGATGAGCGGCTGGAGTAGGTATGATGTGTCAAACGGTCTGACTTTACTGCTACCTTTCAGTTGTTATTAAAATATATTTGTAACAGATTACATAACAGACTGAATAAAAGGCCTGCTTATGAAAGTCTTGATTTACAGTTAGAAATTGTTAGATTACTGTTATTCAGTTAATTTACAAGCTACGTGATTATCGGTAATTATTAACTGTTTAGTCATTTTAGTCAGCTTGAACTTAAAAAAATACTTGGAATGTTGTTGTTTGTTTTTCACTCTCTTTTTCCTACAATAAAAGTGTAGTTTAGAGAAATATGCAAATCAAAACATAATTATGTACAATTGTAATATTTTTTTATTTAATATTCTAATAATATTTTATTTTATATGAGGGCAGCCACATTAGTAAGGAAACAATTAATGGACAATCTTTTTTTTGCATATTTATTTATATTTATACAAAAAGGCTATTATTTCTTTAAGTTTCTCTACTGGCATCCATGATTGATTTGATTTGATTTCATGTTTTGTTTTGTGTTTTTATTGAATGTAGAAATCACTGAAGCTTTGAGTAAAACAGCTTTTGTGTTCAAAGACAACGTTTGTGTTTAAAGTAACTATACAACTAACATATAATAGATATCAGATGGTGGAATACCAAATGTAATTCTTGTAATAATGAGGACACAAATTAAATTAATTGAGAGAGTTTGGTATTTGATAGTTTGACCAGCAACATACGGTTAGATTGAGAAAACCTATTTGAGTGTGTATTTTATCTGCAATACTCAACAAATCAGTATCCCACCATCATTTCATCTTTACCATCTGCTGCACAGGTCACAAGAGCCCTGGAACCGGAAAACAGCTGACAAGAAAAGAAGAAGTATCAGCTTCCAGAGAACGATTGATTTGTAAAGAAGAGGAAGATCCCGGACCCAGTGCCACAAACAACCGTGGAGAACATTAGTTCAGTGAAACAGGGCCTCTTGAACAAGGAATTAAAACCTCCTGACTTGAGCTGCCAGGGTCATGCCAATGCCAGGGGTTCAAGATGACCCACAAGGGCATCAGAGGTCAGCGTGAAGCTTAGTAGAAGTGAGAGAGGAAGTTGTGATGTTGTGGCACATTTGCTGCATGTTTATTAAAAGGAAGGCATTTTTCTGCCCACTGGCATTTTCTCACTCTGACTCTGCAATTTATGTTTTGACTCCTCGGTCAACAGGAAATGTAATTATATAATTTATATTGCCACACTAAGATTACCCACCATTACCACTCATTGTTTAAAATAAGATTTATTTTTAGACTGGAATAAATGTTGATAATTGATCATTATATCAATGCTTAAGGTCGTGTTTTCCATGATTTCTGCAATAACAATTTACAATAACAACAACACATTTCTGCAATGTCCAAAGTTATTTCTAACCAGTTGCAGCCCTCAAATTTCAGCACTGGTACTTGGGTGACCACCTGGTTAAATGTTGATTTACATTAGTTGGAAGGCAGAGGGTGAACTAACTGAAGCCTAATACTGTAGCACATCACTTTTTAGGTAAGGTGCCTACCAGATACGGGTGTCATGTCATAAAATATTTTTATACGACTGAATTTGTGTTTAACGTGATCACAATTTAACACAAATATTGTGAGTTACTAATTGTAGCACTTAATTTCCAGTTATTTAAACAGCGAATAAATTAGACCTACAGAAAGGGAGCAAATATATTATCACAGTCTAATGAGAGTTTAAGATTTTTCTAAACAACGTCCGCTTTCATTAATAAAGCTGTCTGCACTGTGAAATGAATGTCTTACATCATACATACATACATCTGCACTTTGTTGTTTATGATGTGAGAATTTGCGAGAGGTCAGAATTCAGTCAGAGAGCGTGTGCACTTAACAAATCTCTGGCGTTTCAGCGATGACTCATCTGAACGCCTCTGACTGACCATTGCATTCATATGCTCAACAGAATAGAGTGTGATTGGTAAAAATTTGCAACACTAAAACGATTAGTTTGTTTTCTTTTTAGGCAATGCAAGTATTAAATGCCTTTTACCAGATTCAGTGCATCTTAAACTTGTAAGATCTGGCAGGTTTGATCAGAATGTTCTTATCCAGCATATGTCTATAAGAAATCCTGGCTGGTGTTACTGTAATGACTTTTGATGAGGTCCACACTGATTCCGGAGGAGGGGGGGGGGGGGGGTCTGGAATGAAAGAATGGATGGAACGCATTTGTCCGTTTTTCCTTCCATCTCGAATCGCGCTCACGGAAAGCACTCGAGAAACGGCATCTCTTTCAACTCGTTTTTGTCTCATGCAAGAGACTGTACGACATTCACGTTACATGATTTGACTGATTTTTACGTAGAGAGGGTGACCGCATTAATTTGCACCGCATTAAAAGAATTGATCATTCATGTTTTCATAACCGCTGGCCAACCTCAAAAACTAAACTAAAATGAAAACATCTTTGAGAGGGGGGCTCCTGGTGTTTTGGGGGCCCAATGCAGCTTGCGTATTCTGTAGGGAGGATCGGCTCTGGTTCCTGGTTCCCACTCTCCTCAGATCCTGCAATGACAAATTCATCTCAATACACAGCTAAGACTCTCTGGACTATTTTCTATCACCAAGATTCTCACCTACCATTTGCTCCTGGCCATGGCCAACTTCTATCGTCCTGTGGACCTCCCAGACACCAAGGGACTAGGAATTTTTGTTGGGGGGGTAGTAGGGCTCCTGCCGCAGAGGCCGGGGCGGGGGCTGGGGCCGCCTTCCGGGAGGGGGATGTAGTGTCAGGGAGTCTCTGTCTCCAGTCACCAGTCATGACACTCACCTGATCACAATCCCCTCATTATTGATCACCAGCACCTGTCAGCACACATCAGCTCGCTACACTCCCTTTATCTCTGCACTCCTCTCACTATCAGATCGTCCGGTGTACCGTTCACTACCCGAACAGTTCCCAGACCCCGTGTGCACTTACCTGTGTATACTTACCTTTTCAGACTCCCAACGACCTTCTAGAATCTCACCTGCCACTCCAACGAAGTTATTCCTCAATAAATCATCCTGTTATTCTACTTGCCTGTTGTGTCTTGCCCTGTTTGCGACAGTTCTACTGATTCATTCAGGATGTGCAGTTTTGCTGAGGCTTCATTTGTGATTAATTTAATTGCCAGAACAAAAGTAAACAAAGTAACTGGCATTACTTGTCAGGTATCGGTAATATGAAGAGAGCAAGGACCCAATTGCAGGAGGTAAAAGGGCTTTTATTTTTAACAAAAAACAAAACAAACAAAAACCACCCCGTAGGGGAAAAACAGACTGGCTGGCTAGCAGGCAAGGCTGGGCAGGGCAAGGCTGGGCAAGGCTGGACACAGACGACATCTAACATTAGGTAACGAACCCACCTGGAACTGCAAACACAAGGAGATTATAAAGGGAGCAAATGATGAGGGTAACGAGGGAAAACAGCTGGGGAAAATGAATCAATAAACAGGTAACAAGATGGGTGGGGTCAAGACAAATTGACATGAGAGCACGTGGCACACAGAAAACTAGGACAGAAGCCACGTGCTCACACAAAACAAAAACACAAGCACATGGCCAGCAAACTATTCACCAGCCATGTGCAAAACAAGACATGAACACGCAGCTAACGAGAAAACTCATAAGCCACGTGTTCACACAAGACATGAAAACACGAAAGCACACAGCCAATGAAAAACACCAGCTGTGTGCAACACAGCACAAGATATAACATAAATGCACGCAGCCGATAGAAACACGAACTGCATGCAACACAACAAAACACACGTGGACAAGAGTGCGCGGTGCCGAGCGAACTCGAGACCGCGCACTCACACAATGACAGAAAATGGAGCGCGAGTGTCCGAACCCCGTCACGTGACCGAAACTCAAGACATGAGTGCCGGGATCCGAACACCACGCTCCAACATGAAACAAGGCACGCAGACGAGAGAGCGCACGGCTCGAGCACACTCGAAGCCGCGCGCTCACATGAAACCCGGACATGACGGGAGTATCAGGGCTCTGTCACAAAACCATGAATAACACTAGACCGAAGTGACAGAACCCTGACATTACTGTGTCTTAAATATAAGTTACTCAGTATTGACTTGCTTATTGAACTGTTGTATATCACACTTGCATCTTGGCTTTGGTACTAATATTGTTTTAGAGTCACAACAGTTTCCTTTGCTGCCAATCACTGATATAGTTTTTGGTGGGCAGGCAAATTTAACACTGAGCTGTTTTTCATATTATAGAGCTAATTCTCACTTTCCCTCTATTTTCAACCTTGCTTCAGAGTGCTTCATGGTAGTGATTATTGAAATAGTCCTTAAAGGCTGGGAAGGGGTCTCCATCGGTGAATGTGATTATTACCAAAGCAGACCTGTCTTAGATACATCACTGTTACTCCAGCTGGCCCCATCTTTTCCTTATTCTTCTTTCCTTTATTCTTATTCTTTCCTTATTCTTCTTCTTCTTCATTTCATCAGCAGGGCCCAATTCTTGCAGCAATAATGAGATCTGAAGAGGAGAGAACAGCGCTTCTGAGGTACAGACTCTCTTCATCGAGATTGCTAGAGCACAGTGCGCGGAGGAGGACACAATAGAACACTAGCTCAGGTGTAGTTACCCCATGGTTTATCTGTGCCCGCATTACTGTTTAGTTGCCAGCTTTGTTTTAATTATCCTAATCTTGTGGACAATATTTTTAACCCCACAAGCATGTACAATTTAATTTGATCCATTAGCTATATCATGTGAACTAATCATAAAACATAAAAATGTATTCTGTTCAAATTAAATTAATTTTATAATAAATAATTTTTCTGAAGTTTCAAAGATATATATTTTTTTAAATCTCTTCCCATCACCGATTTATTGTTGCAATTTAAAATAAATATTTTATAGTTGGCTATACTTTAAAACATCACATATTCCAGTAATGGGGACAAAAAATAAAAAAATAGCAGCTATTACTCCAGTGTTCAGTGTCACATGCTCATTTGGTGCTCAGTTATTAATAATGGTTCTCATTATTATCAATGTAAACAGAAAGTTGAAAAGAACGGCATTTATTTAAACCAGAAATCTTTTGTAACATTATAATTTTTGTTTTATAAATGTTTTAAGAATGCCTTTACTGTCATATTTGATCAACTTAATCAATTAAATTTGCTGTTTTAGAAAACAAAGTCTTTCTAATGCCAAACGTTTGAATGGTAGTTTTCTTGAACAGCGTATTGGAATGATTTCTGGACTAGAGGACCATGTAACACTGAAGACTGAAGTAATAACTCAGCTTTGCCATCACAGGAATAAATTACATTTGAAAATAAATTCAAATAAAAATATTTCACAATATGTTCACTGTATTTATTGATCAAATAATATTTATAACATTATATTTTGCATTATTTTACAATGAATTTCATTAAACAAATAAATACAATAGTACATTCTGTTGTAAATATACTGAACAAAATTATTAATGCAACACTTGTTTTTGCCTCCATATTTCATGAGCTGAACTCAAAGTTCTATGACTTTTTCTATGTACACAAAAGGCCTATTTCTCTCAAATATTGTTCACAAATATTTCTAATCTGTGTTAGTGAGCATGTCTCCTTTGCCGAGATAATCCATCCACCTCACAGGTGTGGTATATCAAGATGCTGATTAGACAGCATGATTATTGCACAGGTGTGCTTTTGGCTGGCCACAATAAAAGGCCACTCTAAAATGTGCAGTTTTATCACACAGCACAATGCCACAGATGTCGCAAGTTTTGAGGGAGCGTGCAATTGGCATGCTGACTGCAGTAATGTCCACCAGAGCTGTTGCCCTTGAATTGAATGTTCATTTCTCTACCATAAGCCGTCTCCAAAGGCGTCTCAGAGAATTTGGCAGTAAATCCAACCGGCCTCACAACCGCAGACCACGTGTAACCACACCAGCCCAGGACCTCCACATCCAGCATCTTCACCTCCAAGATCATCTGAGACCAGCCACCCGGACAGCTGCTGCAACAATCGGTTTGCATAACCAAAGAATTTCTGCACAAACTGTCAGAAACCGTCTCAGGGAAGCTTATCTGCATGCTTGTCGTCCTCATCAGGGTCTCGAACTGACTGCAGTTCGTTGTCGTAACCGACTTGAGTGGGCAAATGCTCACATTCGATGGCGTCTGGCACTTTGGAGAGGTGTTCTCTTCACGGATGAATTCCGGTTTTCACTGTACAGGGCAGATGGCAGACAGCGTGTATGGCGTCGTGTGGGTGAGCGATTTGCTGATGTCAACGTTGTGGATCGAGTGACCCATGGTGGCGGTGGGGTTATGGTATGGGCAGGCGTATGTTATGAACACAGGTGCATTTTATTAAAGGCATTTTGAATGCACAGAGATACCGTGACGAGATCCTGAAGCCCATTGTTGTGCCATTCATCCACGACCATCACCTCATGTTGCAGCATGATAATGCACGGCCCCATGCTGCAAGGATCTGTACACAATTCCTGGAAGCTGAAAACATCCCAGTTCTTGCATGGCCAGCATACTCACCGGACATGTCACCCATTGAGCATGTTTGGGATGCTCTGGATCGGCGTATACGACAGTGTGTTCCAGTTCCTGCCAAAATCCAGCAACTTCGCACAGCCATTGAAGAGGAGTCGACCAACATTCCACAGGCCACAATCAACAACCTGATTCAACTCTATGTGAAGGAGATGTGTTGCACTGCGTGAGGCAAATGGTGGTCACACCATATACTAACTGGTTTTCGGACCCTCCCATTACAGTAAAACTGCATATTTTAGAGTGGCCTTTTATTGTGGCCAGCCTAAGGCACACCTGTGCAATAATCATGCTGTCTAATCAGCATCTTGATATGCCACACCTGTGTGGTGAGAGAAGTGCTCACTAACACAGATTTAGACAGATTTGTGAACAATATTTAAGAGAAATAGGCCTTTGTGTACATAGAAAAAGTCTTAGATATTTGAGTTCAGCTCATGAAAAATGAGGGCAAAAACAAGTGTTGCATTTATAATTTTGGTCAGTGTAGTAAAAATCTACTACATTAGTGAAAGTAAATGTGACCTGTTTCTCTCATGACTGCTGTTTTTGTTCTGTTATAGCAAATAAGAATGCACAAATTATAATTTGCCATGGCCTTCCATTTACCTCCATAGAAGTTTACATCTGTGTTGCAAACCTGGAAATGTGAAAAGCATGTCTAAACAAGACAGGTGGCCAGTTTAGTCATGATAATTCCAAATTTGTACCTAACAAATACGTTAGTATCTTGTGCTGGCAAGGTAGCTGCAATCACCAGACATGTAGGCTACTTCCAGACCTCTAAGAGCAGGGGTTTGTGAGATGCAGGAGTAACAGGGGCAATCATCTCAGCAGGACACATGACTGCTTATCTGACATCCTAAATGCAGGTGCACAGAGAGAGTAGGTGAAAAGCATTTCATCTCTGCTTCTGCTTAAAGCCCAGGTCTCCAGTGGCGACGACCCTATCTTGCCACATTTACAGAGCCATTACAGTGTATTGTAAGCCCTTGTTAAAGTGCACAATTTACCACCACCCACTTCCATTTCCCGCAGTCCAAAAACTATGACTGTAAATAGGCCAACAATGTATCAGTCTCATTTCAGTTAAATTATTTGTTTGTTTTCCGTTTGTGCTGCTAGATGTGCTTTTGAGTTTTTCCCATATTGTTTTTGGCAATTAGGTTAAACCATTTTGGACCAAAAAAATTAAATAAATAACTTCAGTTAGCATACATAAATGAAATGATAGGCCTGGGTTTTATTGGATGAAACATTTGTAAATTGTGCTGAAATTGCACATTCTTCATATCATCAGTGTATTGGTTTTGACAGATGTTACTTGGTCAAGTTTGACAAACTTTGTTTGACTAACTTAACGGTTTGTGGCAAGCTTTGCCTCACCGTTCAATAGTTTGTTCAGTTGCCTTCACCAAGACATTTTATTTAGTTTATTAAAAAAAATATTATAACCAGCAAATGTGCAGATCAAGACAGGATGCACACAATGCCTGTGCTGATCATTTTGTCTTGAATTAAGGTCATTGCACACTGAGTTTCGTATTCCTCAGCCTTTCCTATCAAAATACATGCTACGGATGCGAAAACGCAGAAAAACGAATGATCTGATTTTTTTTATGACGGACGAAAGTTTCGGAGGGAGTGTGTAAACGTAAATGACACAACGTGAGGTCGTATTTATTTTTTCGGACTCCGTGTGCTTATGTGTTTTGTCATTATTGTCAACGTGCACTTGCATAAAGTTTGCCTGTTGATAACTAACCTTGCAGCTGTAAGGTCAGAATTTATGATAGCAAAAGACCAGTTGTGATATTCTCAATCAAATGCTCTTTGCCCAAATTTTAATTCAATCGTTTTAAGCGTTCACATTCTTTGCAGCCTACTTTTCATAGTGCCACGACATGAAAAATAATTGTAGCTTCTGTATAATCTGTGGAGTGGGTGGTGCAATAAATGAAGCAGACTATATTATACATTTGGAGAAAATTATTTAAAATGAGTCTGCAGTACATCTTAATGTCACTATTATTTTTATCCCTGTTTTAAATTTCACAAAATATTAATCTCAAAATGATATTGGGGTGATCTTTGAATAATTTATCTGTGGTTTGCAGATATCTGTCTGTCTGTCTGTCTGTCTGTCTGTCTGTCTGTCTGTCTGTCTGTCTGTCTGTCTGTCTGTCTGTCTGTCTGTCTGTCTGTCTGTCTGTCCGGCTGTCCGGCTGTCCGTCTGTCTGTCTGTCCGTCTGTCGGCTGTCCGTCCGTCCGTCCGTCCGTCCGTCTGCCTGTCTGCCGTCTGTCTGTCTGTCTGTCTGTCTGTCTGTCTGTCTGTCTGTCTGTCTGTCTGTCTGTCTGTCTGTCTGTCTGTCTGTCTGTCTGTCTGTCTGTCTGCCCCGTCCGTCCGTCCGTCTGTCCTCTGTCTGTCTGTCTGTCTGTCGTCTGTCGTCTGTCGTCCGTCGTCCGTCCGTCCGTCCGTCTGTCGTCTGTCGTCTGTCTGTCTGCTGTCTGCCTGCCTGCCTGTCCGTCGTCCGTCCTGCCTGTCTGTCTGTCTGTCTGTCTGTCTGTCTATCATGATATAACCATGCAAACATTGGCAAAGATTTTGATGAACTCTGTGATGTTTTGTGCTAATAAATACAAGTTTGAGCTAATTTAATAAAAGTACAGATTGTTAAATGTTAACCAAATGTTTTGTTGACCAAAACATATTTCTGAAAGACTGACATAAGTTGCCTACTTTCTTCAAGTGATTTGACATTATTTCTTTCTTTCTTTAGTTTTAATTTTTATTTTTTCAATCTTGTTTTCGAAAAAGATATTGCATAACAGGAATGATCCAGCTGTTAAGTGCAGCCGAACAATGAACAATGATCAGGTTAGTAGCCTACAGAGTACACAGTGAGCCGCAGATGTTGGGTCAGGAGGAGGAGGTGATTCAGGCGGGTGTGGTCAGTGACGTCCACACTCTCAAATAAGTACGAGCGTTCAGTGACAGACGGAGCAGAGCACACTTTAACATGTATCCTGACAGCTCATCAAAACACTGGCCATTTTCCCATTACATAGACTTTAACAGCAATTAAATCAAGCATTAAAATTCTTTTTTGGGATTCTTATCGACTCAGACCATCTGTTAATCAACTAAACATCGATTGCAACAGGTAGGTTAACTGTCTTGCTTCTCCCGTTTGTAGTAATGCGGGTAAACTTTCGTCCGTTATCAATCGCATTGCAGTGTTTCATTCTGCGCGTGTGTTTACTTACAGTACGCGTGCAGTGTTCACTATAAAATGACGCAAGCGGGGTAATTAATGAAAGAACGCAGAAGATTTGATTCATTCACGTTTTTAAGCGGCACTACGAGCCATGAGGATGAACGTTTTAACCCTCTGAGACCCAAGCGTTAATACTGATATTTTTCTTCTCATTGAAAGTGTTTTAACAAACAACTTATTATAAAACAGTAGTGGTGATGATTATGTAGCTTTATTTTTCTATTTCACAGTTATTTTACTCAGCAAGTAAACTATGTTTGGTTTTGAATATTACCTTACAATATTATTACATGTACGTGGGCTACATATATTAGTTGGTGAACAAAAACCTGACTATTTTAACTGTTGTCCTCTACTGTGATAAATATTTGTAGCCTCTTAGAATAACTGATTCTAATATAATTAGCCTAAGTCTTTCATCTGAATAACCTGTCTGTACATTTAAAATAATTTTCAGTACATTTCATTAAAATAATAAAAACTACTCTCAGTGATCATATTTTCATATAATGTAGGCCTATATTTATTACCATTTAATATAAAATAACACTTGTTTTAAGCGAATGAGACAAAAATGACAGAAAAACAGAAAACTGCTAGAAATCATATACAATAGTTTACTTATGGTTCAATGAATGGGCCGCATTAATGCAGACCTGCTGTTGTAAGTTGATCGTTTTGGGGGATGAGAGAGAAAGCGAGAACGAGAGAAAAACGTTATCAGTCAAATATATATACATTACTTGTACAATTGTGACCTTTGACCATAAACCATTGAGATTTATACACCATCTGAAAGCTGAATAAATAAGCTTTCCATTGATGTATGGTTTGTTAGGATCGGACAATATTGGCCAAGATACAACTATTTTAAAATTTGGAATCTGAGGGTGCAAATAAAAAATTTTAAATATTGAGAAAATCACCTTTAAAGTTGTCCACATAATGTTCTTAGCAATGCATATTACTAATCAAACATTAAGTTTGATATATTTACAGAAGGAAATTTACAAATTATATTCATGGAACATGATTTTTACTATCCTAATGATTTTTGGCATAAAATAAAAATCTATTATTTTGACCCATACAATGTATTTTTGGCTATTACTACAAATAGACCCCAGAAACTTAAGACTGGTTTTGTGGTCCAGGGTCACATTTGTTCCAGAAGTCGGTAATGGTGTCAGTAAAGTAAGTGGCCTTGTTGTAGCTTCAGCAAGGGGTGACATACAATGCTCTTACAAAACTGTTGTTGTACAGTAATACAAATCAGTTATGAACCTGGTGTACAGATCAGCAGCTGTTACGTGTATTTTTTAAAGTGTGGCAGAAATATAAGTCTTAAGTACAGTAATACATACTGGCAAGATTTCCAGGAAGTACGACAACAGAAGAACAAAGAAATAAGGAATACATAAAAAATGAGTTCCAGCAGCATCATTTTGCGCAGTGACTGTGGTCTAATAAATGTAGATATACCTTATGGTAATGTAGATGAAGTGAAATGCATGTCATTCTGCATAAAACAATCTTAAATATAAAATACTGTATTTACCATGTATGTATTTGGTAGATGATTTTATCCAAATTGCATTGAGTTCTTTCATTCTCTGGGAATCAAACCTATGACCTGCTGTTGTTAACACTACAGGACGACTTATATTGTAGCACTGAATTTTAACATGCACTATATTATTAGAAGGTTCATAGTCTTAAGGGTTTGCATCACGCTCAACGGTGGTCTACCCCCTTGTTCCCACAACTCCTGCACAGGGCATGGTTTCCGTCGCTCCTTCGCTCCCTTATCCGTTTTCCGCCAGAGAAGGGAGTGAGAGGAGATCACACCGCGGCCTTGGGCTTTTGTTTTTGGTATGCACTGCTGGCCAGTGGCCGGGCGCTCTTTTGCCTCAAGAGCACACATCATGCCAGACTGGTTGTCAGGAGAGAGTTGATGCAGGCAGCTTCAGTCTGTCCCGCTTTGCAAATCTCCTCCTTCTCTGTCTTCCGTTCTATCTTCATCTTTCTTAGCCTCCTCTCAGAAGAATTATAGGAGTTATAGGGTGTGAGGTTACTGGGCTTTTAATGGGAATCATAGTTTTCCCATTATCAGAATGGTGGGAGTGAACAGAGGATATTACTGTAGGTGTTTGTCCAACCTCTACAGCTGGTGAAAAGTGACATTTTTGTAATTGACATTGACATTTCTGTAATTGATATGAAGTTGCGTTCTAAATGGATATTTAGCATTTTACATCAAATTTACACTAACAAATGGCAACTGTGAATGCCAGAAATTCACCAATAAATACAGTGTTTCCAGTGTTACCCGTGGCATATTGCTGCCTGCATATATCACAATGATGAATCACAGTTTATTGTAATTGGACTATCCATAAAACATGGCCAATACTTGTATACAGACAGTGCACAGGGTCATACGTACAAAGACAAAAAATAGCATGATGATACCAAAATAATTTGATAAACATGAAATAACAAAAAATATAAAACAAATCAATTCATATTGTGCATTACTGATAACAAAAAAGAAACAAATCTATGTAAATAATAATTATATTTTTAGCATAAATTAAATAGTAATTTATAGTTTTACTTTAAAAAAAACATTGCCCTGTGTTTTACAGTACATTATGTATTATGTGATGTTAAAACATTTACATTCATCATATACAGTACGGTAACTTACATTTAACCAATTAAAGTTACTGTAGCATTTTATAGTCTTTTTGTGTGTGATATGCAAAGAAGGATATCATTTGACATCTTTATGTGCCACTAATTAAAACATACATAATAATAATAACAACAACAACAACAAATAATAATATATTAGTTATTTAAAATAAAATAGTACATACAAATAATTATTTTACCATTTTATATGAAATAACATGTTTGCAGTTCACAACATAGCATCATACTTTACTCTTTTTGTGATTTTTCAGGTGCTTGTGCTCTGTGCAGGGTATGTTTTGGCCAGTTGTCTGTCTGCACTAAAACAAGGGTTCAAAGGTCCTCGGCTGACTCACCGTTGGCAGTCCGGAGAGACAGTGTGGCTAACTGCCTCTCTCGCAAGTACAGTCTACGACACTGTGTAGGTAAGATTCACTTTCACAGACTTCTAAGAACTCAGACGTGCCATTAGACAGCAATGCAAAGAGCTGAGAGAATTAAACATGTGTCTTCATGCCTCAATTCATTTTTATGGATATTCCGTTTAAGAGAAATTTAAATGTTCCTGAGGCAGAGTTCTTCCTGAGGCCTTTTCGAAAGCAACTTAGTTTCATACCATCGTATGCAACAGGCGGAAAGTTTATTAAACTGACCTAAAATAGGCAGATATGCAAGACACGCAGCTGCATTTCAGTGTCCCCAAGCTAACATTCAAACAAATATCTGCTATTAAATTGTAGTGAGACTAGCTTTATGAGAATTTCTCTAGAGCATGGCGTTAGCAATGTTAGTCCATGGGTTCAATCCAGGAATGAAAATCTATAACTTGAATACTATGTAAGTCACCTTAGATAAAGCATTTTCCAGCCAAATGCATTCAAATTTAAAGGATGTGTATACTGTGTACACATATCATCATGAACACATTTGACATGTATTTGTTATTTGCTAAAGAATAAGAGTAACCCCCTTTTATTAAAACTAATTTCCAAGATACAAACTTAATGTTTAACTATATTGGCAAAAATATTGTACAGGACCTATTTCATGACCGTAAGACAAGGATCAAGAGAAATGATGATTAGTCATGTGGAAGAACTTGACTGGTCTGCAGAAAGCCAAGTCCTAATCCCAGCTGAACACCTCTGGTGTGACTTTAAATGCAGACCTTGAGCCAAAAACTCATCACCAAACACCAATGACTTGTACATATGGGTACAGTCATTTTAGACACTTCCAAAACTGTTGCAACAGAGATGGAAATACAATTTTTAAATGCATGAATTATGTCTCCATCTTTTTTGCCACAATTTGGAAGTGCCTTTTTCTCTTCTAAAGAAGGGAAACTTTTGTCCATATAATGAATGTGATATTGGTGTTTGGTGATGAGTTTTTGGCTCAAGGTCTGCATTTAAAGTCACACCAGAGGTGTTCAGCTGGGATTAGGACTTGTCTTTCTGCAGACCAGTCAAGTTCTTCCACACTGACTGAATCATCATTTCTCTTTGATCCGTGCCTTATACACAGAGACACTGTCATGTTAGAATAGAAAAGGGTTCCTGTCCAAACTGTTGCTATAAAATTAAAAGCACACAATTCCCTAGAATATCATTACATGCTTACACATTAAGATTTGTACTCATGGAAATTACTAAAGTAGTCAAACCTTTCATTAGAAGGGGGTGACCCAATACTTTTGGCAATATAGTGTATATTAAGTAGGGGTTTGATTGAAATAATTTTTTTTTTGTGATAATTTAGTCCTCCCTAATTCAGTCTTGTCATTCAGCCTGAAATTTGAATGACTTGCCAGTAATTATTAACATAAGGATACGTGTTGTCTCTAGTTGAATCTTAATTAAAAAAATATAGAAAATTGTGGGGTCAGTATTTTTTTCAAAAGTAAATACTTTAAGCAAGGATGTATTAAATTGATCAAAAGTGACAATAACATATAATTTAGTATATTACATCAGAAATCATTAATGTAAATTGTTTTCATATTTTACAGTATTGCTGTTTTAGCTCTATTTTTAAATAAATGCAGCCTTGCTAAGCATAGGAGAGCTTCAAAAATATTAAAAAAATCTTACTTTGACTCCAAACTTCAACTGAAGTGTTGATAAGACAGTTCCAGCCTGATTGATAAATACTGCATTCTGGCTCTGCTAAAATACACAATATAGTAATGGTTATGGCATGAAAGGTATTCACCTTACTATTGAGTATATGACTAAACAGTGGTGACATCTATGAACCTATATCTTCCAGTTCAGAAGATTTTTGATGCCAAGGACCCCTAAATATAGCTAACTTCCCAAAATACTACTTAAAAAAAATTAACTGTGTGTGAAAATAAAAATAAAAAAAATCAAAAAGTCCACAGACCTTGACATCTTATAAATGCATTTGGAGTTGGAAAATTATTTCTAGACTGATTATATCATATTTGGCCATTCATTTAAAAGTTGCTGGTGCTTTTCCTCAAGACAGTTGCTTATAACTGCTCGCTAGAAGAGAAACAGAATGAATAATATTTGCATTTTTTTCCTGTTAATTTCACACTGTAAATGAAAGGCTTCCTGTCGATTGTACATTAGCCTGCATCAGGTTTCAGTATCGATGACTGAGGAGTTCAACATGACTTACATCAACAGCTCCCTGTTGATGATACGACAGCACTGAACCCATCTGCCTTCAGCATGTCCCAGTATCACGAGGGAGACAGTCCTCTACTCCAGCTGCAGGAAGTGGACTCCAGCAGGGTGGGAGGTCATGTCCTCTCTCCTGTCTTTAACTCCTCTGGCTCTCCATCCCTGCCAGTAGAGAGCCACCCCATCTGCATCCCATCACCCTACACAGACCTCGGCCATGACTTCACCACCCTGCCCTTCTACAGTCCCGCTCTGCTGGGTTACGGCGCATCGCCTCTGTCCGACTGCCCATCAGTGCGGCAGTCGCTAAGCCCCACTCTCTTTTGGCCACCTCATAGCCACGTTTCCTCAATTGCATTGCATCAGCAACAGACTCGACTACAACAAAACCATCCAGCTGGTGGGACTTGGGCAGAACTTACACCACATGATCACAACGAAGAGGAAAACTGGTATGTGGTAACTCAATTATGTTTTATTTCAGACAGTTACCTAATACTAGCTCAGATGCATGTGCCCAATTTCCTCTATAGCAAACCACTGGCAAAGAGGGTAGCAGATGCAGAGGAGACTTCTGCCCCTTTGAGAGGTAAAGCTGACATGCACTACTGCGCCGTCTGTAGCGATTACGCTTCTGGGTATCATTATGGTGTGTGGTCGTGTGAAGGATGCAAAGCCTTCTTCAAGAGAAGTATTCAAGGTATTGTTCTCTGAAATTACTCCTGTACTTTGTTGCATGTTTATTATTAGGGATGCACCGATATTGATCATCCGATAATCATTTTCATGTTATGACCTATAAACAATAAACGGCTGATCTTAAAATTCAGTTAGTCTAAATTAATAAAATAAAACACTAAAAACTGAAATCGGTCATTTTAATGTTAGGGCCAATAATCGATAAATGACTGATAGTAAAATTAAATTAGTATAAAATGTATAAAAAAATACAACACTAAAAACTAAAAATGACAAATAACTAATAAATGGCTATTTTTTTAATTCAAGCAGTCTGAATTAATAAAAAATAAAAGCTAAAGGCTAATTTTTAATTATTTATGCAATTATTTATGCAAATTTAGGCTTCTCAGCATTTTATTGTAAAGTATGAAAAAGTGATATATTGTCAATTATCTTGTCTCCCTTGCATGTATTTAACCATAATTATCCATCTTTACCATGTAAAATTATGCCTTGACAGCCACATTATCCTTCAGAAATGGTAATTTAACTATAATTGATTCTAATGATTCTAACAACTATTTATTTAATTGTCCAAGACAACCAATGTTGTAGATAGCTGTGCTAGTTTAATGCCTCCATAAGGCCACTTACAGTCGATAAACATACAGTCCATAAACATAGTAACAGACTCGTTTGACTTGTTAAGTTCTAAGCAACTTCTCAGTCGATAATAACGAACATCTGATTCATTTCTCAGGACACAATGATTACATCTGCCCTGCCACCAACCAGTGCACCATCGACAAGAACCGCCGCAAAAGCTGCCAGGCCTGCCGTCTGCGAAAATGTTATGAAGTTGGAATGATGAAATGTGGTGGGACTCTTTCGTTTTCCATTCCTCCTTATCAACACCCTTTCTACACCCACACAGTTACCAAACACTTCATCTCAGATTACTGCTGAATTTTGTCCAAAGCCATGAACTTTGGAATTTATGTCCCAATATTAAGCAGCTATCGTGCCGTGAAGTTTTGATATGCATCACCATTGTGATGATGATGTGATAGAATGATTATTTATAGAGGCTGGTCAAAGGCTGCACCAAAAAATCCAGATAAATGACTCATCATGCATACAGTACGTTTTATGATTTCGCATTATAATAATTCACGCACATATTTGAACCAGATGGTCTTGCATGTTGGCTTTTGAGCTGTATGTAATCTTGGATGGCTTGTGCTAGTTGAATTAAGTCTGTGTTGCTGTGGAGACTGTTACCATCTATCCTCATCCAGTCTTGTAATTGTTATTTTAGGTCAGTCTACTTTCACAGCTTTGCTTCAAGGTTAGAAGAGAAAGCGATGTACTCTCATCTCATTGGTTGATGTGGTTGTTTTGAGCTCTGTATCAAATGTCATATCAAATACACCATTCTGTGAACAAGTTTTTGCAGCTTTTTGCTTTGCTTTCTGCTCAAACACATTTTGGTTTAAGCTAGTGGTTCTCAACCTTTTTGGCTCTTTGTCCAACACATTCTTAATATGAATATATTAATAATAATTTATGAATTTTAGTATAATCCTTTAAATCTGCATGGATCAGGTTGAAGTGTATGGTGCAGTTAAATGGTATTTTTTCACAGGGTTACGCCGAGATCGTAGCAGCTACCAACAAAGAGGTGGACAGCAGAAGGGATTGGCGCGATTCTCTGGCAGGACGAGAACACGTGGCCCGGGATCTCAAGAAATCAAAAGTGTCCCATGTCCCCTTGGTGGAAGTAAGGTGGTTAGCATAGCGTTGAGCCCTGAGGAATTAATCACTCGAATCATGGATGCCGAGCCACCCGAGATTTACCTCATGAAAGACATGAAGAAGCCATTCACTGAGGCCAACGTCATGATGTCACTGACCAACCTGGCCGACAAAGAGCTCGTTCACATGATCAGCTGGGCCAAGAAGATCCCAGGTGAATGTATAACCAGATTCATAAGAAAAAACAAATCAGTTATAACACTAGATCAATGTGTTACTACATTTCTGCTTCCAAAAACACAAATCTAGCTAACTGCAAATCCACATGGACAAGAGCTTGTCAGTCATAGCATCAATTTGTAGACCAAACCCGCAAAGCTGATTCACTATGGATTCCCTCTGGAAATTCTAATGAGTTTTTAGAATAGCATTTTTTGATTTATGAGTCCAGTGAGGGATGTGGTTAACATTACTTGAGAAGAATGTGTCATCTTCTTAATTTAGAATGACATCATACCAAGGTTCAAACTAACTTTCCGGTTGATCTGTGCTTTTAAAATGTTGCAAACAAGTTGCTGCATGAAGTGAACAACAGTTGAATTTCACTTCATTCATCAAGCACGTAGACTCAAATGTTTGTTCTGTATAGCAGTTTGAACATTGTGTCATCAATCAAATCTCACTATTGTAAAATGCACATTAGAAATTCCTGAGGGAATCTGTGGCTCGATAATGCTAACTCACTTTATAATTCAGGACCGCAAAATATCTGAATATTGAGCTTTTGTAGTGGAATGATGAAAAAATTTAACATTAAACTCAATATTGAATGCGCATGTACACACACACGTGTTGGTTTTTATGGTTTACGGGGACTCTCCATAGGTGTAATGGTTTTTATACTGTACAGACTGTATGTGCTATTTCCCTACACCTACCCTACACCTAAACTTAGCCCTCACAGGAGACGGTGCATTTCTATTTTCCCTCAAAAAAACTCACTCTGTATGATTTATAAGCGTTTTGAAATTATGGGGACACTGAAAATGTCCTCATAAATCACCTTCTCCTTGTAATACCTATGTCATACCCATGTCATTATACAAATTTGTGTCCTCATAAACCACATAAACATGCACACACACACACACACACACACACACACACACACACACACACACACACACACACACAACACACACACACACACACACACACACACACACACACACACACACGTGTTGGTTTTTATGGTTTACGGGGACTTTCCATAGGAGTAATGTGTTTTTTATACTGTACAGACTGTATGTGCTATTGCCCTACACCTACCCTACACCTAAACTTAGCCCTCACTGAGACGGTGCATTTTTCTACTTTCCCCCCAAAAAACTCACTCTGTATAATTATAAGCGTTTTAAATTATGGGGACACTGAAAATGTCCTCATAAATCACCTTCTCCTTGTAATACCTATGTCATACCCATGTCATATACAAATTTGTGTCCTCATAAACCACATAAACATGCACACACACAGACACACACGCATGCACGCACGCACGCACGCACGCACGCACGCACGCACGCACACACACACACACGTATGCTGTATACACACATTTATGCTGTATATAAAATTATTTAACGTTCAGCAGCCTGAACTCTGCAATGAAAGAACCGTAAGAGGCCTTTTCCTCTAAGTTTTTTTATGTACTTGATGTTTTCTGTTTTCTTGGCTGATTTTTCATTGTAATTAATACTTGGCTTTTGAGATGGAAGAGTCTTTTATTAGTGAATCATCCTGTTATGATTCTGAACATGAACAGTTTGTTTATTCTGAGAACATGAGGAAACTTTCCCTCAGAGTGTCTTGTACAGAACTGTTTTAAGATGTGTAAGGAGCTATTAACAAGTGCTTATTTCTCACTGCAGGTTTTGTGGAGCTCAGTCTTTTTGACCAGGTCCATTTGTTGGAGTGCTGCTGGTTAGAGGTGCTGATGCTGGGACTGATGTGGCGATCCGTTAATCACCCTGGAAAGCTCATTTTCTCCCCAGACCTCAGTCTCAGCAGGTAACTAGTGTCAGTTAATTGTGTTTATCCTTCCCATTGCCTAATTTATGAACAGGCACATTCATCTCTCTGTGCTTTGAATATAAATGTTTTTTTATTCTCAAGTGCTTTGGATGGTCAGTATTTTTTTGCAGCTGTTAGTTTGTTCTGTGTGCCAGTATGGTATAAGTCTCTGATTACATGTTGGTAACATTTTGATTTACAGACTTCCGTTAACCATCTGGTCACTTCAAGGTTGAAAGCCATTTAGCTATGATTATTTAAAGTTAGCATGCCAACCTAAATATAATCAGTCCATGACATGGTGTCCATTTTTTTCATAAAAAAATGCAGTTCATACACACAGTGACCTGAATACATATATCCTATGATGAGCATGTTTTATTTCCTGAATTAAATATCATTTTTATATTTTTGGGGAGACATAAAATTCAAAATGTCAGGGTGACGCAACTTTCCTACCAATGGTGCTTTAACCCTCTGGTTGTGTTCGGACTCCTGTCACACTTGTGGTGGTTCCCGGTCAAAAATGACCGGACTCCGATCAATTGCTTATAAATCTGTCATTATGTTATATTTTCACCACCAATATTGGATTATTAATTTAATATTTTTTGTCAACTTGTTTTCTTTCATTTAGGACTGGTTTTGTGTTTCTATTTGCATCTGATTAATCGTAAGCCTCATTTATCCGAAAGTAGGCACCTCATTTTTTGAGTGAAAAAAGCATTTTTTATGAATAATTTTCACAATATGAGATAAAAAATTATGAAAATTTGCACTGTTTCTCACACTAGTGTACTTTAATGATTAATCAGGAAGTTTGCTTTTAAATGCTTTTATTTTGTACAAAATTGCAAAAAGTCACACTTGTGGTGTTCCCGGTCAAAAATGACCGGACTCCGATCAATTGCTTATAAATCTGTCATTATGCTATATTATCACCAAATATTGGATTCAATCTTTTTGTCAACTTGTTTTCTTTCATTTAGGACTGGTTTTGTGTTTCTATTTGCATCTAATTAATCGTAGGCCTCATTTATCTGAGAGTAGGTACCTCGTTTTTTGAGTGAAAAAAGCATTTTTTATGAATAATATTCACAATATGAGTTAAAAAATTATTAAAATGTGCACTGTTTATCGCACCTAGTGTGCTTTAATATTTAATCAGGAAGTTTTCTTTTAAATGCTTTAATTTTGTACAAAATTGCACAAAGTCACACTTGTCAAAAATGGCCGGCCATTGAAAGTGAATGGGGAAGAATGAAAGTAAGAGAAACAACTAGTGTTCAGGAGCATGTTGTGCTTACAAACATAAAGGCCTTGGACCTGTGCGTGTGTGAATGCATGTATACTCACGCTATCACACACACACGCTCAAACTGCCTTGTCTTTAGCCTATTTTCTTTCATCACATATTCTAGACAAAACATTATGGCAGTAGGTTTTGAGGCTTTCATGTTCTCACAGAGTAGACGAAAGTTTACAAATAAATGCTTTAGCACAGAGAGAGAGAGCATATAAATGCCTCACATCACCTTGCTTGTCATTCAGTCCGTGTCAGCGCAATGGCGAAGAAGCTGTCTTTACAAGAGGTTCTTGATCATATTACTGATCAAGAGAATAGCGGGAGTATAGCGGGAATAGAGGAAGAGACAACTGAAGATGAATCTTACAGTGAAGATGCATTGCAAGATATATTGGAAGAAGAAAACATCACTGAACAAGCTGAAAACCTTGCAACAACTGAAGAGGAGCAATCTTCTGATTTTGAGGGCCAAGCTGAAGTTGATGTAACATTCTGGTCGAAGGATGGAAATTTGTCCTGGTCATCATCTCCAACTGAGAAGAAAGGCAGATTATCCACAGAAAATGTCATAAAGATGACACCAGGGTTGACAAAATATGCCACATCCCGCATTGAAGACATAAAATCATGCTTCAACCTGTTTCTGGCAGAGCCTATTGAAAACATAGTCATATCCATGACTAATTTGGAGGGAAGACTGTGTTCCTGTGGCTCAGTGGTTAGAGCATTGCGTTAGCAGCGCAAAGGTTGTGGGTTCGATTCCTAGGGAACACACATACTGACAAAAAAATGTATAGCCTGAATGCACTGTAAGTCGCTTTGGATAAAAGCGTCTGCTAAATGCATAAATGTAAATGTACAAGGAAAACTGGAATGAGGTAGATCGAACAGACATAGAGGCATACATAGGTCTCTTGATTCTGTGTGGGGTCTACAAGTCCAGAAATGAAAACGTCGCCAGTTTATGGGATGCAGACACAGGTCGGGCAAACATTTGCAAGGCACATGCAAAATTTATTTGTGAGTCATGTGAATAAGTTCACAAAATGACCAGTTGCACGGCACATACAAATGCTAGTGTCAGTCACTTGCATGAGTTCAAACAACAACCAGGTGTTCGTTGATGTGGTTCTCTATATGGCAATGCCAATGTTTTTGTTTTTCTGTCACAATGGTCAGATTTGTTGTTCCATGATATTGTCTGTTTGACAGTGTCAGTGTGCAGGATATATATAACTGAAATATAACAGTTTTGGTTTGTTGTTCCATGAAATGTTATAATGTAAAAACATCGTAATGTGTTCTTTCTTGTTTGTCACGATGGTCAGATTTAACAGGGAACGGCATAAGTGTTACTTTGTACCCCTTTTCAGAAAATAAAAGCATTTCAAAATAAAGGTCCTGCTTTTTGTGATCTTCCCCATTCACTTTCAATGGCCAGCCATTTTTGACAAGTGTGACTTTGTGCAATTTTGTACAAAATAAAAGCATTTAAAAGCAAACTTCCTGATTAATCATTAAAGTACACTAGTGTGAGAAACAGTGCAAATTTTCATAATTTTTTATCTCATATTGTGAAAATTATTCATAAAAAATGCTTTTTTCACTCAAAAAATGAGGTGCCTACTTTCGGATAAATGAGGCTTACGATTAATCAGATGCAAATAGAAACACAAAACCAGTCCTAAATGAAAGAAAACAAGTTGACAAAAAGATTAAATCCAATATTTGGTGATAATATAGCATAATGACAGATTTATAAGAAATTGATCGCAGTCCGGTCATTTTTGACCGGGAACACCACAAGTGTGACTTTTTGCAATTTTGTACAAAATAAAAGCATTTAAAAGCAAACCTCCTGATTAAACATTAAAGCACACTAGTGTGATAAACAGTGCAAATTTTCATAATTTTTTTATCTCATATTGTGAAAATTATTCATAAAAAAAAAAAAATTCACTCAAAAAACGAGGCACCTACTCTCAGATAAATGAGGCCTACGATTAATCAGATGCAAATAGAAACACAAAACCAGTCCTAAATGAAAGAAAACAAGTTGACAAAAAGATTAAATCCAATATTTGGTGATAATATAGCATAATGACAGATTTATAAGCAATTGATCGGAGTCCGGTCATTTTTGACCGGGAACACCACAAGTGTGACTTTTTGCAATTTTGTACAAAATAAAAGCATTTAAAAGCAAACCTCCTGATTAAACATTAAAGTACACTAGTGTGAGAAACAGTGCAAATTTTCATAATTTTTTATCTCATATTGTGAAAATTATTCATAAAAAAAGATTTTTTCACTCAAAAAACGAGGCACCTACTCTCAGATAAATGAGGCCTACGATTAATCAGATGCAAATAGAAACACAAAACCAGTCCTAAATGAAAGAAAACAAGTTGACAAAAAGATTGAATCCAATATTTGGTGATAATATAGCATAATGACAGATTTATAAGCAGTTGTTTGGAGTCCGGTCATTTTTGACCGGGAACACCACAAGTGTTACTAGGTTAAATAAAACCCACAAAAAATTACGAAATCTTTTAAAAAATTAATGAGAAGTACTTATACCCTATGTGAACAAAGTCAGTAAGTTTGAGTCCAATGCGATAACGTTAACTAGTATTTTCGGGAAAAAGAAAATCTTTTTCGGGTCAATTTGACCCGAACACAACCAGAGGTTTAAAACAAACTCCTGATGCATTCGAAAAACCAACATTCATACTATTAACTTCCATTAATTTATTCACTGGAATTTTGACATGTTTTTATAATGTAATATACAAATCTAACATGTCTTCTAACACTGCGTAAGCTTGGTATAAAGAACTGTGTATTCATAACAGTTGTTTGTGTAGAATATAGCACAATATCTTAAGAATACAGCTGTGAAACAAAATCAGCGGTTTGGCCAGATGTGTCAGAGCAAGTATGGTGGGAATCAGAGAGCTGTGGGAAGACAGGAACTGATTCTGCAATGGCTTGTGTATTATCACGCCCCCCTCTACTCCGCTGCCCTTTGCACCCTCTAACATGGTGTGTACCAGTGTTGTAATGTGAGAAAATAAATGGGCCAGGGTTACAGACGCTCCAGACTTTTTACTGGGCTACACTTCCAAACCGTTCCAGTCATGGGTGGGCTGTAAATATGCTCACCATCTGATATGCCGCCAGACATTTACTGTATTTTCATTGGCTTCATTTTGGATACTGAATTCATAGCCAACTGAATCCCTGAGTTTAACTCGGTGTACTGCTTGTCAACATTTAAAAAAGGGCCAAAAACAGAACTTGCCACAGTTGCTAGCTCTGACTATAGCCATTAATGATTCAACAAATTCCCCAAAATAATTCGTAAAATAGTAATGAAGTACAACGGCATTTGTGACCAAGTCTTGTTTAAAACTAAATGGAAGTGACCTTCATTGTTCTCTCTGTTCTCACAAGTTTTAATGAAGTGTTAGGTCCATTCCCAGTCTCATTCACTGCTGTAGCACCTCTCAGCATCTCACAGAGCACCAGTACTCTGATTTTCCATTGACGCTTTATACAGACTTCGCCATTCGTACTTTCACAAGGTGCCAGGTTTGGAATACGACTATTGAGGTTTGAGATTGAGGCCTGGTCCTGGGTTTCTGATGGTGTGAAGTTAATTTGCAAAACTGCTAAACGTCTTTGTGTTTGTCAGGGACGAAGGCAGCTGTGTGCAGGGGTTTGTGGAGATCTTTGATATGCTGCTGGCAGCCACGTCCAGGTTCAGAGAACTGAAGTTACAAAGAGAGGAGTACGTGTGTCTCAAAGCCATGATCCTGCTCAACTCTAGTGAGTGTTCTTCTCATTAAAAGTTTTATGAAATGTGCATGCATTTTTACCACTTGTATTACTAAAACAAATGTATTTTTATTAGAAACAAGGAATGTGGACGTATTTTTCTTTTTTCTTTTTACCTTCCCAATAAGACAGAAAAATCACAGTGGATCTCAGTTATTTCAAATAGACAGCAAAGAGATTAAATCGAATGTATTCACAATACATTCCTAAAAACAACTTTCTTATTTTCTTCTTTTTTTAAACTTTCTCATTAAATTAGTTTAATATTCAATTATTTGATCTATAATATCAAGCTTTGTTGTTTTAATGTACACACATTACATTTTTTTATTTGTGCTATTTTTTTAAATAACCCATGATGTCTTACTGTTGCCAGTAAAGTAAACATTTGAAATATTGAATATTTAATCTTAATGTTCAATATTAATCCATAAATACCATAAATGAGGTTTTTGATCTCACTAAGTCTTTCAATTAAAAATAACTTTTCTATTTGAATACATTTTGAAATGTAATTTGTTCCTGTGATGACAAAGCCATCATTATTTTAATCTTCAGTGTCACATGATCCTTCAGAAATCATTCTAATAAACTGATTTGCAGACCAAGAAACATTTTTTTTTTTCAATGTTGAAAACAGTTATGCTGAATATTTATGTAGAAACTCTGACATTTTTTCAGGATTCGTTGATGAATAGAAAGTTCAAAAGAGCAGCATTTTTGCGTCCTCGCTGAATAAAAGTATTCATTAAAAAGAGAAAAACTTACTGACCCGAAACATTTTGAGCAGTAATGTAAACCTTTTTTATCAACCAGTTAACAATATTAAATAGTCAAATTTACTGCAATATACAAAATTACATTCTGAAAAAAATTGGAAGCATAAACGATTTATCAAATCTGTCAACATTTTGAATCTTCCGCCTGTAATATAGTTAATGATGGATTTTTTATGTTTTCATGTTTTAGCAAAGACAAAAGGTGGGCTAAATTGAAGTCAGCAAATTCTGTCTCTAACACTGGATTGTAACGGAAGAAAAAAAGATTTAGTATAGTGAATAATTTCATCCACAAACATACTTTGAGCAGTCTTTTGGCTCTGTTTATCATCGAGTACTTATGCTCCAGACATAGCAGTGATTCTCACACAGGAGAAGTGGGTTCGATTCCTGCAGCGATCACACTCCCCTTCATTTCCTTTCCTCTTAGTGTCTCAAACATCAAAAATCCAAGCAAATCGCAGACCTCCACAAAGCCGTAATAAATAGTGTTCACTTGATGCCCATAACTCAGAAGGTTACTACAACTATACTTGCTTTAAAGTCAAGGGAGTGTTGGCAAGGCCAGGCAAGAAAAACGCTCACACACTGTATGAAGTCTTAATGGGGACAACATGCCTTTTCTCCACGCTTTCAACCAAGTATCCATTTCAAAGCAAACGCTTATGTAAGTAACAGGCAGTGCCTGCTTAGTGTTTATCATCTGAAGGAACCAGTATTTCTTCCTGCTCTGATTCCTCTGAACTTTTGATCGGTCTTTTCCTCATGCATTATCTCTTCATTCTCATTCCCCAACAGCTGTCTTCACTTTGTCTCCTTGGTATCACTTATTTGATCGCTCCAGATGTGTTGCGTTGTTTTTGAATGGGATATTCTTCAGATTGGATGCTTATTTGGGTATCACCCTCTATTAATTTAAATGGCTGTAAATGTCAGCGTCTCATGGCTTTAATCTCTGAGAAGCTGCACTTTTGCGTCATTGCAGACATGTGCCTGAGTTCGTCGGAGGGAGGAGAGGAGCTGCAGAGCCGGTCGAAGCTGCTGGGTATGCTGGACTCGGTGACGGATGCTCTGGTGTGGGCCATCTCCAAGACGGGCCTGAGCTTCCAGCAGCGCTCCACCAGACTAGCTCATCTGCTCATGCTGCTCTCCCATATAAGGCACCTCAGGTACAGACAATACAAACCTGGAATAAGGAACTTTCGATGCAGGTGACTTCTTTGAGTGCACATCATGCTGGATTTTCACTCCGAAAATGTGTCTTGTGCTTCATGCACAGTAATTTGTTTGAAGACTGTGAAATGTATTTCTTTGCTCAAGAATTATCGATGCAAAATCATAGAAATTGCAGTGAGCAATTAAACACTGATTACAATTACAGTTCATTCAGACACCTAGTCTGCTACCCATCATTTTTTTTGTTGGAATGATTATGAACATCAGGCAATTACTGTAATTGTTTTCTGTTGGCTAGTTGAAATATCATTTGAAGCATTGTCATGTATCTATAGTGGTGTTTTTTTTTTTTGGAGTGCTGCTTAGTGCTTACAAAAAAAGCAGTTTTCAAAGTAGCTTTTCCAGTTGCTAATTTGTCCAGAAATTGGCAGTGTAGCACAAATGCTTCATCACTTTTTTAACCAGTTCACATGTTTAAGTGCAAACTGAGATTAATTCATTCAGAAACCCTCATTGTTTTTGAGCCAATACAGCTCTGATTAAAATACAGAAAAACAGTGATATTGTGAAATATAATATTATTGCAATTTCTAATATTGGTTTCCTATTTTTTACTTTAAAATATCATTTATTTCTGATTCATTGCTGAATTTTCAGCATCATTACTCCAGTCTTCAGTGTCACATGATCCTTCAGAAGTATTTCTAATATGCTGATTTATTATCAGTTGAAACTGTTGTACTGCTTAATATTTTTTTTAAACCTGGGATCCTTTTTCTTTGGTGAATAAAAAGTAAAAAACAACAGTTTCTAACAATATTAGTCTTAACTATCACTTTTTACCTATTTAACACATCTTTACTATTCATTATTCATTGAATAGTAGTGTATACTGTAACAAAAATTTAATTTTTAATTAAAACTGTTCTTTTTTACTTTTTATTTAACTAAGAATCCATAAGTTTCACAGGCCTCCAAAATATAAGCAACAGCTGTTTCCAACATTGATTATAAATCAGCATATTAGAATGATTTCTGAAGGATCATGTGACACTGAAGACTAGATTAATGATGCTGAAAATTCAGGAACAAATTACATTTTAAAGTATATTAAAATAGAAAAGTTATTTTCCATTGCAACAATATTTCACAAAATTACAGTATGTATAGTAATGTATCCAACTACTTTTTCCAAAAGGTTAATTTATATTATACTCTTTTAACAAATTAGCTTATAGCCTGGCTCTATTTGTAACTTTTGGTCTGTGCAAAAGCTTCCACTGACTGTATATCCACTATCTGTAGTAATAAAGGCATGGACCACCTCCACTGCATGAAGATGAAGAAGATGGTTCCTCTGTATGACCTGCTTCTGGAGATGCTGGACGCTCATATCATGCACAGCTCCCGTCTGTCTCACTCCGGCCCTCGAGCGGCTCCTGCTCCCAAAGAGAGCAAAGCCGTCCAGGAGGCCTTCGCCTGCACTTCTCAGCATGGAGGGACCTTAGAACCCTGAACCATTTCTGGTGAGATATAGAAACAGTAGTTTCTTTCATAATGCAGGTATTGTGACGTTTAAATAAATACGTTTTACTGATGAAAATAGCTGTTTTATAAAATATTTAGTTTGTACATTCATTTCACAGGATGTTGCCAGATAACATTCTTCCATAAATCTTAAAATAACTGAAACAAAAATTTTCATTTGCTCTTCTTTCTCTCCAGCGCTGAAGAATGATCTATAGTTTCGGGAGAATGGACTACAAAAACAGCCATGCAAAAAGAGTGGAATAGGATTTCTCAAGATGAAAAACAATTTTTCGTTTTTTAAAAATTGGCGTTTGCTTTGAAATCCTCTTTTTTAAAACTAATTTTGAATGCAATTGTTTGCTTTTATTCAACCGGAACCACAAAAAAAGAGAGAAAATAAGTTACATTTTTACAAAACCTTATCAATTGCTGGTTGTTTGATAAAAACCGGTTACTATTTGTTTTGATCTTGAATTTCAGTGTAACATGCAGTGAGATATCTCATAGCGTCACATGCACCCTTTCCCATGAAATGCACCACAATGACATGTACAGTTTCTACTTTACCATTTTCTCTTTCTAAACAGTACATTTGCAACTTGTTTTTTTGTAATAGAAATTCACACTGATGCCCTCATCAACTGTAGCATCTGTTACAGATAGAGCGATTATTGACGACACTGTCAGAACAAACAGATCCGATTCCTTCACTTGCAAAACGACAGTATGGACAGTCATTGCTAAAGATGAGAGAGGTTTGTATGCAATGGGAGCAGAGACTAAATACTGGACCAAAGGTTCAGAAGAAATTGAATCAAGCTTTTTTTTTTAATGTAACGCGCAGTATAGGGCCTAATTCAGGACAGCTGGATGTTTTGTTTACATCTATTTCTTTTGACAAAACCGATTACGGACGAACACGTTTAAAAAAACACTTAAAATGTGCTCGAAGAACTTATTTCGTCCTGCTCTCTATCCAGTAAACCCCTTTAAGACCATAACGGTCTTGTACAAAGCATTTATATATTTTCTAGAGACAGCTCAATCTATTGCTACTATTCCACTGTGAAAACCTGTGTCTGTAAGATGCACCACAACTACCAAAAAGAGTACTTGTGATATTGCACTTTAATAGTTCTGTGAAATATCTGAAGCCCTATCATGAGAATTCAATTTAATTCACGATTATTTGTATAGCGCTTTTTACGATACAATCGTTACAAAGCAACTTCACAGGAAATTAAGTTTCTAAAATAGATTTATATTGTAGAAACTCAATATAATTAACTAATGGCAAAATTTGGTTAATTCAGTATAATCGCTGATGGTTGGCTTCCTCGGAGGTCCTCCGAGTACTGAATCAATCTACAGTATATATATATATATATATACAAATACAGACACTTACAAAAAATAGCAACTGGATTAATTGATATGAAATCAAACCTACCTTAAAGATTTGAATATAAAGATAGATGTTACAAGTACTTCATTTTAATTAACACAGATTATTTATAAATGTTATTGTAACGGATTTGATATGAAGCTTTAATATTGATTTGACAGTTTTTGGCAACTAAGCATTAAAGACCAGCTGTAATACAGATTTGTTGTAGACAATGTTTATTTTTAAACAGAACAAAAGTTTTAATTTGTAAAATGTTTTCGAAATTTACTTTCTGTACACATCTTGTGCAGTACATATGTAACACTGTTATTCACACAGGGGTGTATTAAAATGTTTCCATTTGCATTTGACATTTTTATTTATTTGTGTGTGTGTGGGGGGGGGGGGGGGTCAAATCAAATATGAAGAGTTAATTCAGGCCATATAACACTTTAAAATGAGACTACAATCTCAAAATAGCAGTCATCCATCAAGTCACCACAAACTGTGGCCGAAGAGTCAATCTTTTCCAGTTTCAAACTTATAATCTTTAATCAGTGCATGATGTGCTTAAATCTAGAAATATTTGAGAAAGTCCTCAGTGATTTACATTCAAGCTCATACAATGACTGACATTTTTCTTTACAGCATTGTGACAAAAAAAAAAAAAATAGATCACCAACAAAATTCTTAGTATGGCTCTCAAAGGGGAATAAATAGTATAAAATAAATCATATTAATACAAC
The DNA here is from genome assembly GCA_027422405.1 of Ptychobarbus kaznakovi. Classification (NCBI taxonomy): domain Eukaryota; kingdom Metazoa; phylum Chordata; class Actinopteri; order Cypriniformes; family Cyprinidae; genus Ptychobarbus; species Ptychobarbus kaznakovi. The sequence goes on from CM049794.1 coordinate 37,168,756, forward strand.
CGTTAACATATTGCTTGGACAAAAGTGAGGTGCTTCGCATGTTTTGAGTCATGAAAACGGCTCGAGAGAACAGTTGATGAGAGACTCATGTGGGAGGGGGACCGTTGGTGTAGCGTAACATGGGGTGGAACGAGCGGGCAAAATTGTTGGAAAAGGTGCAGCTGTAGTCGTCTTCAGAAAGAGGGACCAAGCAGGCCAGAACAAACAGCAGCAGGAACAGGAGATGCAGAGGGAAAGCCGCTCGCAGGACCCGATAGAAGAACGAACGCTGAGGTGATGGGTCACGCTTTGACCTGAAACAAGAGGAAAAGTTTTACTGCTGATCTTTTAATCAACTCTTATCTCCTTTGAAACATAAATACTTATTTACACTGTGTTTATGCATTTTTGTTAATAGTATATATATTTTTTATAATATTTAATGTACAAAAATAAATAAAATAGAAAATAAAAATGGTTTATGTGTGTGCCACTATACCGAGAGCATTGTGTGGATTTCCTGTCTCCTGAAGCATCAGTTGTAGACTCCTGCAAACACATGACACACGATCGTGTTCAGCACTTCACCTCATATCAAAACTACTCAACCACATCCTATCGCTCGAAATTATGAGCATGTTATCTACTTTTGATTTCAATATTATTTATATATGACAGTAACTGCCTTATCTTAGTTAATTATATTTGTTTATATGGTGGAATGGGCAAAATGCTCTCAAACTAAAATTATTAGAATTTTGTGGTTGGTGAGATTTTTTTAATGTTTTTAAATATGTCTCACAAAAGACTGCATTTATTTAATCAAAATACAGTAAAAAAACAGTAGTATTGATAAATATTACGATTTAAAATAACTTCTATTTTAATATACTGTACATTTTTTTAATTCAATATATTGTAACAGCCATTACTCGAGTCTTCAGTGTCACATGATCTTTCAGAAATCATTCTAATATGCTGATTTGCTGCTCAAGAAACATTTATCAATGTTAAAAACAGTTGTGCTGCTTAATATTGTTGTGGTAGCCTTTGTGATTTTTTTCAGGATTATTTGATGAACAGAAAGAACAAAATAGACCATACAGCTATTTACTTTTATCAATTGAATGTGTCATTGCTGAATAATTAATTTCTTTGTGTTTTTATTTAAATCTGTCTGACACCAAACTTTTGAATGGTGAAAAAAAAAAATCTGTAAGATTTTTTTTAAATGCACTTCTGAGGGTTGAACATGTTCAAGGTTTTGATTAACACTCAAGGTTCAACAATTTTAATTGACTATTCATTGACCTTAGGCTAAGCTCTGCCCCCTCAATCAATGAAGCTTCGCAGAACATCCCATAGGAACCATTTGGGGATTTCCATGAACAGTCCTTTTTTTTTGCACAATGTGCTCATAAAGTGGTTATATATTTAAAGGAAAATAATTTGTTTGTGTGTTGGAATGAAGAAATACTGTAAAGAAAAAAAAAAAAAAGTATAAATACAAAATGTGTTGTATCCGTAAGCGGAAGTGAGCTTTCCTTTAATTTTTTTGTGTGGAGTAAATGGATGAAGAATGTTTTACCAATCTCTCTTCAATGGTCTGGAGATCCTGGTTGACTTGACGTGACAGTAGTCTTAGTTTGCTTCCAATGACGTGGAGTTTTTCCCGGGCTTCAGCGCTGTCCTCCCCATCAGCCTCAGGGAGCAGCTCGGAGACGATCTCCTGCAGGGAGCTCACTCGCTTCTGTCTGCCCTGCAGCTCCTCTGCCAGATCCTGCCACCAGGGGGTGCAAAACATAAGCTCGGCACACAGATAACACAAACTAGAGGTCAGTCTTGGAGAAGCTGATGTTGTTCTGGTTTGGGTTTCTCTGACTCACCTTCAGGGTGTTCCTGTGTTCTTGAAGCATGGAGGGCTGCACAGAAGGGTCGTTCATGTTCACAGTGTAGCGTCTGCTCTCTGCATGGGCCAGCCATAGCAGTTGAGAGTGGACCACCTCGTGGAACTCCTACACAAGTGCAGATTGTCAGTGGTGGGAGATGAAGATTCATGTGGCATCGATCCCAATACAGCGTCAATCATTCCATTGAGGTTTTGTATACATGTTTGACAGATCTCTCACCTGACAGCGTCCTAGGGTAGTGCGCAGACTGTCCTCCCACCCCTCTAGTCCCGCACAAGCTTCTGTCCAGCGGCAATTCATACTACGCAGACCTTCCTGAAGCTCAGGTGCTCCTCCTGTAGCTTCCTGCTGCAGCTCTTGCCCACCCAGGTTCAGAGACAGCATCAAGGTCTTATAGCGAGCAAATTTCTTCTGCATTTCCTGTGCAATGTGGAACAAATTAGAGTGTGAAGACAATAGCTTTTCCTTTACAGTGTCTCTGTATAAATAATCTAAAAGATTGGATGTAGTTTAGAACTGTAGCTGTGATGCTCACTTTAAGTTGTTTGACCCTCTCTTCTAAGAGCTCGACACTGACGGCAGTCTCAGGCTTCTGCAGTCTGTCCACCTCAGGGGTGACACAATCCAGCCAGGAAGTGATGTCGTGCAGGTCAGAGGTCAGCTGCTGGGGGTCTCTGGAGCTGCACTGCTCTTTACTCACTGCTTGAGCCTGCAGCAGCTCCCAGCGCTCAATCACTCCTGCGGAGAACATGTTCATGAAGTGAAAAAAAGATCTAAATGTACATCTGTCCATTCTTATCTGGTCTACAGTAGACAAATGAAGGAACCACTATCCACCAACCCATCCCTTCATTTGTCTACTCTATCTACTCATTTTCAAACTCTCTATCCATGTATCTATCGATCCAGGCATCTATCTATTCAACCTTTCCTCCAATTTTCTATCCAAATATTAATTGACCTTAGGCATTCCTAGGTTTGTTTGTCCTCTATCCACTCATCCATCTATACCCAACCGTCTTTCCATCCATCTATCAATTTATCCATTCATCCACCTCCTACTCCTTCATTTGTCCAACCACCTATCTATTCATCTATTTACCAAACCATTTTTTCCATCAGTTTATCCACCAATTCAGTCATCTGTCTATCCAACCGTGTACAACTATCCATCAATTCATCCAGCAATTTGTTTTTCCATCTATCAACTCCTCCATCTATACACAACTATCTTTCTATCTATCCATCCATCCATTCCATCTATCCACCCATCCCTTCATTTCTCTAACCAACATTCTACCTATTCATCTATTTACCTAACTATTCATCCATCAGTTTATTCACCAATTCATCCATTCATTTTATTTTTTTTTTTAAAGAATAAGAATAACAACAGAACTTGGCAAACAGTTGAGTGGTCACCTTTGCACCTATACATAGGTCTTATTACATACATACAGAGGTCAGGTCAGATTACAAAACATTAAGACAAACAATCCATTTTTCCCAGTATTAAAGATGTGTCCATCCGTAATTTTAATGCAAAAGTGATTCTGTCCATATTTTGAACAATGGTTACAATGTCCAACCATTCAGCCTTTGTTGGATGTTCAGACTGGAGCCACATTCGCGTTACTGCTTTCTTGATTGTTGCTAATAGTATCTTTAATAAGTACTTCTCTCACCGTCAAATGAGCTGGTAAGTTACCCAAATAAATTGTAGAAAAAGAATAATCAATTGCATCATCACAAATATTGTGTGTTACCTCCTGCCAGTATGGCTGAATGGTTGGGCAGCTCCAAAATACATGAAAGTGATCTGCTAGTTGTTCCCCACATTTCCTCCAGCACAAACCACTACCCTTCTCACCATTCTGAATAGATTTTAACTTAGGGTTATGAATTACCTAATAAGATTCCTCCAGCAGAATTCTCTCCACATAACGGAACGAGTAGAAGTAGCCTGAACAGAACAGATATTCAACCACTCTTCCTCTGAAATAGCAAGACTGGCTTCTCTCTCCCATTTTATTCTAACCTGCCTAGCTGAGTGTTCTTTATTGGATTGAATAGATAATAAAGTTAAGACAAGTTTCCTATTATCCTTATTTTTATAGACTTCAATGAATAAATCTACTTAATTGGGGTAATGCTTCTCCAAATATCTTATTTCACTGTTGAAATAAGTCCTGGTTGTAGATACCTAAAGAAATCAAAATTTTCCAGACCATACATATCAGAGATCTCCTGATAACCTATCTAATTCTCCCTCTGAGGAAATTGAACTAAAAGTAGTGATGCCAAGCCAATACTAAGATTGAAACCTCCCATCAGACTTTGCTGGTTTAAAGTCAGGGTCAAAGGTGTCTTGACTGTCTTTCAAGTATAGGTGATTTACATTCTTTAAACTAGATTCTAAAAGTTTAGTCCATTGATTTAAACTATTAAAATACTGTTTGTACAAAGATTTCTACCTAATAGTGATTGAAATGGTATAGCTAGCTGTAAAACTTCCAGATCTTTCCACTTTGCTGTATAATCTGGGTTACAGCAGTACACTAATGATCTTACGGAGCTGTCTTGTAATAGTCTAACAAGCAAGGCAGTGCTCTACCACTTTCTCTTTAGACATTGCAGTGTTTTAAATTTAATTATCGGCCTCCTACCGCTCCAAATAAATCTTGAAATCCACTTATCCCACTCTCTAAATTGTTTTAGATAAACTTCAACTGGTAGGGATTGGAAGAGGTATAAGAGACGGGGAAGCATGTTCATTTTTATTGTATCTATTCTATTTTGCATCTCTAAGGGCAACTGGGACCACCTATCTATAGCTGATTTAATGATCTTATTTACAGGGCCATGATTACTATCAAATAGTTTTGTAGCATTTTTAGTTAAGATTCCCAGATACTTAATACTTGAGTTCTATTTAAATCTATTCAACATATCTCTCTGAGGAATATACTTAAAACTTAAAATGTGTGTTTTTTGAACATTTACTTTATATCCAGAGTAGGTGCCGATTTTTTTTTTAATTAACATCAATCTAGGAATACTAACCTCTGGCGTTGCGACAAACAACAGAACATCCTCTGCATATGTGACCCTGGACCATAAAACCAGTCTTAAGTCGCTGGGGTAAATTTGTAGCAATAGCCAAAAATACATTTTATGGTTAAAATTATCGATTTTTATTTCATGCCAAAAATCATTAGGATATTAAGTAAAGATTATGTTCCATGAAGATATTTTGTAAATTTCTTACCGTAAATATATCAAAACTTCATTTTTGTTTAGCAATATGCATTGCTAAGAACTTAATTTGGACATCTTTAAAGGCGATTTTCGCAATATTTAGATTTTTTTGCACCCTCAGATTCTAGATTTTAGAGTTGTATCTCGGCCAATATTTATTCAGCTTTCATATGATGTATAAATCTCAATTTCGAAAAATGTACACTTAAGACTGGTTTTGTGGTCCAGGGTCACATATAGACAAATCTTTTGCTCTAACCTCTAACTCTTATTCCTTTGATTCCCTGATCATCTCTAATTAACTGAGCTATGGGCTGAAGTTAAACTCCAAGTTAAAACTTTGAGTAAGGTGACCCTTGACCCTAATTCTAGCATTTGGCATTTAATACAGCTCATCTTTGAAGCCAAATCTTCTTAATGTCAGATAAAGGTACTCCAGCAGACTGAGTCAAATGCTTTTTCAGCATCTAAACGAATAACTACTGCTCTGGTATTTTCTTTGGTGATATGATCAATTACACGCAGCACCCGCCTAATATGTGTATCTGCCTATCACGCACAAATCCCTCTTGATCTAAATCCACTAATTCTGGTATTATATCTTCCAGTCTTTTAGCTAATATTGATGCGTATAATGATGTAGAATTGATGCAGAAATTGGCCTAAATGCGCTACACTCCTTATCTTTACCCTCTTTAGAAATAAATCGAAATGATTGCCTCGCTCTATGTTCTTGGTGGTTCGCCTCCTTTAATCATATAATTAAAAGTAAAAAATCATGGGAATGAATTGATCTTTAAAGGCCTTATACCACTCAGATGGAAAGCCATCAGATCCTGGTGTTTTATTAACTTTTAATCTTGAAATTGCTTTCCCTATTTCTTCCTTAGTAATCTCTGCCATAAGGGCTTTATTTTGTACTTTGCCTATAGAAGGTAATTCCAGTGATTCTAAAAAAGTATTTATTTATTTGGAGCAGGTCGTATTTGTTACGCTATATAGATTTTTAAACTAGGTTTCAAAAATTGTATATATTTTTATTTTATTTTAGGGTCTCTAATTTCAAATATAGTACTCTTTGCCTGTTGCTTCTTAGTTTCCATGCCAACAACTTCAAAGCCTTTGAGCCGTTTTTATAATATCGGTGTCTAGCAAATGTAGCTTTTTTCGCTGATTCTTCCTCATACAATTTGTTTATTTCCTTCTTAACATTAATTTAATTGATTTAGAATGTGAGGTTTATTTTTCTCGATATGTTCTCTCTCTAAGATCTTCAGATTTTGCTGCAATTTAGCCAGCTTTGTACGTTTTTTTTATGCGATGTAAGAGCTATTAGTTTACTCCTGATCACTGACTTTGACGCATCCCATAAGACACTAGGCAATACTTCCCTATTATTATTGGTGTCAATATAATCCCTTAGTTCTTTTTGAATATATTCTTTGCATGCATTCATTCAGAATGCTACATGAATCCTTTTTATTATCTAAATGCATAGCCAAGTAGACTGGTGAATGATCAGAGATATCTCTCTGACTCCTATTTTGCAGTCTGTAAGGCCGCGCGTCCACAAAGCGTTTTTTTTTTTTGCCAGCTGAAAACACCAGGCACTCTGCTGAAAACGCTCGGCTGTGAATGCTTGAGAGCGCAGAGTTTTTTCTGTTGAGATGCTTTGGTTGCTATGATACGGAATATCCGCTGAAGTAATGGCAGACGCATCATGAATAAAGTGTTTCTCCAAACATTATATTTCATAATATTATGGTACGCCGGAGTAGTGTAAACCAGGGGTCTCCAACCTTTTTAACACCACGGACCGGTTACGGCTTCGAAAAAAAGGGGAAGAGTGGGGGGGGGAGTGAATGGGTGTGTTGGATGGGGTCTTTAAAACAGGTCTATTCATTTATCAGCACAGGTTCACTTTCTGCATGACTGAAGTTAAGACGTTCACATAACTATTGTGCAAAGCTTGCATGTTGCTTGTGTGATATCCTTCGGATCGCCTTCATGGTTTAAAACAGAAATATTTCCAGTATTGCGACGTAACCACAAAACCCCATGCATATGTATCTTAAACGCAGGGATAAATAAAAGAGAAATCAACTCTGTATGCCGCGCTGTCTGAAACACGTCTCTATGCTTGTGCGCGCTGGTCCGTATATCATGGATCAACTGTGATCCGTTTAAGCCCTAATAGCCTATATGACCGATCAGAGAAATTTTTAATTTAATAATTTAACATGAAATCGTCCAATTGCTACTCCATATCAATCGCATACAACTAAAATACAGAATAATTAGAACAATCACACACAATAAATAACAGAGCGTCATACACATTTCCCCCAGAACGCTCACGTGACCCGGTAGGAATTCTTTCACGGACCGGTAGTGTGTCGCGACCGAGTGGTTGGGGACCTCTGGTGTAAACGATAGGCGTAACCGTAGCAAAAGTTATGCGTTTTAAAACGAAAACGCACTAGTGTAAACGGGGCCTAAGTCTATGCCTATCTGAGTTAAAAAAAAAAAAAGTTAATTCTTGAGTATGCGACTTGACTCGCAGAGTAAAATGTGAATTGTTTGTTTGTTGATATATTAACTCCATATATAAATCAATCCCAGCTCAATCAACCGTTGTTTAGTTACCTTTGCTCTAGGAGTTAACTTCTTTATAGTGTGTTCAAGCTCAGGCTGCATTTGGGTAATCCAGTCTCCTCCGCATCTTAGAACTCCAGATGCTTCAGAAGCTATTAATTGGAAAATTTCCCTTAACATGAATTATCCTGATCAGGGGATATATACACATTAACAAAAGTAACTTCCTTTTGATCTAAGAATCCCTTCACTAAAACATAGCGGCCCTCTTTATGGGAAAACTCAGAAATCAGACGGAAGTTCACACTATTAGAAATTAGTATTGCTGCCCTTCTTCTATTCCCTTTCCTATAAGATGAATAAAATACATTCTAGTAACCCCATTTGTTTATGTTTTTCGTGTTCTACACTATTAAGTCTGCCTAGCTATAATTTAATTAATTCATTAATAATTTGTTACATTTATATAGTGCTTTTCTTTTTCATAAAACCAGTTGCAGCATCCACTGGATGATGCGACGGCAGCCAAGCCCACCACACACCAGCTTACTGGTGGAGAGGACTGATGGAGCCAATCAGTGTATGGGGAGGAACCAATGGGTGAATTTGGCCAGGATGCTGGAGTTACACCCATACTCTTTTTCAAAGGACATCCTGGGATTTTTAATGATCAAAGAGAGTCAGTTTAACAGCTTTTTTACAGTATAGTGTCCCCGTCACTACACTGTGGCGTTAGGACCCACACAGACCTGCTGGTCTCACTAACACCTCTTCCAACAGCAACTTAGTTTTCCCAGGAGGTCTCCCATCCAGGTACTGACCAGGCTCAACCCTGCTTAGCTTCAGTGGGCAACCAGTCTTGGGCTACAGGGTGATATGGCAGCTGACAATTAGCTATCTATCCATCCATCTATCATCCATTTCTCCATTCATCTATCCAACTGCCTATGCATCATTTTAACCCACCTATCCAAATATGTATCCATCCACAATCTATCCATCCATCCACCCACCCACACATCCATCAGTTTGTTTACCCCAAACTATGTATCCATCCACTCATCCATCCACCCATCAGGTGGCATGAAAATGTAATTATATGTTATTTTTGATAAATAAGAAGCCTTCAAGCTTTTAGACTCATCTAAGTAAAATGACAAGTAGTCCCTTGCACATGTGATCTGCGTCAGTGCCTGTACCCGACTATTTGTGAAGAGTCTTATTACATGATTCACTCAGGACAAGTACTGGACAGGCATCCTCATGTCCCCTCTGTGTTGGACAAATTGTCCGTACCTGACTGTTTGTCTGCAGTGTTGAGGCCGGTGAGGCCTTGTTCCTCCTGCTGTTCCTCATCATCCAGAATCATAGAGACCCGCTTCACACTCTTAATGCTGCCGCTGCACTCAGACATCAGCTGGACCTGCACAGTGCACAAACACATCACACATGCACCGTTATAAATCACCCTTCATGCAAGAACTACATGTTTATGCTTTCAAAGTCTGCCTGAGGAAGACAACTTGCAAATTTGGGGTTTATGAAAGTGCTGGATTAAGAAGGAAGGGGTATATAACTCACGTAGCCTTGTTTAAAAGGAGTGCTGGTGTGTGTAGGTGAGGAGGAATCCAGCTGGAAAGATTTCCGTTCAGGTGTGTTTTGAAAGAGCCAATTCTGTCCTGTGAGTTTGAGAGAGAGGGAGAGAGATTTAACACTGTGCTCAACTTCATTTGGGCTGTGATGACAGAAACGGACACAAGTGGAATTATTTAGCTTTTGCCAGGCTCAAGAGGAAACAAATAATACATTAAATTGACAGAGGCTGTTATTGTAGGATAGTGAAGCTGGAACTATATTGAATCCAACAGTAAATCCACAGCCTATGTCCTAATGGACCAAAGCTGTGTTACTCATTTCAGAGGCAAGCTTTTTTTTAAAGCAGAGGGGCAAAACCAGACCATTTATTCTAAGGATAAGAGAGCATCAAAATTGTCATGAAAACATAAAATAATCATGCCCCCTGCAAACATTTTGCAATGGAAAACAATTATAAGTGGATTTCAGGGAAAAAAGTTCTACAAAATAAATAAATAAAACAAAAGCATCAAACATGTTATGTGTGCTTCTCCAGTAATGAGCAAAGCTTCAAGAGTGTGCGGTTTAGAAAAATGAATGTTATTATCTTCTGCATGAGCATGAAAGCTCTGGAGGGGGATAAGCAGGTGCACTGAGCCGTGAGAGAGACGAGGGGACGCAACCTTCCTGTGCCCGCTCTTATACTCCCTGAGATCTGGACATGCCCAGCTCTCAACCCTCCTCTTTACCAACAGAATCTCCTCACAGGCTCAAGTCTTTCATGATAAGAGCACATAGCCGAACGGGGTGAAGGGAGGACGCTTCTTTTGATTTGAGAGAGAAAGTTCTGCTCTAAAAAGAAAAATACCAGGCCTTTGATGATCCAGCAAACCCAGTCTGTTCATAAGCATACCGACAGTGATGAGGGAAGACAGGATGGAGGAGAGAGAGAGAGAGAGAGAGAGAGAGAAAAGAAGAATGTGGAAAGAAAGTAAGCAGAAACTGGACAGATGTGAAAGCACAAAAAAATTTAATAAGATTTTGCATTAATGCACAACTAAAGCCAAGTGCGCCATTAAGGGACATGGAGGCCTACCTAAAGGCTCTCCCAAAGACTTCTTTGATACCTCAGATGAGAATTCTGAGATTTCTGTGACCTCTGGAGGGAGAGAAAATGAATGGCTAAACCAGCAATGTGACAAGCCATTCCATCAGTCAGAGTCCTGGGAAAAAGTCTCAGCCTCATACGATGTGCCAATGGATATAAAACTGGCAAGTTTTTTTATAACCGGTTAAAATTGTCAGTTGCAATCTGACAGCTAAAATATATGTTTGAATTATATCTGACTCCAGGGCCCATTTCATGAAAAAATGTTAGTGCTAAGAGTTGCTCCTAGTAACAAAATTTGAAAGAAAAAAAGAAACAATTTTTGAAACCCTTGTGAAATCTTTCACCTTTACGCAGAATTCCCAAACACGTGGATACCTATTGAAATGATTGGATTTCGCCGAACAACAGTAAACATGACCATACCTGACAGGGCAGAGAAGAAGGCAGCATCCTCTTCCTCATCAAGTGAAGAAGAGCCGCCAACATCCCCAGTGTGGTCCCACTCCAGAGGGATAGAATCCACACTCATGGGGGTTTCCCGGCCCGAGTGCTCCTGAGGAGGCGATAACAGGCATATGGAGGGCTGGCTAGAGGAGAGGGTTCCCTGTGTCCCTCTGGACTGTTCACCATCAAAGACGTCCAGCTGCTCCTGCATCTGCTTCAAAGACAAAACACTGTCATTCATACTCCTATAACATTGCCCACATGCAAAGTCATTTACACAATTATACCACATTTGTCTACCACATGTTTTTAAGTCTCCAAGACTGCATTTTTTAAACTCAAAAACAGTACAAATGCTAATATTGTTAAATAATTATTACAACTCGTATGTTTTTTCTATTTCAAAACTTAATTTTTACCTGTGATGGCAAATCTGAATTTTACTTACTACCGGCAAACTTCTGAATGGTAGTTTAGCACAAACACGCTTTTCAAGGAAGCTAATTCACAAAAAGGTTCAAAAGGGTCTCAAAATACCCAAATACATTTAGAACCACAGTATGTTACATGAGACAATGTAAAAAAAAATGTGAGCGTATATAATACCGGGCGGAGACTGGTGAGGCGCTGGTGGAATCGGGCCACTCTGCCAAACACATCTTGACAGTACGTGTGCAATTCTTCTAACTCATCTTCTATCTCAACAGCGTCTTGAGGACAGCTCCTCTGAATCAGACCCTCCCCAAACACGATCAGAGCATCAATCTTATTGGTGTTTAGAGTGATCTCCTTCTTGAAACTCTGAAGAGTAATAAAGTTCAGTTAAATTGTCATAATTTATTCTTTCTATCTACAGACTAAACATCTTAATTTAAAGGAAACACTGTTTATTAACCTTCAGCTGTTTCATCTTGTCTTGGAGATGGCTCTCTGAGAAGTTCTCCACATTGGTCAGCTGGAGGTCTATCTCAGTCAGCCAGACAAGGAGGCTCTCACGGGTTCCCTCAAACTCTTCTCTCTGGCTCGTGAAATGCTAAATGAGAAAAAAAGAGGTTTATTTATGCACTCAAGTAAACATAAATGCACAGGAAAAAATAGTGTCTGTGTTCTCACTCTGAGTCTGCGCAGTATTGCAGCCACTCTCCTCTGGAGCGTGTCCCATCGCTGGTTCCCATGATGCACCATGGTCCTGAGTCTGCTGGCTGCATCTGCACGGTTCTCCCGTGCCAGTCGTTTGTACTGGTTATTAATAATCTCCAGCTGGGTCAGGCTCTCATGTACATGCCTTTGGAAAACCTAAAACAATAAATCAAACACTACTAACGACGCACAAAAAATTATTCCAGAACTGCTATTACTGTATACTCTATTAAATTAAATCTGGATATTCAAAAATATCTACTTTAACACTCCATTTCCATGCAAATAGTGAGTGTGTTTTTAACATTTCAGAAGCCATGCATGAATAACTGAAACATTCAGTAAATGAAAAACTGCTGACAGGCCATAGATGACTGCTTGAGGAATCTGATATTCCCTTAATCGTACTGATCATGTTCCTAAAACATCAGGATTAAACATTTGACTTGCACTAAACGATGTAAACATAATTGTCCAGTAGCACAGACATTCAAAGGCTCTTAGTCAAGCATTTTGTTGAAATCAAACCTCATATTTCTGGAGTTCCTCTTTAGCATCAGTGTAGGGGAAGTCTGATGAATTTGGTTCAGCAGCGGAGCGCTCTGCTACGTTCAGCCAGTCCTCAAAGGAGGAGTAATCCTCCTGAAACTTACGCCACAGTCTCCATGTCTCCTCAATCCTACAAACAGACATAAGTGATTAAAAACAAATAGTCTGTTATATAAATGTATATTTCAAATTAAATTTATGTATATCATAATAATAAACAATGTAATTTAATTAGGGATGCACCGATACCAAATGCCGATACCACACAGCATGTGATAAGTGCCATATTCAGACAAAGAAACACCGGCAACAGAACAACAGACAGCAGAATTCAGTTATTAGAGATTAAGGATGTCTACAAAGTATATGCATGCAATGAATATAATGTTAAACATTCAATATTAATGCCTGTATAGCTGATGTGCGTGAGCTGATAAACAAAGCACGCTGAGTGGATTGAGCACGCGGCAGTGCAGATGCGCGAGCTTGTCGAGTGAATATCCCTTTCTCACAGACATCACTGGAAAGTTTGTACTTCGGTCGGATATATCAAAAACAAGTAAACAACGCATGAGTTACTTAATGGTAGAGAGACACAGAGAGAGAGAGAAAGTAGAGGGAGAGAGAGCACTTCTGTTGTGTGATCTTTATTGATGTTCGATCACAGCACACATAATTTGAATTAAAACTAAATCATAAATATAAGACAACCTAAAAGGGAAATCAGAGCCCGGTCTCACGGAAATGCGTATAAATAGTACGCCAAATAAAAACAAAAACTTGTGGTATTGATTCGGAAAAAAAAGGACTTTGGCATATGTATGATACGAACATGTTTGGCGTGCATATGACATGAAATTTGTTGGCGTGCATATGATACGCAGTTTTCATGTACATATGAATCTACCCCACAACCCTAATCCTACCCATCGCAAAGCATACACAAGACAAAGTAAAACAATTTGTATCAATATCACAAGTTTTCATTTGGCGTACTAATTATACGCACTTTCATGAGATCGGGTTGGAAATGCACTAGACCAGTGCTTCCCAAACTGTGGGCCGTAGCGGTATTGCAGGGGGGCCGTAGCTAGGCTAAATCGAAATATTTAAACAATAAAAATATTCTAATTGTTCTAAAATGTGATTACATCCTGTGATACATCCTATCAGACATTATACCAACAAAGCACAATTTAACTTCAAATGAATAAGTTAGTAAAATAATATTTTATATTATGTTTTATGGTAGTTCTCATAGAATTCTTACAAACTGGTTAATAAATGTTGATAATTTTGTGCAGAGACAATCTGCTTTATTAAATATATAGAATATACAAATATATCTTTATACCATTAATCTATATATTTTTTAACAAAGAGGTTGGGGGGGGGGTCGTGGAGCTTTTGCTATGTTTTTGGGGGGCCTTACCCCTCTGAAGTTTGGGAAGCTCTGCACTAGACTGTTCTGTACTTGCCCCTCTCATTCTGCACCAGTACAAATAGCCCTGCGTTGCGCATGTTTTGCTTGTTTCATGAGTGTTTCTGAATTATATGAGTGGCCTTGAAATATAAATCGCAGCACCTTTCAGATGAAAAATGTGACTTCTATTTCTGAAAGCATCACAGTTAGGAGATTTATAACGAGTGGTTCCCTGCATTATTACAGCAAAACGTGTGATTACAGTACTGAGCCACTGCAATGGGGCAGCTCTAATATAATTAAATTAAAGATGATGTACAATAGAGCAAAATAATGAACAGTGAAAGTAACAAAAACTTGTAACAATACATTTTAATGAGCATAATTAAGTGTGAAAATAACAAAGGATATACAGTCAAACCAAAAATTGTTCAGAGACCAGATATAATTTTTGATATATTTTTTACTAGTGGGTGCAGGACACTATAGTTCATTTATGTAAGTGAGGATAGCAAAATCAAGTAAATTGTGACATATTATACCCAAAAATTCTTCATACAGAGCACTACCAATGAAATTGATATAAATTTGGAACCAAAAATTATTCAAAGCGAGTCTGGGAAAAATTGAGGTTCAGGTTTGCATGAACCTGGTTGACCGCATGCCCAGGAGACTACAGGCTGTCATTAAGGCTAAGGGGTGGCCCGACAAAAGTATTGATAGTTGTGTAAATATTGTCATACTAACGGCTGTCTGAAGAATCCATTAAATACCTTTCTATCAAAGTTATCTGACATTTTCAAGCTGAATTTGTTCTGACACACTTTATCTCTGAGTTCTTGTCATATTTTATTACCATTTTGTAAACTATAGCGAATAAACTGTGATAATGTGAGAAATGTTGAAGGTGTCTGAACACATTTTGATTTGACTGTATCTATTTGATAAATGAAGTTAACCAACTAACATTATACATGCTTTTGGTTTCTGTACCCAATATTTAATTTTTTTTTACAAATACAATAAAAGTATTGTATCGGTACTCTGTATCGGCAAGTACCAATAATTAAAGTATCGGTATCGGGCGAGTACTGGAAAAAGGGGTATCGGTGCATCCCTTCATTTAATTATTTAATACTCAATGTGCACTTTAAAATACATTCCTTTATATGTACTGTAATTCATGTAATGGAAAGCTGCTAATCATTTAATGTTAGTCAATCGTTTTACAATAGAAATGTTAGATGACCGATGGTTATATTCAGTGAAGCAGCTACTCAAGTTTTTTTTCTGAAATATGGTCATTTTGAGAGAGATGAAATGTGCATGTGTTAATTATCTGCATCTGTTTGTCTGTCCCTACAAACAATTAAACTGAATTTATTCCTACTTCAAAAACACATCGTTGATGAGAAATATTCAGTATGATTCAGTATGGAACATATTTTATTAAAATAAGAGTCACGGGGGTAGTGTTGACAAGTTTGTGTGTGCGAGTAATGTGTGTGCGTGAGTCAATTAAAGCAGTGTGCATATATATATATATATATAAATAATAAATTGGTCCCCCCAATGTTCAAGACATGGTTACGGCCTTGTCATCAAATAAATGTCATCTTCCTCAAAGGCATAATCTGTTCAACTCAAGAGTTTGGTGAGGTTACAGGATATTAAAAATTAATACATTTTATCATGCAAAGTGACCTTTTACCAATATCTCTTGCTCAGCAGGGAGCTGTGAATCTTAAATCACAAAAGCAGTTTCTTAATCTGGATTCAGATTGAATTGAAATTTCCTTCCATAAAGGAACGCAACAGAATGACTAAACATCTGTGAGCAGTGATGTTGTGCTTGAGATTTGAGGCATCTGGATAAATGGCCATACCTCAGCCTCCTCTCCAGAGACATGGAGCAGATATTTCTCCAGCGCTGGTCCAAGCGCTGCGTGGTCTGCTGGATGGAGTCATTCTCTCCATCGCTGCTGCAGGCATCCTCATCGCGCAAAAGCACGTCACACAGGGTGAGCACGGACGCCACTCTCTCAGTGTGCTGCTCGATGTCACGCTGCAGGTCCTAAACATGCACACATATGTTACAGACATTCCTGTCATTTTATCAAACAGTTGAAAGATAAGTTTGCTTATTTTCAACCAGCTTTGTATTGTTATAATATCATTAGTATATGTAAAGAAATAATTGTTACACATCAAACTTCCACATTTTTGGTAATCCTGCCCATGGATAGTAAGGCTGACAGAGCGGTGGTACCCAAATCAGAAGTGCATTATGAGTGTTTAAGGTTTTTGGCAAAAGGGAACACTGCAGCCCTTTTTCTGATTTCAAAATGTTTTCACGTGTACACGGTTTCATTGAAAGCCCTTTAAACAGTCTATATATCATGAAAAAGAATAATTCATTTCAATTATAGACAATTAAAATTAATCAATTAATCAATGTTGATTGATTAAAAAAACATCCCCTAACAAGTATTTCTGATTTCCAGAAGAAAAAAAAAGAAAAACAAAATCACAACATTCCTCAAACAAGACAAATTCACCTGATAAGAAAACAAAATTATATTAATGCTTATTTTCAGACAATATGTGACTCGGGACCACAAAATCAGTCATACGGGTCAATTTTTCGAAATTGAGATTTATACATCACATGAAAGCTGAATAAATAAGCTTTCCATTGATGTATGGTTTGTTAGGATTGGACAATATTGGCCGAGATACAACTATTTGAATATCTTAAATCTGAGGGTGCAAAAAAAACGACATATTGAGAAAATGGCCTTTAAAGTTGTCCACATAAAGTTCTTAGCAATGCATATTACTAATCAAAAATGAAGTGTTGATATATTTACAGTATGTAATTTACTAAATATCTTCATGGAACATAATCTTTATGTAATATAAAGATATTTGGCATAAAAAAACGATAATTTTGACCCATACAATGTATTGTTGGCTATTGCTACAAATATACATGTGCTACTTAAGACTGGTTTTGTGGTCCAGGGCCACAGATATCTGGAATAAGTTGTTGATGCATTAAAAAAGAAATTAATAAAAATGTGCCAGTCCCACAAGACAATACACACTTACTAATACTAATCTACAATCTGGTATTTAAGCTAATTAAATATAAAATTATATCGTTTTCAATAATTCGTGATTTGCTGACCTGTTGCTCAGCCAGTCTCTTTTGGATCTCATCACTATGGCAGATACTGTAGTGAATGGGTTTGGCCAGCTCAGCTTCAATGCGAGTGAGCCAAGAGCGAAGGTTATTCATGTTCTTATCCAACTGCTGCACTGTCACCAGCGTTTCTGTCAGCTTTTTCACCCTGAAAGAGAGATTGCATAATCATTTTGAACCCAGAGCATTATCAAAAAGACAATTTTGGAAAAAACCTGTGATACCATAAATATTCTTGGACGTTTTGATGAAAACCTGACAGTGTCCAAAAGTCCTCTATGACCTCCACTAGATAAAAAAATATTTTCTGTGACAAGGAAAGAATTATTTCTTTCAAAGAAAAAGTACTAACCCCTTTATAAATCAGTCAAGTAACTGTTTTCTTTAGTATCGGAGACTGTGTAGTTTGGAAAGAACTACACTTGACGTGAAACACACAAAAAAAAAAAGGTCTGATAACTCCAGGTCAGATGACACTGAAACACAGACAAAGGGTGTTTGTCCCATAGGGATTAGATTGAACCATTTAAGTGTGACAGTGTGAAGCTTCTCATTCTGTTGTTTGAGTGACCGCATGGCCTCGCAAGCCATCTGAGCAGCCATACCTGCAGATGGCCGGCTGTGTGATTACAGCATGCCTGAGTACATACTGTCCCCCTGGCCCCATTGTGCCCTTGTTCATAAGAGTTAATATGAGGTGACAGACCATTGCCCCTCACCACCCCCTCCACCCATTCCAGCTATACAGTGGGACTAGGACAAACCATGCAAGCCATATGGCAACGCTGAAGCCAACGACACTAGTGAGGGCTACATTAATTCCCCCCTCCTTCAGTATTAGCACCATCTGGCTGCTCCAGAACACGTCACACCGCAGGACTGACCAATTACAGGAGAGGCTGATGACATCACAGACAAGATTGGAAAGCACTTGAGTTGTTTGTTTGCTTGCTTAGGACCACCACCTGATTCATATACTTGGTATGTGCAAATTTCCAACGGACTTAATGAGATTATGATTATGAGAGCATATGCCAGCTGTGGTAACCATCCATAGTACTGAAGATCACATCAATTCTGAAGATACAAATGAGTACATGGAGAAAAAAATAAGTAAATTAGTTCTATTAGTGAGGAAAGCTTGCTGTAAATTGGCAAGGAGAAATTATATGATTTTCAATATAAAATTATATATTATATTCAATATAAATTATATCTACTATTAATTGAATTTAGTGTAAGTCATCTATAACACTGGGACATATAACGTTTCCTAATAATAATAACAACAAAAAAATAAAAAAGTCTAGCAAGCCAACTTGCTCCACATTAAGGGTGAATTGCATCCTGGGTCATGCTGAAACTGAAATGAAATGATTACATGTGCACAGGAAACCCATCATTATTTTCCCAGCAGCAGCTTTTTGAACTACTTGCTAACCATCTACTGATCACAACAGTCTCACACTGAAAGCTTTAGCGCGTTCTGTGATTCAGTCTGGATAAAATAATCTGTTAAATGCCTCCAAAATGTATATACAAGTCTAATCAAAGGCTTTATCACCACCAACAGATCTAAATGAGGCAGAAATACACAGATGAATGAATGAATCAATCAATCAATCAGTTCTTGAATGGAAGCCAAAAATAATGCAGGCTAAGGCTTTCAAACAAACAAAGAGCTTTGATCAGCCATTAATCAATGGATACAGAGCAACAATAGCAAACATCAGGCAAAAAGAAAATAAATGATTTTGATAAATGTAGCATTTTTTTCCTCAAAGCATTTATTCACCACAGTTCATTGTGGTTAATTTATTCATCACAGTTCAGTGTGCTTCATTTAAAAAAAAATTGCTCACCTGGCCTCAATGTGATCGAACAGGTGCTGCCAGCGATCGCTGACATCTTGCAAGGCCCCGTGGATCTCTGCCTCCTTAGCCTTGTCGCTGGACAATAGGAGCTGCTCGCCCAGCTGCTTGAGGTGGCTCTTGTTCTCGCTGAAGAGGTTAATCTCCTCCATGCAGTCCTGAAGAGAGATGTGCACAATGAGCACCAGCCTCTCATGTGTTTTAGTCATTAACACATCCATACCAAACAAAAACGACTAACTGCACTTTATCTCTGGATGGGTCTGACAGCTGTCACAACTATGCTCCTTCTCTCAGCATGTACCCTCGTAAAAAAAGAAAAGAAAAGAGGAACAATGGTTCACACTGACCCCTCGGCAGCCTAAATCCTTTTCGCTTTCTTCTCTGCTTTTAAGGGTTCACCTGTTTTGTTTAGTCCAACCTGGCTCACTTTGAACAACAGGTAGCAGAGTTATTATAGCACTGGCCATCAGTAACACTGCTACAAAGACACAATGACCAGTTTTCTGATATGTGATCATTAGTGACGTGGCCTGAAACCCTCCAAAACCTCAACGGTAAACTATGTGCTAATGACTGCAGAGTGCTTGAGGTTGCACTGTTTGATGGTGAGAGAGAAACTGCACATACAAGGCTATTGTTGAGTATGAACAAAGAGGTAAACAAATGAACACAGTGCAGTACAGCACTCTGCCCTCAATTTTATAGCACTTGCAGTAAGCTAGATTAGAAATAATGTACATTTGTAGCATATTTAAGTAAAAACGAATAAATTCTATGTAAGTGGATAGAATAGATCCTCTGTGAAATGTAAAATCTGTGGGGCCTCCCTTGAGAACGCTTAAGCGTGCTGTTCATTTGAGACTGCTTTAATCCTTCATAGATACTCATAATAGCATATACACAATATAATACCATATTACTGGCCTACTTAAGCTCCTTACAAATGTACAACAGAAATTCACAGTGACAAAGGCACATGGAAATAGACCCATGTGATGCCTTTTTCTGAACTTATCTTAAAGTGACGTGTTGTTATGGTTATGTAACTATAAAAACAGGGAGTCGAGCAATGTAATTAAGTACTAATAAATTAATAGTTTTATTAAGCAAGGGTGCATAACATTGATCAAAAGTGACAGTAAAGATATTATTCTTAATTATTTATAATTTATTTAAAATTAAATAAATGTTTTATCAAACATCAAATAGTTAATATAATATATATTAGATTATAATATAATATATGAGGTTTCCACAAAAATATTATGATTTGACATCTGACATTCTATGATAAAAATAGAAATGATTAAAAAAAATTTAGCACCGTCATGACAGGAATTTTTTTATATATTAAAACAGAAAGTAGTTATTTTAAATTGTAATAATATTCCATGATATTACTGTTTTACTGTATTTTTGATCAAATAAATACAGCCTTGGTGAGCATAAGAGATTTCTTAAAAAAAAATCTTACAGACCACAAATTTTGACGGCAGTAGAGCAATGTTGTATGGTTATAGAACAAAACGCTGAGTGGGAATTTACATTTCTGGATGAACTTTCCCTTTAAGGAGCTAAAAACAAAATCATAGCAATAAAGAAAACCAAACTCTACCTTTTTAAGTTTCTCCACCATTTCCTCAATACTAAGGTTTTCGCTCCTGTGTGCCACTTTTTTCTCCATCTGCGTCAGCCAATCACAGAGCTCCTTGTTTTTATCATTGAAGATGATCCAGGCGTTCAGGCGATCAGCTATTTCCTGCTTGCGAAGTGACACCTACACACAAGAGGAAGAATAAAGGGTTAAAATACTTCAGTATGACAAAAACACAGTATTAAAAACATTTTCTTACTGAAAATTTTCCCAGATTTCAGCACTAATGACATTTTATTTTTTCTTGACATTTAATTTTTCATTATAATGACATTTATTCATTCAGGAAATATCTTTGAGAGCATATGGCCTACTCTAAAGTGCTAGAGAGAATACAGAAGAACTTGCACTCTTTGTGGCTGGTTCACTACCCGAGTCACATGTGAGAAAAGACTTGAAAACAACTCAGTACAAAGGTGTCAGGTTACAACTACATGACTTTATTCTTGAAAAGCTGGCCCTCTGAAAGGCTTTTAACGAAACTCATCTCACGCTGTGAGATTGATTACTGGACTGTTAAGTAAAGTCTACAGCAAAGGCCAGCTCACTTTTTACTGCTTTCTGTCAGTAAGAGGATTGTCTATTAGTATATACTAATACCAAGACACACTAGGGGACACGGGCAGCACTTTGTAGTTCCCTGTTGCTAGATTGCTGGGGCTTACATGCAGCCTTTTAAAAAGAACGGATGCATTTTCCATGCTACATTTGTCAGTGAAGGCTATACGTTTTCCTTGATCCATTAATGTCACACTCAGAGCTGTAAGAGAATGTGATATTGTAGTTTTCCTTCAAAACAAAAATATTAATCAAGAGTTTAAAAGAAAGCACAAGGACATTGAGGTTAGTTGATCACTTCTATTCACTGCCTTTTTGTTGAGTACATTATTGATGCATTTCCTTCAGCCCAAGCCACTTGCCCCAACACATGCAAAGACAAATAAAAGAAAAACAAGGCCTAGCTTTGCCATCTGTCATTCATTCCAGGGAATGGTTCCACCTGCAACCTGTTGGTCGCAGACACTGATGCACAACGTAGACTGACCTCATTGGCTCGGTCCTGGCATCCAGCCAGATTTTCAAATAAAGACAGGACTGAAAACTCACAACAACTACTCCACAAAATGAAAAACGGTTAATTAAAAAAGGCACACTGCGTTATGTGGTGAAGGGCTGGATGCAGGCCATGCAACGATCAGTCCTAAATGTGGCCTTTCTGTTTTTAATTGCTCAGGCTGTTTACAGTTACAAGAGCAACTCCATTCAAACGTCAGTGGGCCATTCATCAACTTTACTTAATGACGGCAGACCAGACACCTGCCCTAGACAGATAATCTCAGAAAAAAAGTCCTCAGTCAACCTTTACACTGCCTGGGAAAGCAACTTAAAAAATGAGCTACGCAAGTAATGCATATTGAAGTTTGAGTTAAAACAGACAACATTTTATTTAATAAATTGCAAAACTAATGTAATTATGGCAAAGTTTTAATGTTAAGGGGATTGTATGCCCAGAAATGAAAATTCATCAATTACTAAACCCAAAAGACATTTGTTCTTCCGTAGAAAACAAAAAGTTAATTTTTGAGAACAATCCTGGCCCATAGTATTTTTATATTATGAAAGTAAATGAGAACTAGAGCGGTCAAGCTCCAAAAAGTGGTTCATGTGTCTCTTGTGCTATATTTCAAGTCTTCAAGTGTTTGAGTTTAACTGTTCGTTAATGACTTAATAATTCTGCTGTAGTGGTAACATCCTAACCTAACAGATTAAAATAATTCCAAGTCTTCTGAAACTGATATAGTGCAGGAGGCACATGAACAACTTTCATGATACTTCTATGGGAATGTTTGCATCCTTTTTTAATCTTGAATGGGCATTCACTCTCTATTCTGTAAAGCGTGGAAAAGATTGACTTGCATGATTCAAAATTTCTCCTTGTGTGTTCCACAGAAGATAAAAAAAAACATACGTTTGGGACCAGCAAGTGGGTAAGTATATGAAAATGTTAATTTTGGTCTGAACTGTCCCTTTAAGGCAGGTGAATTTTTTTTTCTTGTGCTATTTTTTTGTGTCAAAAAACAATTGTGTGTCAGGACATCATTCTGATGAGATAACTATTATTATATATAAATCTATACATACTATAAATCTAGATCAATTCACATAAATTCTAATTTTCCCTCTCTTTTTCTGTGCCATGCGGCACTGTGAAGTTTTCCCCCACTTCCAGCGGTGAATCATTGTGTGCCTTTCAATGCTGCCTGGACAACAGCCTCTCTTTCCCTCCTACTCGCTCTCTCTCTCTCTCTCCTCTCAAACACAAACACTCACTCACCTTCAAGCACAGTTCTTCCCATATGCTGTGCAGTTCTTCCACCTGTCCCTGGAGCAGCACAGTGTCTGTGGGCAGCACGTACTGAGACACGTCTGCCTTCATGGTGGTCAGCTCTTTCAGTCCTCCAGCCCAAATCTGCAGCGAGTCCTCGTCCTCCTGCATAACACGGCAACCAGCACCAAGTTAAACTCCCCTCCTCTGCCGCACGCTAACCCTAGTCCTCCCTCTCTCTGTGTCCCTGTCATTAGCGCTCAGGATTAAGGCCCGCTGGATGGGACGGGGGAGGGGACGTAGAGGGGAGGTGGGAGGGAGAAGGGGGGGCGACTGAGCACCCATAACAGCATGGAAAAGGGGTGATGGGGTAAAGGCCAAACATATTAAAGACACTATTAGGTCCTTTGTTTGTCAGTTTCACCCACCTTTGATGAAGGACTGTTCCTCATCAGGGCTTAATCAACAAGAAATAAAACCAATCTCAGCAGATGGGTTAACACATTTCTAAAGGGACATGATTATATCAACAGGTGTTTGTTTTTCTTTACCAAAGGCCTTGGTAATAGTTTGAGTGTATTAAAATACAGTAGAATTCAGTTGGCAGATAAAAGCACTTAATTTGACAGTCATCAAATCCAAGCAGGAATTGCAAACTATTTCTGCCAATTGATAACAAATTACCCATGTAATATATTAAAAACTGGCACAATTCATGCAACAGTTTTCTACAATTAACTATGTTTAAAGGAGTCACCAAATAAACAAAAATAACGCGTACATTTAATGTTAGCTGATTTAAAAATATAGAGCAGAGTCCAAAAGTCTGAGAACACAAGTGAAAACTTTTTATTGAATATTATTTTGTGAAAGGAAGTCAAGTTATTAAAATATACACTACTGGGATCGGTAAGAAGGGAATAAATTACATTTAGAAAACTAATTTAAATGAATAATATATCAGATTATTACTGTTTTAATGTGTTTGTGAATAAATAAATGCAGCCTTGGTGAGCATCTTTCTAAAAACAAATAATAATAATAAAAAATAAACCTTACCAACCCCAGACATTTCAAGGTAGTGTACATGAATGTCAGGGTGGTTAGTATTTGGATCGTTTCCCTTTTGCATTAATAACTTCAAGTTCTGCAGCATGATTTAAGTTGATTCTAAATCACAAACTAGCCTACATTTCATTGGTTAAGAAAAATGGTAAAAAAAAATATATACATTTTTGTCTATTTTATGCCAATGTTTCCTTTCAGTTTTCTCTATATTTTTCCAACTTCTCAAAACTTTGTCCTAAAAAAAATCCTAAAACCTCCTAACCCCCCCCACCCAAATCATCGAAATGTTGTTTTATTTCCAGAAAACAAAATATATACTATTACATATAATTACATTATCAATACAGCAAAATTACCTGAATCTGGGATTCTAACGGATTGTTTGGTTGTTTACTGTCATCACTTTCAGAAACGTATATTACCTTGATGAGCTGCGTGTGTATTTTTAGATCTTCTAGCTTCTCTGGCAGTGGACTCTTCAGTCTTGCTTTTATCTCTTCCAGTTTGAGAGCACTCTCAGCCAGGCCAGTTTCACAGAGCTTCCAGTTCTGCAAAGAAACAGCAGCATCTCTTAATTACGGTGGACAATGTTTGTCTCTATAATCTTTTCTACACTGTGAAAAACAATACCTGATCATACAGTTTTAGACTTAAAGGACTTTCCAGTTTAAATACAGTCTTAAGCTGTCAACAGGCAATGTAATCATTTTGACCTTGATCTTGGAGCATTTCTTTAACTGCCTATAAGTTCTGATCATCAGAGCCACTGATGTGCTTGTATTTAGGGTGCTGTCAATGTGTTATCTCAGATCAGTGAAGAGGGATTTCCCTTTCACATGGGGATACACCATCCCCCACCTATTGTGAGCAAATGCACACAAAACACACTTCCAACCACATCACTCTCTAAACCCCCTTCAAAACAATGATGTCACTTCCAAACAGAATAGCCAATCAGAACTTGTTATGAGTGGGCGTGAGTCTGATGTTATATAATATCTAACAGTACAGGGGATCAGCCTCTAGTTTAGGGTGACACAGAGGGTGAATTTATAGTGTTCACTGCTTGCCAGTGAACACTGTAAACCAGAGGTCTTCAACCCTGTTCCTTGGGACCCACTATCCTGAAGAGTTTAGCTACAACCCTAATCAAACACACCTGAAGCGGCCAATCAAGCTCCTCAAGACTGCTTGGAAATTGCAGGCAGGTGTGCTGAATCCGGTTGGAAATAAACTTTCCAGGAGAGTGGGTCCCCAGGAGCAGAGTTGAAGACCTCTGCGTAAACTAATTTACATTTGGCAATGGTCAAAATCATTCCTTCAAATTTGGTCCAAGTGCTCCTTGGTACTAATAAACTACATTGGATTATACATTTGCATATTTTCATCAAAAGTTCACATGAAAATTAATGCTATTGTTGGTATGACTGTAACTTTAGGCCTTAGGGCATTGTGGGATTGTGTGTGAACAATGAGAGATGATCTACAGACACCAAACTGCACAGTGGCTTAGTAGACGCATTGTGAAGCCCTCGTTCTGTGTGATATGGCGCAGCTGCCTCATTTATGGATTATGGCGAGATTACGTCTGATCTCTCATCCTCAAAATGAAGCACTTTATTAGTGAAACGCTCAGTAGGGTATGTAGGTCAATGGCGGCAAAGAAAGAACCCCATATTAACCACTGACTCTGCTCGGTCCATGCAAATAAAGAATTCAACAAGACAAGGGTGTCCGCACTAATCAGCCTGATCCAAAACCTTGTTATGCTTATATATATTTTTAATTAGCTAAATCTTGTTTGACATTCTTGCAACATCTAAGTATTCAATACATTCGCCTTTACCAAAGACGAAAAAAAAGAATGAATAAAATGATAAATCAACAAGCAAAAAAATTAATAAATAAACAGAATAAAATTACCAAATATTGGCAGATTCGAAATACATTGAAAACTGTACCAATTTATTCCCTACACACTGTAAATGTGAATCATTTACAGTATTATTTGTCAATGAAAACTGTTGCATAGTAACCATGTGAGAACTGAGTCACATACATGAGTTATGGTGTCTGCAAGAGCCTTTCTTTTCCCCACAAGGCCACAGCTTCGCTCCCACATCTCCTGGAGAGCATCCAGTTCAGTCTGCAGGCGTGTCTGCGTCTGCGCATCAGATAGCGGAAGGATCTGTCTGCCTGCCTCCACAGTCTGCCTGTAGAGTTCTTCATGAAGCTGTAGTTGGTCCTCTGTCCACTGTGAGATAGAAAGCAAGAAAGATACTAATGACGGTGTTGGATTACACTTTGAAGTCCAACATTAGCATCTGAAAGAGTTGAAAAGACCATTATATTCTCTTTACTGAATAATCTTACCTCAAAGTCTTTTATAGAGCATTGGAGTTGCTGTAAGCTGCATGGCGCCAGTCCTGCTGGTGGCAGAAGTTCTTCGATGTGTCTGAGTAGCTTGGAAAGTTTCCTCGAGCCAGACTCATAGAGTTGCCACCGTCCCATTAGCCCTTCCAGATATTTGCCATTCTGCTGGACCCTCTGCTGTGTCTCCTGCCATCGAGCCTTTAGCTGGTTGAGTCTCAGGATCAGATGACTCCTGCTCACAATGGAATATGTTCAGTAAATTCAACCAAAAGTTATCAAAGTGAAGAACATTTACTCCGTTTAAAGGCGTTAAGTTCACTCAAAAATTATTATTCTGTCATCAACTACTTACCCATGAGATTTTCGGCCATCGTCAGAAGAAAATAAGATATTTTTAATGAGACCTGAAATATTTCTGTCCCTCCATTGAAAGTCTATTAACTCAAAACATTGGCACTTCACAAAGTTCGTAAAATATTGTAAAATGAATCCATATGTATCGATCATCATATAAAGCGATCATGTCTCTTCAGAAGACTTGGATTTCATTGTTAAATTCATATGGATATACTTTGACAATCCCTTTATTAACTTCTTGAACCATGAATGTTTTGTGTGAATGGACTTTCAATGTCCATAATCACTTAGATTTCAAAACAAATATTTTTGTGTTTCAAAACTGAACAGTCTTACAGGTTTGGAACGACATGAAGGTGAGTAAAGAATGTGCATTTTTGGGTAAACTATCACTTTAAATTGTGGTTTTAATTTTTTTTTTAAGAGACCATAGATGTCACAACTGATGAGCAACACATAATAGAGATGTTAATGTCACAAAACTGCAATTCTACAGGCCATTAGCTTTACCAGTCATCTGAAAAATAAAACCAACCACATTTTATGTGGCTCCCTACAAGACATTTGTTCCTGCCACTGAAGAAGAAAAAAATACAACAGACCCAAGAAACATCTTAAATGCAACCATGCAGGAGTTCCACCTGAAGCAGCACTTATCGGCTGAAAAGAAAAAATGATTTCATGCTGGTAGCACATGCAGTTTCATTTCCTGAGAGTGAGCCAGCTTGTTCCAGTGCTGAGCTCAAAAGAGCTCTTCCACACCGCATAACTCAGAGTTATAGTCTCATTTGGAGCCCAAAGAAAAAAAAAACAGTTGGAGAACCTCGGTTTTAATTACACATCATGAGACATCCTGTTCAGAACAAATTATTATAGCACATTCTTTGATTTCTTATCCATGACAGAGCCCCACACTGGAGGTTAGGGAATAAGTTATTAAGTGTAGTGTTATAAAAGCTCACCTGTCCTCATTCTGACCGCTCTCCAGGAAGCATGAAGCCTCACTGACCATGGCATCCTGTAGCTGCTGGCTGATGAGGACCTCCGCTTTCAGCCTCTGGAAGATTTATTACTAATATATGAATAGATGAGCTCTGTACAACCATTTCAAAAACAAATTACACAATACTCTATAACCAAAAGTTCCTGTTGCTCTTATTGTATTAAAAACAGTTAGGGAACATCTATAATGTTACAAAAGATTTATATTTCAAACAATGTTATTTCTATATATTTCTATTCATCAAAGAATCCTGAAACACAAGTATCACAAAAATATTAAGCAGTACAACTGTTTTCAACATGGATAATAATCATAAATGTTTGAAGACTGGAGTACCGGCTGCTGAAAATTCATTTTCAATTTATAATAGAAAAAAGTTAACTTTAAAATGTTAATATTGCAGAGTTTTGCTGATTTTACTGTATCTTTGCTTAAATAAATGCAGCCTTGGTGAGCATGATACCCTAAATGTAAAAAAATAAGTATACAACCCCAATATTAAGTCAAGTCAATATTCTGGTTTCTATAAATCATAGCTAGCATTAACTTTGTCTGTTATATCCATAATATAATATTTATATCTATGCAAGATATTCTATGTACTATGTGACATATATATTGGAAAAGAGTCAAGCAAAAAAAAATAAAAACATAAGGTTTTGATAAATGCCACACATATACCAATAGTGTTGTTTTAGAATCAAGATTTATCAGAACAGGATCATAATTGTAATATGTTATGCATGTGTACATGGTCATTATGAAGCAACAGGATTCACATGATGAAAGTAAATATTAGAAAATATTTTTCTATTGGATTTAATAACTGTATGATCTACCTGATGTGCAGCTAGCTGCTCTCTTCCAGCAGCACAGTTTCCAGACATCTGATTGGATAGCCCAGCCTCGATTATGTCAAGGAGCTCCGTCCAGCACTGGCACTTCTGCTGGACGTTCTGAGCACGCAGCAGCTCTCCATACATCTTCCTACAGACAGAGATGTGCATTAGCATTCACCAGACAGTTTAGTTACAGCTAATTTTAGGGTGTAAAAACATATTCAAGTAACAGCACATCCAAAAATGAAAATTCACCCTCGTGTGGTTCCAAACCAGTATTTATTTCCCCAATGGAACACAACAGGAGAGTTTTTAAAAGGGTTTGAAACAACCTGAGGGTGAATAAATAAAATTATAATATTTAGGTTAACTATCCCTTTTACTAAGATATATGGGATCAAGTCTATTTCAGGGCTAAATCAAAATGTTTGAGAATCGAACAGCTTTAATTTTAAGTTTAAGTTTAACTTGCCTGTGTTGTTCTGTGGCCTGAGAGAAGACCTTAAGCCATTGTGTGTTGAGGGTCTGTAACCTCTCCTCCTCTGCAGAGCTTAAGGAGAGTCCGAAACTCGTCTGATTCAAAGCAGTAAGGTTAGGGTTCAGCCCACTCAGATCTAACAGAACCATCTTAGAGACAGAAAAAAAGAGAAATATTTACATAAAATCAAACCGTAACCTTTTAGTTTGCCATACAAAGAGGATAAAAAGAAAATCAATGAAAACAACCTCAAGAAGTCCCACAGATTCACCTTTAGTCTATCCATGCTTGCAGCGGAGGCGCTCATGATGCTCTCAAAGTTTGTTAGTTTTTGCTCCATTGACTTCAACTCAGTGCTGAAACGGCGGTGCTCCTCCAGCTCCTCCTATGGATCAAGAACAGCACAACACATTGTATAAATGTTTGTCATCGGTCGGCAGATCAATCAGATTATTTTAATGTTGTCTTTTAAAGATATCAACTTGTTGCCCTTACCTTAACTTGTGCCCCAATGTCAGAAAGTGCCTTACCAAGACGCACATGGTCACGTGACAGCAACCTGGTTTCTGATTTGATTAGAGGAGCTGACTGGGGTTTCACATGTCCAGTGAGAAGCTTTGAGGCCTCCAGGACTTTTCCCACACTGCTTTGCAAGGCAGGCATGTCTTTCTCCAGAGCCTGTGAAAGACATTGTTTTTTGTTTTTTTTTTTTTTTTAGATATTGGGTAAGAAGAGCCACAAAGGAAATTCCACAATTTATTATGTCATAAAATAGGTTTTTAATGACTCATAACAGTGTTCAAAAGTTTGGGGTATTTTTGTTAAATAAAGTACATTTAATTCAGCAATGATGCATTAATTGATATAAAGTGATGGTAAAGACACTTATGTTACAAAAGATTTCAATTTTCAATTACGTGCTGTTCTTTTGAATGTTCTATACATTAAAGAATCCTGACAAATATTCAGCAGTACAATTATTTGAAATACTGATAATACTAATAATTTTTTTGAGCATCAAATCAGCATGATTTCTGAAAGATCACGTGACACTATAGACTGGAGTAATGATGCTGATAATTCCACTTTACCATCACAAGAACAAATTACATTTAAAAAGAAAAAATTAAAATAGAAATTATTATTATTATTAATTGAACAAATATTTTACAATATGACAGTTTTCTTTATTTCTGATGAAATACATACAACCTTCAACTTGTAAGTGAGCCACTGATAACTCTTTTAGAAAGTTAAGACGGAATAAGTAGAAAAAAACATTAAATAAATACGGCAGATACTATAAACAATAATTAAATAATATATATTTTTAATAAATTACTTACTGCTTTTTATTATTTTATTTATTTTCATTTTATAGACAAATATTATTCAAAATATAATGTTACAGACAAACACATTCACACAATCAAAATATTAGTAATTAAATATTTATTGATTATTAACATCTGTTAAATATAATTTGTTTGTGTTTAAGTTTAAACAGCGATTATACATTTTTAATTAAAGAAAAAAAAGCCAATTTAAACGAATAGAATAAGAACCGATTCATGATTCTATGTTCTTTGGAAAGAGTAGCACAGCACAGGTCTCATTTGGTATTTTTAGCCCACAGAAAAGCTCCAGCTGAGGTCTCAATGTTCCTTCTTTTAAAAAGCACAACTGAACTGAAGTACTGCAGACCCATCTGTAGGACCAGAACACTTCAGCACTTAACAAGTACATGCAGAAATTGGCTATTATTTAGCAGAGCTTTTTTCACTGTGCATTGTTACTTTGTATTTTCTTTACAAATTACAAAAAAATATACTAAACCAGTACCTTATATTTACAGACAAGCAGTGTAACAAAATATTTCTGTGCATCATGGCTGTGAATTGTATGGGTTTTCTATGCATTAAGGCTTGTTGTTGTAATCCCTTTAGTTGGGCACTAACCTTTTAATTATGTAATTGATTGTGTTCTGTACTTCTGACCTATTGTTTTTCGACTGATTTCTCATTTGCACTGAGCTCTCACCTGGCATTAACAAGCATTTTTAGTCATTATTAGGTAATTGCGGCCAATAATCACATTAGAGTTAAAATCTAAAATTACTATCTCATTTAATTAACAAAATTTCAAGTAATATGTAATTGGCATTTTTCATTTCTCGGGTAAGTGTGATCAAACCTCTGTCTGATAACATTGGAGATGTGGATGGAATAAATATGTATAAATTCTCTCCAGCTACAGAATATCCAGATACTATCTGGATAGTAAACGCATGCTAATGCCAGGTGTTAAAGGGGTCTAGATACTATTAATTACTCACACTGATGCCCTGCATCCTGCTGTCGAGCAGCTCTACAGTGTTTTCTTCTCTGTCTGAAGAACTCATAAGCTCTCCAAGCCTCTCCCAGTGCTGATTTAGATGAACACAGCACTCTCCTGTGAGGCGCTCGTATTCCAGCCAAAGACGCAATGCATTCTGGGCTTTTAGTAAATCTGCACGCACATCTTCAGTCACTGCTTGATTTCTGAAAAGAAAACAACATAAAAACCCACATAGGTCCAGACAAACAAAACATGTTCTGCCCTCTCTTTGGTTGCAAAGTCTGATTCATTTTAGTGAATCAGTTTGTTTGTATTATTCATTTTTAATAAACGAGTCACTCAAATTTATCAATTTATAAAGATGCTACCATTTTAAACTAACTTTCAAAGTGTAATTTCAACTTAAAAGGTGAATTAAAATAGGTGAAGGATGTGTAAAGTAAAATTACTTACCGAGTTCTCTCCTTCTCGAGACGATCAGAATAAAGTTTAGATGCATAAGGGTTGAGTTTGTCTTTCAATTTAGAGAACACCTCAGTTAACTGGATCCAGGTCTCTGATTGGTTCAGCTCCCTTTCAAGCTCCTGTTAAGAAGCATGCATAATATAATACAAGAAATCGCATTGCTAACATTAATATCAATGTTGAATATTTATACAAATATTATAAAAAATGTTTTTTTAGTTTAGAGTCGTTTACTCACTTGCAGGTGCTCCACATGAGTTCGGCTCTGCTCAGATGAGAACATAGGAACTCTGCAGAGCTCCAGCTTGTAGATCACCCCGGTTGTTTGCAGTTCTGCTGCACTCATTTTAGATTCAAACTGAGCCCATTCATCGTTGATTGGCTGTAAATCTGACTTGAGAGCATTCATCTATGAAAAAAACACACACTGCTAGGAATAACATTTCTTCACTTAATCAAAAATGATGAATGAACTCTGACTGAAAACATCTGACACATTTGAAGATGTTGTGAAACCCACAAATCCATTGAATTCTTTCTAATGTTACACCTCCGCATCCACCGAACCAAAATACCCAAAACCTCTGGGATGTAACATCAATTGATGGATATTAATGATAAAATACAGTAATATAAAATTCTGAAAGTATGTTTTGATGCAATACTATTAATACTTAATATAATAAATATTAATAGAAAAAACAAAGACATTATGACCACTTACACAAGCACAGTGTTTTTATAGTGCTTTTAAAGCTGCAGTATGTTCACTACCATTAAAACGTTTAGGGTTGGTAAGTTTAGTAAAGATTTTGAAAGAACTCTCTTATGCTTACAGAGTCTGATAAAAAATATAGCGAAAACAGTAATGTTATGAAATATTATTATTACAAATGAAAATAACTTTTAAAATACTTTTTAACATTAATAATTTATAACTGTACTATACATAATTTATTCCTGTGATGGAAGTCCAGTCTTCAGTGTCACATGATCCTTTAGAAATCATTCTAATATACTGATTTGATGCTCAAAATAAATTTATTATCAATGTTGAAGGAAATCTGCTGCTTAATATTAGGGGTGCTCCGGTCAGGATTTTTGAGGCCGATCACAGAAAGCAGTATCTGCCGATCCGGTCACCGATACCGATCTTTTTATAGCCTATCTTTTTATTACGTAGGATTATTTATAGTGATACTCCAATCAGTATTTTTAGACATTTATTCAGTGCCTGAATTTCATTTTGGAAAATGGGGGGAATTCCCCTCTTATGCCTCGTTCAGACTGTCAGCCCAAATCCAATTTTGTGCATATCCGGATGGAATCTGATTTGAATAACTGACTGTCAACACATTGCACATATTGCAATTGTTCATATCCGAGTTGTTTGTCCATAAGCACTCTTTTGTTTTTACTGAATGTGCATTTGTTTCAATGGTAATGTCGTTGCCTTGTTTTGCCTACAATAAAAACAACCGTAACAGCAATACAGATGTCTTACCATCGCGGTTGCGCAGTAGTATTATATTTAGTCTTGTGAGGCAGTGGCAGAAATGCAGGAAGCTGTGCGGCTTTATTCTGTGCTACTGTCTCCGCTATTATAATATTTTTTTGTCTCCGCTACTTTCAAAACACAAAGAGGTACGTGTACTAGCTGTATATTGTTTTTCCCCCGCTTGTCTTGCACTTTGTAACGACGCAAGCTTGTTTCTGCAAAGATGTTCAGCATGTTTTTTTGCAAAAACGTCTGACGTATTCATGTTTTACGTGGCGTGAGAACGTGAAAAAGCTAAGCTAAATCCGATCTGACCGGTCAGACTGAAACAGATTTCCAGAAATGCATTTTTTTATTAATCTTTCAAAAAAAGCGTATACACACAGGAGTCCACTACTGATCCATCAGTTTACCACAAACACAACATTTATCCATTATTTTGATTTCAAATCCAAACAATGCTACTGAAAATGCTTTTCATTGTGATTCTTTTACAGTAATACAATCTTTATTGACGTGCTTAAATGCAATAAATATAAGAAACGCATTCAATGCTTTTTACTTTTGCATTTAGGCTACTTCTAGATTTATATATTAAGCTGCTCAAGCAAGTGGCAAAACATTTAAATACTAATGTTATCACAAACATTCTAAATTAACTTAGGACTGGCAGAAACAGTCAGCTCTACTGAATTTTCTTTTGCATTTAAATCTTTATTACAAGCAATCCTGCAGTTCATAAAGAACTTTGCTTTCCATACCTCCACGAGTGCCATCTATTATTGCCTTGTTTATCTAAAAGTGCTCTTTTCCTTTAAACCTAGCCAAAAAGCCACATGTGATGACTCTGAAAAACAGTAGACTTTAATTATATGCATTTATATTGGAATTACAAAATGTTCGTGTCAATACATGTTCATATTTACCGCAAACAATACGCTGTCACTTTAATTTATTGCGTGCAGTACAGCAAAGATAGACTCTGTGCAGAAACGATCTCTGCACTGCTCCTGGAATGCGTGCAGCTCTGATTCGTTAACATGATGAGCACGGAAAAATACGCACCATACGCACTGAAAACGGAGTAATGTGAACCTGGCATTATGTGCGCTGCGAGTGTGCACGAGCGCACGGTCTCCAGGAGAGCGCGCAAGCGCTGAATGGTTAAACACTGGCAAGAATTAACAAGAAAAGCAGTTTATAAACTTTAGTGACGATGCGACACTGCCTCTATTGTGCAAGTGACAATGCTTGTGTCAACTCTGCAGCATGCAGCTCGCTTATAATGCAGACGCAATGTGATTTGAAGCCATATGCACATTTTGAGAGGGAAAGCGCACGTACTGATTCTCACAGGCTGTTTATGAAATGATGTCTCACAGAAATTTTCAAATTACTTTATATGTTATTTAATGAATAAATATGAATTGTACCTCACCTTCAGCATTATAATAATTTCACCCGTGCCAGACCGAGACTGATATGGTGCCACTGCATGTCATGCCAAACCTCTCATGGCACACGCATCATCAGCTTGAGATCGTTTTTTTTAGATTGGCCTTTTTAGAGACCGCCGATCAAACATCCAAATGCGATTATTGGCCAATAATGATTGGTACCCGATCAATTGGAGCACCCCTACTTAATATTGTTGTGGAAATTATGACACATTGATCAATTTTGTCATCCTTGCAGAATGAAAGTTATTATTTTTTTAAACAGAGCCCAAATTTTTGAAAAGTAGTATATGTGGCAATGTGCACAAACTCACTGATGCATTTTGGCACAGGGTTTAAGAACTTACCTGTTGACTCAAAGCTTGGCAGTCCTGGATGGCTGAATTCACCTGCTTGGAGAATGCTTGATCTCCAGGATGTTCACCATCCTGCTGCCCTAACAGGTGAAGAGCTCCCAAAGCCTTCAGTTCAGAGGACTTCTCCTGCAGTCTGTCCTCTGTCTCCTGCAATAAAGCAATGTCCAAGTTTTCTAGTATCAGTATATATTTCTGGTAGCCTTCTCAAAAGCATTCCTTTGACTCACTCTCACACCCACAAATAACAACTGCAACATCAATTCTTCAAGCAAGCAGTAAGACATGAGACGCACCTCACACTCCTGTAATGTTTGCTCAATCTGCGAGCAGCTCTCTGGTTGCCCGCTGTTTTTCACCCATTCAATACGTTGAGAGATCCAGCTGTCCATACAGCGCACACGCTTTTCTCTGTCCGTGCAGGCCTGCCATTGGTCCTCAACATCATGTATCTAGAGACAGAAGAATTCATTACATTCAAATACGATGGCTTTGGCAGGTTATACAGGTTACTGCAACCATGCTGTACTTCTGCACTCACCTTGCTGTCAATTTTGGCCTGTAGAATAAACCAACTCAGATTGAGAGCTCCCAGTTGCTCAGCAAACAGGATGCACTCATTGCGATTGGTGGGTTCATTCACTGAACCCGCCCCCTCCACAGACTGATGGTTCAGAAAGTCCACGTACGGCTGATGACTGGTTATTTCAGCCTTAAGATCCTAATATGTAAAAATACAAGTGTGTAATATGACATGTTAAAATTTTCTAGGATCTTTTAAATAAATGAATACTTTCATTCAGCATAGACACATTCAATTGGTCAAAAGTGACAGTAAAGACATTTCTAATGTTACATAAGATTTCTATTGTAAATAAACGCTGTTCTTTTGATCTTCCTATTAAATCAAAGAATCTGTAAAAATGTATCCAAGTTTACACAAAAATAAGCAGCACAACTGTTTTCAACACTGATAAAAAAAAAGCACCAAAATCAGCATATGTGACCTTGGACCACAAAACCTGTCATAAGGGTCAATTTTTTAAATTAAGATTTATACATCATCTGAAAGCTGAATAAATATGCTTTCCATTGATGTATGGTTTGTTAGGACAATATTTGGCCAAGATAAAACTAATTGAAAATCTGGAATCTGAGGGTGCAAAAAAATCTACATATTGAGAAAACCGCCTTTAAAATTGTCCAAATGAAGTTCTTAGCAATGCATATTACTGATCAAAAATTAAGTTTATATATATATTAACGTTACAAAATATATTCATGGAACATGATCTTTACTTAATATCCTAATGATTTTTGGCATTAAAGAAAATGTATAATTTGACCCATACAATGTATTTTTGGCTATTGCAACAGATACTGTATACCTGTGAATTAAGACAAGGTTTTGTGGTCCAGGGTCACATATTAGGATCATGTGTCACTGAAATCTGGAGTAATGATGCTGAAAATTCAGCTTTTTCAACACAGGAATAAATTGCAATTTTTATTATTAACAGTAATATAGTATTATATATTAGTAATAATTAATAGTAATAATATTCCACAATATTATGATTTTACTGTATTTTTGATTAAATAAATGCAGCCTTGGTGAACATGAGAAAAAAACCGGCAAACCAAACAAGTTTTTCCATTTATACCCTGAAATAATTAGAAACCAGAGAATAAAAATGATTAAAAGTGTACAGTAGGTGTACTACCTTCAAAGCCTGTAGATGTCTAGACAGCTCAGAGGAACCGAGGGCACAATGGACCCCCGAGCTTTCATCTTCCAGTCGTCTCTCTACATGCTCAAGCCAGGAGGTCAAGCTGGCCAAGATCTGACTGCGAGACTGGTTAGTCAACAGCTAGAAGGAGGGCAAGAGGAAGCTTACTAAAACAATATCTGTTTGCCAGAGCTTTGCTTCAGATAGATAAGGGATAAGATTGAGGGAGAGAGAAAAAGAGAGAGAAACTTAGCAAGACATGGTAGTCGTACTTGTTGCTGTGTCTGGTTGAGAGTGGGCAGGACGTTACTCAAGTTCGTCCATTCCTGCTCAAGTTGAGCCAGTCGTCTGCGCAGACCTGGAGCTTCACTATCAGTCAGCTGCAGTATCTGTGCGCCTGCACGTTCTGCAGAAGCTTTCTGTGCTGAACGGCCCTCCAGCTCCTTGAAGAACTCCTGCAACACACAAACAAAGCCACATTCCTAGTTTGGCATTTTAGGTATTGTCACGTTACATTTGTGTAAAAAAAAAAAAAGACAAAAACAACCTTCTAATTATACTCACCATGAGCTGGGTAAGGTCTGTTCTGGAGTCCAAGAGACCAGAATCAGAGAAGCTGTTCCACTTCTGAACCTGTTCTTGAGCATGACGGATCCATTCTTCTAGTTCTGTTGAGTCACGATGGAACCTAAACATAAAAACGCACAAAAACACACTTTTACTTGTTACCTATTCTTTTGTTCATACCTCACCTCCAACAAAATGGCAATACAAATTATTATTTGGTTACTGATTTTCTCACACCTGTCATAATTCTTTCTGATCTTCTGGGTAGACCGTATCTTCTGCTTTAGTTGATTATGAAGCTCCATCCAGCGTAACAACACTTGTGATTTTGAGACAGTCTGGCCTGGCCGCTCAAGGTAACAACCCTTTTTCTGTAGGATCCTGAGTCGGTCTTGAATCTCCCACACCTGAGGCCTTGTGTCTTCCAGGACCTTGTGCAATCTCTGACAATGAGAGAAAGTGGAAAAGAAAAGAAAAGTTTGCAGGTTCAATTTTAACACTTGGGACTCTAAACATAATTTTATAACAAACATGCAATAAACATGTTATAAAAAACACTAAGCTATGTATAAAAAGTATTTACAAACTATTTATTGCTATTTTTAAAAAGTAATTTGATATAAAATTATTCTGTGCTTTTAAATAGAAAGGAAGTTTAAACACTTCAAAATTACATATAATACAGTTTATTATAACATAATATATTATAACATAATAATCACAGTGCAATGTGTTATATATGAATATGTTATATTTGCACAGTTATTTAAAACATGTGATTAGGTGGTACACAGATATATGGATATGGTCAGCTGAAGTACTGCAGACAGAGACAGCAAACTTTGTGGATCACCGCTTTAACTCATCTCATCATCCCACCTCCTCATCTCTCTCGGCTTCAACTGCTTGCTCAGTGAGGATGGGAGAGACTTTGATGTACAGCTATTATAGACACAAAAAGGGTAGTTTGCTGTTCCTCCTATATCAATCCACCCGAGTAATGAGCTTTGGTAGACATAAAGAGAAAAATAATATGAACGCAGCCGACCGTATGCTACTGACTGTTGTGTGAGTTATTAGTTTTCGTAATAGTGAGGGGGAAATAATAAAAGAGCGGCCAATGCAGGCTGCAGAACATGAAGTTCCACAGATATGGCAACTATCGCTCCGAGTAATTTAATCAGGAACATCATGTGCTGGACCAAAAAAGATTCTCACACAACATACAACCAAAGAAAAGAGAAGATATTCTCCCTTAATTTCATCCCCCTCTCACACTCCTACATGTCTCAGACACTTATTACTTTTTCTGCTTAGCTGGTTCCCAACCAAATAACTAATATCGGTAGAAGTCCTTTATTGCTAAGGCAATAATGTGGTCAGCAAAAAAAAAAAAGCTGTACAATCCCACAACTTCTACAGGTATGTGATTTAATAATTCAAACAAGAATTTGGTTAGGTTTTTATATTTATTCTTTACAACACATCCTGGGGCAGTGTACTGAAAAAAAAACAAGTTTCCTAATCTGCATTTGTCTTTTTAGATTAGTAGAAGTAGATTTTCAACAAGAATAAATTGTATTATTTACTCTTGTTTATTCCCAAATAAATATATATTATAATAAAAAATGTTGGGGTTGTGAAGGAGTAATTTAACAATCCCAAAGGACTTTTTAAAGAAGTGTTTTATGCCCACCAAATGTCCATCTATTTGATTAAAAATATAGTAAAAATGTAAACAATTTTACATTGTAAAATAACTTTTCAATTTGAATATATTTTAAAACATAATTATTCCTATAATGGCAAAGCTGATTTTTTTAACAGACATTACTCCAGAGTCCAGACTTCAGTGTCACATGATCCTTCACATCATTGTGATATGCTGATTTGGTGCTCACTGCTCAAGAAACAGGGTTGAAAAACAGCTGTGCTTAATAGCTTTGTGAAAAATGTGATATTTGAAATGTTTTACTGTCACTTTGATCAATTTAATTTCTTCTTGCCGAATGAAAGTATTAATTTATTTCAAGGAAGAATTGTTCTTTATAATACCAGTTTTTTCTTGAGCATAAACCTCACTAAAATACACACCCCTTACACAATTTAGCTTAATTTGAAACTTAATTTTTAGATATTTAAACTGTGAAACAAGACAAGAACTTAAAGAGCGGAATTTATTTCTGTCATTACCATGCAAAGTCACAGAATGCAAAACACAGCTAAAACGATCAAAGGAGGCCTATATTCAAAGGAACTCAAAGGAAGCCATTAGCGTTCCCAGGGATGCGGGGAAACAAACCTCATAGGACTGCAGCTGACCCTGCAGGTCTCCCTCTGGCTCTGAATTCAGACTGGACATGTTTGTCTCCATCTCATCCAACTGCTTACTCAGTCTCTCAGTGACCTCCTCGTACCGAGACCACTCCTACAACACACAATACAGAGCGATGAGAGAGCTTCTGTTGCTCATTTCTCTTAATACATTTTATACATGCCATTTACTCCTATAAAATCTTGGTTTATAAAATTAGAGCTGTTCGTGACTATAGTGTTAATTGACAATGATGATAGAAATTACTAAATTCAGACAGGTCTGAATAAGTTCATTTCATTATACCTCTAAGCTGTGCTGCATTTGGACACCATGAGCTTGTGCTTGATCCTGTAGATCTGATATTAACTGCTCCACCTCTGCTTGGCCCTGCAGTGCCCCCTCTGGTAGTTTATGGTATAACAGCTTGACCATTACAAGGTTCTTACCCAAATCTTGGAAGTATTTCTGTTAACAGCCAATTCCAAACATTATTAGAATGTTTTAAGC
Source organism: Ptychobarbus kaznakovi (assembly GCA_027422405.1). Classification (NCBI taxonomy): domain Eukaryota; kingdom Metazoa; phylum Chordata; class Actinopteri; order Cypriniformes; family Cyprinidae; genus Ptychobarbus; species Ptychobarbus kaznakovi. Next base: position 37,209,148 of record CM049794.1, read on the forward strand.
ATACAAAAATGCATTGTTATTATTTTAATAATAGTATAATTACTAGGTTGATCAGCTGTGTACCTTGTGTTGTGTGAGCAGGCTGTGCAGCTGACTGCAGTTTTGTGGCTGAGCATTCTGACAGCGCAGCAGCCGCTCAGAGCCCAGCTCCAGGAGACCCCGCGGACCCTTCAGAAGAGCTTCAGAACAGCTCTGGAGCGCAACATTATTCTGTCCCGCCGATCTCCGCCGCTCAAGTGCCAAAGTCCAGGTGCCACCTTGTAGACTCTTAAAGAGCAAATACTTACATTATATCAGAACTTGAAGCTACTGACCAGTTCTGCCTTAGCAACTGTTGCGGTCTTCCCTTTTATCAGACATCACACACTTTCTAGTAGTATGTTTGTGTGTATTTGGAAAGTTTTAAAACATAATTATACAGAAATTATCCAAAAGCACAGTATGTATTGTTGCATGGTCACTTATTATAGTGACAAAAGGTACCCAGAGAAGCTAAAAGCAATATTTATTTTGAAAATATTAAATAAATCTTAAAAACTCATGCTGTGGATTAAACTCCAGCTCCATTTAGGATGTTACTAATGTCATTTATATATTGAGGAGGGTTAGGTTTTTCCCCTTAAAGTTTGTTTTATTCTGTAGACTTTGGAAGTGAATGGGTAATACCTTGATGCTTGAAAGGTCCTTGAAGAGTTTAGTTGAGTCTTCCATCTGTGATTCACTGGCATTCAATGCAGACACCGGAATCTCTAACAGATGCCGTCTCGTCTGTGCAGGCAGGAAATAAAAAGATGCAGAAAGGAAGAATCAGCCTCTGTGAAATGTATTCTGTCAGCTACTTGTCTAATTTTTTTAGATATGAATATAACCTTGTATTTTTAATACCATTCAAAAGTTTAGGCCATTAAGTGTTTTTTTTTTTTATTAATGCTTTTATTCAGATAGCATGCATTTTGTTGCTCAAAAGTGACAGTATAGATATTTATAATGTCACAAAGAATTGTTTAAAACAGTTACTTGATAAGACAGTTATGACTATCTTTTTTTCATAGTTATCACTGAATAAATATGCTGTTAAATTTATTTTTAGAAATGTATTATTTTAGTTTATCATACAAGCAGGGAGATGTCATGACAAACATGTAGTGATCATTTGAACACGGCTGAATTAATTCAATCCACACATTTTCACTACGCAGAACTCTTTAAGAGTCTTTTTTTGAACTTCACTAAACAAATTAAATAAAAAAATAAAACAAACCAGCAAAAGATAAATCATCTAGCATCTTAGTATCTAAGTTGATTATTAGCCTATTCTTGAGAGAGAGCTGGTTGGTTTTTGAGAGACTGAGATGCATAACGCGGCTGTTTGATTGGTGAGCGTGCTGTGCTTATTCTATACATTCGTGTATCATATCGTAGCCTAAGGTTTAAATCATTGCCTTTTAAATATACACAAATAATAGAACGTGTATGATGTATTATTATAGGTTATATTACTCTTGCCAAGCTCTGATTTCTGTAAGATGCACGGAGAGGCAACAGCAATGCATTGTTTGATTTGCACTCTTTTCATTCATAAAGTATACATTCATTCACTTCACACACTCATTATTGCATGACTTTAGAGGTCTGTGTATAATATTGCGCTGATCCCCTGGCTCACCTGTTATCTAGCAAACATCAGACTGTGCCAGCCTCAGCCGAATATTCAGGCAGAATTATTCCTCATCTGTTTTTTTTTTTAAGCCATTATCCGTGCCATTCTGAATAAAGTATTCGGCTTCGGGCACACCCCTAATTATTACATTACCTATTTAAATTTTACATGCAACATAGATAAAGTCATAAAAAGTAACAGCTACACACAATATTGTAATCCTAAAATTCACGTCGGAGGCCTACTTGCATACTCTGTGCATGCATTATGGTTAATGCATGCTTGAGTAATTGATTGTTTGCGAAAACTCTGACTAGCGGTTGAAGTATTCGATCACGATCACTTGTCTATGCAAGCCCTAATTTTAATATACATTAAAATAAGTCATTTTAAATTGTTATAATATTTTTTCAAATCACTTATTTTTTTGAATAAACAAATGCAGTCTTGGTGAGCATAAAATACTTCTTTCAAAACATTAACAAATCCTAACTTTTAAACCGTAGAATAAATGTTAAAAACTGATAGATCTAGAATTTTTGTTGGATCTTAAGGTGATGCAGACATGTCAGAAAATTTACACAAACACTTGTTCACTCTCAGGGTAGGTTCTTTGGTTATAGTAAGCATGTTTGCTGGGCTGAAACTGACCTCTAAAGAACTGATATCCTGGCATGAGGTGAGAAGCCGGACCAAACTCTGTTGATCTTCAGCTCCTCCTTCAGACTGTGACAGATCACTGAGAGTTGCTGTGTGCTGAATTGTGTGGTCCTGAGACTGGCTGCTGCTCTGGCGAACCATGGCCTCAATAACATCTCTCTGTATTTCCTAAAGAGTAGGAAAGGCAGTATTTAGTCATACAAAAACACTTAAAATGTTACATGTCAGTTTACACCTAGATTTCACATAGAATTACCAGTGTTGTCTCTTCCAGTGGCATACATTCTGTATGCTTTGAGGAGAGCATAAAAGCTGTGGAGTCGATGGGTTTAGTCTCTGTCTGGGTCTGATCGCCATCAGTAACATTTATTGCCTGTGTGTCACGTGGCTTTGGGCTTGTTGTTTTCACTTGATCACTTGTACCCGTTTCTGTGTTTACAGATACTTCATTCTGATCTACAGATTCAGACTTCTGAGTCAATTCATTAGAATCACTTGCTTTTAACATGGGGATTTCTGAGCATATTCCTGGCTTTGCAGGAACTGCTTCAGTCAACTTGGTTTTGGTGCAATCGTTTTGCTTTTCCTCAGCTATATTTGCACTGTCAGGCTTCAGACGACTATCATTTGTAAATTCTTTCAAATGTTGGGATGTTAGTGCAGGTAGGGAACTGGTCTCTTCAGTAACTGGTCTGCTGACTATGCCAGGTATTTCAGATAAGTCAGAAGGCTCCAGTAAACAACTTCCCTGTGTCAGCATCCTGAATTACATGCTCGATTGCAGGAAATTCAACTTCTTCAGGAGATAATTCCTAAAGACAAAAACAAGCAGTATGTCATTGGCAGCTGTGTGGTGATTTCACCTTGCTTAAACAAGGAGTTATGCATCTAAAAACCACCTTAGCCATAGTAAATAAACAAATTAATCTGCCAAGTAATATACACTACTGGTCAAAATGTTGGAGTCAAGATTTTTTTTTTTTTAATAAATGAATGCTTTCATTCAGCAAGCATACATTAAATTGATCAAAAGTGACAGTAGAGACATGTAATGTTACAAAAGATTTGAATTTTAAATAAATGCTGTTCTTTAGAATGTTCTATTAATCAAATAATCCAGAATTTTTTTTTTGAAGTTTTCAAGCAATATTAAACTAAAAATGCAACATTGCTAATGATAAGAAATGTTTCTTAAGCACCAAATCAGCCTATCAGAATGATTTCTGGATGATCATGTGACACTGAAGACTGGAGTATTGACTGCTGAAAATTCAGTTTTGCCATCACAGGAATAAATTACATTTCAAAATATATTCAAATAGAAAACTTCTTTTAAATTGTAATAATATTCCTGTTTTGCTGTATTTTTGTTCAAATAAATTGTGGTCTTGGTGAGCATCTTTCAAAAACATAAAAAATCTTACTGACCCCAAACTTTTGAATGAAGTTCATTATTCTAACAGTGTCCTACTACAGAAGGATACACATTTGCATATTAATACAGAATATACAGCTTGTGTGTGTTTATTGGCATTTTATGCTGTGTTTGAGCTGGGCCCATCCAAACAGTCAGAGCCATCTATTTCCCAATGAGGAATAATGAATAATGAATCATATTGCCTGCCATTAAAGAGAACAAGACAAATAACTCTGCTTGAGTCAGTCTTTACCTTAGTGACACACTCTGTTACAGCAGAGGCAGCGCCTGACTTAGTATCTTCCTCCTCTATGGTCTCATCTGGGTCCTGGTACAGAAAAAGGAAAAATGATTAGAGATGATGAAATGATTAGAAAAGAATAGACTCCCTGAGGACAAATGAAGAAAGCAGCTATTACTGAAAGAAGAGATGGAGTTATATTCAGCATCCTGCAATGAGAGCTGCCTTAGTCTTCAGAAAAGAAAAGCAAAATAACTTGTTTGCAAAGCTGACTGAATAATAAACGAACAACAAAAAAAATCTGAGAATAGCTATAGCATCCACGACCAATTCCTGTGAAATTATAGAGAAAAACAACTTGGCATTATTTAAAAATAAATACATAAATATACATATACATATATACATATATATATATATATATAAAATCAGACATATAATCAGATTTGTATTAGTAGCTTCCTTTCATAAATGTATATAAATAAAAAGTTAAACACATGCAAATGAACAGCCATAGCAAAGAGGTCCAGAGTTCAGAAATGTTCCCTTTTCAGGGTTTGGCAGAGCCTGGGAGATAAATTGGAGGTTTTGAGGGTTTTACCTCTGGAACACTGCATGTGAGAGTTCCTGAGGATGAAGACTGATTGTCTTCATCTTCCTCCTCAGTGCAAGGGCCTTCCATGGAGACCTGCTTCACCAGGGTTATGCATCAGCATATTATTCTTTAATGTAGGTTTTTATATTGACAGAACTATTGAGCTGATTTAGTCTTATTTAGTCCTAAAACTGACTTCGATATCTTCTGAGATAGAGAGGACATGATTTTGAGGTATATTTTTGACTGAGTTGATGGACTTACCCACACATCTCCAGTGTAAAAATGTGGCATGGTGTATTCTGTGGTTTGGTCTGAAGAGGGAATCATTTCAGCTGGTTGTTCAATAGAGGCCTGAAAAGAAAATCAGCAAAATACTTAGTTTCATCAAGTTGTAAAATGTGGGCAAACCAAAGTCACTGTTACAAGGTCACATGATAGAGATCATGAGAAAAGCCAAGAGAGTGTCTTAACTAGATACGAATGCCTTTGCCAATAAAGCTGTGCCTGTAATGATTTACTACCGCACCATATTGAAGTTTTAAAAGCACTTTATGTTTTAAGCGCAATCAGAAAATTCAAGGTTCCCACACATCCCTTTTGTGAGTTGGCTTTAAATGCAGGGATTTTCTCCTCTCATTCCCACAGACATGAAAGCGAAGAGGAGAGTTCACTCGCCGGTCACGGTCACTAAAAACACTACAAATGTACTGCACTTTCATGAAATGAACCAACACTTTCTAACTAGAACTAACGAATCCTTTGAAATATTGCATTATAAATCTCTTTATTTGATGCTGTAAATGGATGTTTTTCAAAGCTTGATTTTTGTTTGTTTATTAAGGAGAAGCCCACACTGAAACTGGATAGCTGTCTTTTCTTATGACAACTATAATTCATGTAAAAGTTATCTATTATCTAATATTGACATTGCCATGCAATGTGACATTACAGTTTTAATATATATTTTAAAACATAAAAAAACCTCAAAGTCTTGTATAATTGTTTATGAAGCTTTTTTGGTCTCATATTAATAGAAAGACTACAATACATATTTGAACTTTTAAAAAAGCCACTCACACTTCAGGAATAGAAGGGTTATTGGAGTTCTATGTATATTCTATGTAGCAATCACGATCAATGAACACACTCCTGTAGTTGAGAGGGGACTGCTAAATTTGCCAGCTCAACATGAACAAAAATTACTCTCTGCACCTTTAAAAATATATATACTTCATCTTCCTTTGCAAATATTTAAGTTGTAAAAGTTTAACATTTTTATGTTGTGTGAAAAGCAAGGTATTTGTAAAATACTCTACCTACTGAAATCAGCTTTTCATGAACTAAAGTTAAAACCCACTCCAGCTCAGTAAACAGGAAACCACTGACTCTTGGTAAACACAAACAAACTATTAGAGCAACAGACCTTCAACGCTGTGCTCCGCTGCACACTGAGCTGCTGTAGCTCTTGGATGGGCTGCAGGAGCTCTTGAGCCCGATGGAAGGCTGTGAGTGTTTGCTCTGCCCCAGCAGGAAGCCCCAGGTCTGGCCTGCAGCTCTCAATCTCATCAATGGTCCTCTTCATGGACTGGACATTATCCAGAATGACCTGTTACAGAGGATAGGAGAGAGAGGTACTGTAAATGTTTACAGTACAGACAGATGATTAGTGAAACATGATGTACAGTACCTGTATGTTCTCTAGATGTTCCTCAGGAGAAATGTTCTCTGTCTCAGTGGCCGAAAGAATTGTTCTGATCTTAGTTATAGTTTTCTCCATTGTCTTTACCTCTGCTTCAATGGCATCCATCTCCTAAACAGAAGTTATAAGTGAATTCCAATTAAAATAGAGGCAACATAACTAATACATTTAGTAATGGAATCTCATAAAACCCTACAAATGATGTATAGTATACATTGTTAGGAATGGCAAAATATCCAATAATTTTATATGTGTGAGTGTTATGACACCAGTTTTCCAGTATGCCAATATTTGTGATGTATTAATGCAAACAAAGTCAGTTACAAATAAAAGCTGTGGTAAGACTTTTTTTTGGAAGAAAATTATACTTTTATTCAGCAAGGATGCAATTAATTGATCAAACTTGAACGTAAAACACAAAATGTATATATATATTTTTTTTTAAATTGTAAAAAAAATATATTTTTCTGAACTCAACTTATAAAAGAAACCTAAAATTATTAAGTAGAACTAATTTTTTCCACACTGATAATAAGTAGATTTCTTGATGATCACAATGATTTCTGAAGGATCACGTGACACTGAAGACTGGAGTAATGATTGCTAAAAATTCAGCTTTGCATCACAAGAATAAATTAGATTTTTAATTTAAATATTATTTTATTATTTAACAAAAACATTATAATGTAATACAATTTAATTTCACAATAACACTTTTTACTATAATTTTGATATAATAAATGCAGCCTTGGTGAGTATAAGACTTTTCAAAAATATATATAAAAAATTCTTACCGACCCAAATCTTTGAACCGTATTGCAAGTTTTATGTATGTATGTATATATATATATACATATATATATATATATATATATATATAAAAAAAACTAAAATATTTGTTGAAATACCAGATGTCAAAAACTAGATTTTTTAAAGTTTTCTTGAACATTTGATTTTACTGAAAATTATTATAAAAAGTCAAGCATCATTTACTTAATATTTATTAATTAGTGTAAATTAAATAATTATGTTCACAAAAATGTTTTCCTAAATGAGAAATACTTGAAAGATATGCACACACACTATTGTTTTAATATACTGTCTTAATATTTATGTTAACATTTTATATAAAACAGCTGTGGTAATGAAACCGGTATCAGGAATAATGCAATTTTACTGGAACTGATACAACTAAAAACTTAGTATTGGGACAAGCGTTGACACTGCGAATCCTTAGACGAATGCTATAGTGAACATAACAGTAAATGCAATTTGTTCAAATTTGTTTTGAATGTAATTATAATGATATGGTAATGATATTTCTTACAGCTGCTAGGTTCTGAAGGTGGGCGAGAGGATCCAGAACGCTTTGCTGCATGAGTGTGATGTTTTGTACACACAGTTGGAGAAGATGTTGTTGAGGGGTGGTGTCACACACTAGAGTGATCTCCTGCAGAATAGGCAGGAAGGTCTCCAGAGCTGCCCTGTATCCCTCCGCTTCATCCAGCATCATCTACAGTCACATCAAGAGAGCTGCTAACAACTTACTCCATAAAAGGCTAAATGTCTTTAAAGTGAGGTTTTGACCTGACCTTGAGGGAGTTGGCATGACAGTGGATGCATTTTGCAGTGGTGTAGGTTCTGGGAGCGACCAGCCAGGACTGAGCCTCACTCAACCAGCAGGTGGAGCTATTGAGTAAACCCTCATAGTCCTGCAGACAGGCAGGGATCTGATGGGACCGAAACACAAAAGACATAATCAGTCAATGTTTACTATCAGTTGCATTATGTGTTGGCTTATGTCGTGAAATCATCTGACTTTGCTGATGAGGGCAGTCCTTTGCTCGGCCTGTTTGGCAGTAGTCTGGTAGAGCTGCAGAGGCTCCGTGAGCTGGTCCATGAGAATGTGTGCTCTCTCAGGCTTCTGCTCACCCAGATCCTGCACCTCAGCCTCCAGCTCAGCTATCCGAGTGTGCCACTGGTCCAGCTCATCCCATATGCGCTGCACACAGAGGCACAGACGCACATCAGATCTCAGATACTGCTGACATTATATTTCATTGGACACCATCTAAAAATGTGAGAGCTGGAAGAACAGTTCATGCAATATGTCATGAAGTCTTAATATTTCACTTTTAGGGCCAGATTTACTATCAGCTTGCGCCATTGAAAACTGTCTTTTGGCGTTAAAATTGAACTGTCAGGTTTTACTAAAGACGCGCAGTGACGAATTAGCACTGAAAAGGCGTGGACAGTTATTTTTGCACCTGACCTTGTTGAATATGCATTTTTAGAAGTTTCCCTTTCAGACGCAAATTACTGGCATTTGCGCCATTATTTAACACCCAAAAAAACAATGTCTTAAACTATTTTGCGCATGAAATGGGTGAAATTACTGTTGCTAGGAGGCGGCACCGCAGAGAACAGAGAGTGCGTGGTAGAAGGGAGAGGATTTTTTCCACACGTATTCATTTTTTTGGAATGCCAGAACAACACATTATCCAAACATATTGTTTGCCAAGCCATGTTATTTTTAATTTGCTTCAGGAAATAAAAGACGACTTGGAAGCCTCATCTAGGAGTCACGCAATACCAGGTCTATCAAAAACTTCTAACAAACCTTAATTTTTGGCCTCCGGTTCTTTTCAACACACTGTGGCTTCTTTATTTGTGACTACGCTAATTTGCGATGCGCTGGGTATATTGCGTTAGTCGATTTGTAAATGAGATGTGTCTGTGTTCTTTAATTTGTGCATTATTAGTAAATCACCCGCATAAATTTCCACACCCATCGGAGCAGCTTTGGAATTACGCTATTTGTCCTGTTTAGTAAAACTGTCCCATATTCTTATTTTATTAATTATTTATTGCACATTTTAAAAATGTAAAGAATTTTAGACATTTTAAAAGTGAAACTGTGAAAAGCGCTTTAGTATGCGAGTATGTGAGACTGGAGGACTACAGGACTTTTAAAATCTTTATATTATTTAGTTTTGCCATTTAGAAATAAACATTGTTTACAATGAAAATGGCACCATAATTAGTTTGTTTTATGCTTATATTTTTACAATTATATAGTAAGAATACAATAAAATTATGTTTAGGTAATATGCGAAACTAAGTAAGGAGAGAGAAAAGAAAAACTAAGCAACTGATAGAAAGATATTTTCTATAATGTGCATGTGAAGTCAAGCAAGAAAGAAGTACCTTTTGTGTACGTTCAGCCTCAGAAATATTAGGACTGGTTTGCTTCAGCAAGGCCTGCACACAATTCAAGCCCACCTTTACCTCTCCAACCAGCTCACCCATTTTGCAGAGAGGACCACTTCTCTCCATGACCATGACCAACTGAAAAAAGGATACAATTGTATTAGCTTTAATTTAAATGAACACACAACACAAATCCACTGAAACTATAGGTGCCATATTAAATACATATTTTATAATAGGACAAAAAAATATTTTACACGTTCAAGGCATTTATTATAAAAAATAAATAGTGAATACTTTGTCCTTAGCCTCCTGCATGGACACGTTGAGCTCATTGTGTAAGATTTGAATCTCTGTAGGTACACAGCTCCATTTCTTCTGCACTCTGTCCATGACATCCTCCAGTCGAGTCTTCTGTGAAACCAATTCCACTTTGACTTCCTACAGTGCAATACAACACAGTGAACAACATCATCACCAAGGACTGAAAAAACAGACACCCTGCCAGTCAAACACAGGCACCAACCTGTAAGTGTTGAGCAGCTGTCTCTGACTGTAAAGCCGTCAAAACAGAAAGAACATTCTGCTGAAGGGCACTCAGGTCTTCCTGCACACGACCCAACTCCTGGATCTCAAAAAGCACCTCCCGACGGATGTTATTGCTCTGATCTCTGAGACTAAGCATGAAAAGGTCTGTAAATGTAGATTCTGAAAATTCTCTCAACTTGTGTGTTTTTGTGCATATGTGTACAAGTCAAACCTTCTGCAGTGACCCTGTAGAGATTTCAAGTCCTGACAGATTTGAGGACACACTTTAAGCTGCTGCAAATTTGAGACCCCAAGCAATCGTGCCACATGGTGTTGTAGAGATGTCAAAGTGTGATGCTCCTGCTCAATCCCATCTTGAAGGTGCTCAGTGAGGCTCAGAACACCCTGAAGATCCACCAGGGACCCCGTCGCCGTAGATGAGTCTGGAAGATCATTCTGCAGTCTGTCAAGACCTTCCTTTGATTTATTCAGCTGCAGAGCAAACCCAAACATGAAGAGAAATGAGTCAGCGCACAGCTTACTTAATCATTTTACAAGAAAATTTAAATTGTAACAAGCTGAAAAATATCTATTTTTACATACACGTATCACAAAGTCTCTCCATTCTGCTTCTTTATGAGACATGCTGGCTTTGAGAGATTCCACTCTGCACTGCAGCACTGCCCAAGACCTCCACAGTTGTCCCAGCATAAGATCCACAGGTGCTTTGCAGCGAAGACCTGGGCAGCTGTCCATCAGTTCCTCCAGGTTTTTAGAGAGGTTCTTCAGCTCTGTCTGGAGCACCTGCAGATGAAGACTATTTCAGTGCATGCTAATCTAGCATAGATGCATTGTTATGAGATAAAAAGTGGCACAAGGAACCATAAAAAAAAAAAACATTTTAGAAGTCAAAAGGGAAGCAAAAGCATTTCCCAAATCATCTTAAGATCTCCATATGCATTACTGCTATTCGTTTAACCTGTTAATTGTAAATAATGACCACAAACCTTTACTTTCAGAAGTTGATCTTGGCAGGCTTCAGAATCAGCTGGTTTTTGACTTAAACATTTTGAGATTTGAGAATCAACATTTTTGAGAAGTTGACTCAGTTCTTCATGGTGACTCATGTGCACAATTTGATCTTTCATGGACCTAAATTGGAGCAGAAGGACTGAACTGTTAAAGGCAGCTAAATAAAAGTGCCTCTAGTACATTTAAATTTAAACAAATAGATGTATTCCATTCAGACTAATTGTTTCAGAGCTTGTTTTCTGAGGAAAATGTTTCCAAGTACTCTACAGTATATGGCAGACATTTAAAGAGCTTACTGAGAAAATGCTTGATTATTTGTAGAAGTATTCTTCCCCAATAATCCAAAAATGTAAAGTCCCAATTATTTACAATTATAAAATGATTTTTCAATTTTATATAAAAATGTCAACAACAATCAGAGTGCATTGTAAATCCAGCAATCTGAATAATAGGTCAAGGTTAAGTTTTTATAGAAAAACAAATCCATAACATGCTTTATAGAGTATGACTCACCTCTGTAATGCCTCAAGTCTGAGCTGAGCCTGAGCTTCTAATTTGGCATTTTGTACTAGAAGGTGACTCAAAACCTCGATATGAAGCTGCTCGGTTAGAGGGATGGAGAGGCATGTTCGCTGGGGAACAGAAGCACCAACTTCAGAAAAGCGGGCCTGGAAACCCTCAACCAGAGTGCTGAAAATCTGTTGAACATAGCGATGCTCCTCTTTGTAGCCTCTGAAGCCATCAGAGGGGATGATAAGATTGAATCCAATCTGTTGAAAGAAGCTCTCTGTACCCTGAACAGCCCAGTGGTAATGCTTAAGAGCCTCCCGAGCTTGGAGCAGCTTGTCCTACACAACGAAACAAAAATTATTTAGAAATTAGATAAACAACATGCATAGCTTTCAAAAACCTAGAGATGGGCAAACATATAGTTTTCCAAATGATTATGATGTAAATTTGAACAACCCTAATATTGAGTTTTAAAACTCCAAGATATGTTGCTGTTTGTATAGCACTTCCCCTGCAGCAGAGCTCACAGTTTGTATTACTGTACATCTAATGTAAAAAAAGACTTTGTATTAAGTAGTTATCAGGGGCTGCAAGCAAAAACAACAAAACATTACCAATATAGTCCAATTCAAAAACAAATTTGCAAATTCAAATTTTTTAACCAAAAACATACTGTGACCAATGTTGCCCAACTGTCAAAACGATTGACTCTTTTAAGATTATCTGAATGAATAGTTAAAAAAAGATGAATTACTGGTTTGAATCTGAACACTAGAAAATAGCAAAAAATGTAGATAAGCGAAATATAACCAAAATAATCACAATCAAATCAAAACCAAAACCAGAACAAATCAAGAGCATGTGAATTCAAACAAACTAAATTGGGATATCTACACAAAGTCCTACTAAAAATACCAATGCAGTCACATGCTTGAAAACTACAACAGTTACAAAAAGTAGCATTCTAGTGGTATTAGTGATTTTAACATACATGGACGCATGGAGCTTACCATATGCATAGCACAATCATTAAGAGTTCTCTGGCCGAGATCAAAGGTCATCTGGTAGTTTTCAACATCTACTTCTTTCCTGCAGTGCTCCAACATTCGTAGAACAGACTCAACGGTGTGGATTAGCATCCACTGCTTTCGTAGCTGTGTATCAATGGTCTTATTATCTGGCTCCAAGCAGATGGTCTCCTTCAGCTGTTGCCGGACACTGTTGAAGAGCTCAGTGAGTGGACTGAGATCTATAGGCCAGCCGAGTCGCTCCGCCAGAGAGCACTCAATGGTTTTAGCCTCATTTTTTACTGTGACCTCCCAAGAGGCGAGCTGCTCAATGACCAAATGGATTTTGTGCCTTTCTGCTGTCAGCTGGGATGGATAGAGATCTTTCGAAATGGCCTCAAGGTGGTCAGCAGCCTCTTGACATGTCATTCTCACCAAAGGCAGCTCCACCAGGAGAGTCTGACAAAAGCCGAGCCTTACGTCAGCTCCTACACTTGAGTTTACAATCTGCAACAAGCTCTTTTTCCCTGCCTCTCTGGAGTTCTCCATGTGCTGCCTTAAAATGAGGTACTCCTCATGCTCTTTGGCTTGCAACTCCAGCAGATGTATTCTCCTCAACAGGTCTAGTACAGCGTTGAGCATCTCTTTCCTCCGAGGATCTGGGCAGTGGAGAATTTCCGGCACCTTGCAGAGGAGCTCCATTAGCATGTGCTTAACAGGTTCAAGAGCCAAGAGCGAGTCCCTTGTTATGGGATACTTCTGCCTCATGACATCAGCACTTATCTGTCTCAAGCTCTTCAGAATGATGTTCTGTTCCTCAGCAGAAGATTCCTGAGCATGAAGGAGTTCTTCAAGAACCCAGTGCAAGGCCAACTTACGGTTCACAACCCTAGAGACCTCCTCTTGTAAGGCTGTTAGCCTATTGATAAGCTGAAAGCTTTCGGATACACTCAGACCGTGATTCACATTTTTTATTTCATCAAACAGAGTCTCCAGATTATTTGCTTGTCTCTCAGCATCCTTCAAAGCCTCTGTGCATACCTGAAGCTGAACCCTCAATTCTGGGATAGTAGTTTTTGGTTCAGAAGCCACTGTTTTACCAGACTCTTTTTCTAATACTGAGGTCAACCAAGAGCTGCTGTCAGTGATCTGTTTCCACAGTCTTTCTCTAATAAGAAACATTCTGTTCATTTCTGCAACAGCACATTCGGTCTTCTCTGTAAGCTTAACGTACAAATCCTCTAGGGAATCGAGGGTGAGTGACAAGGAATCCTCCTCATCGAGTCCTGTAACTTCCTCTCTTAGCTCTTTCAAAACAGAGGCCAACTGAATCCTCTTAAGAGATGTTTCAGACTGTAGTTTCTTCATGTGATTGACCTGGTGACTTGCTTCTTCGGGAAACAGAGACAATCTCATTCTCCCACTGACTTTGCTTTCGGTTTTTTTAGCCCATGTAATGTAGTTCTTGATAATCCTCATGATCGGTGAGCAATCATTGCCATTTGAAGTCTGAGAGCTGCGCTTCTCCTGAGTCAGAGCAAGCTGAGAATTCAAGCCCTGCATTGCGTCCTCCACATCTCTGAGCTCTTTTTTTCCCAGCGGATTTGAGGAAAGAGCCCGAGAGACCTCAAGAAGGTACAAGTAGCGCTCAGTTAACACTGCCAGGTCTGCAGTTCTGACAGCCTCTTGAGGCGCACTTTGACAGTCCATCGGTCCTTGAGAGGGATGCGAAAAGAGACTCCTCCAGAAGCTCCAGTTTATGGTGCAGCTCTCTGGCTTCTTGCAGGAGTGCAGCTACTTCTGCGGTGCAGAAGTTAGCACACAACAGACTGCTGGAAGCAACCCGCTCCATAGTTTGCCATCTCTCCTGTAAAGTCCTAAAAGGTTCAATGCAGGCCACAGGTCCCTCTGTCTCACTCAGATGGGCTGAAATCTGAGAGTATGTCTGTAGGAGTTCCTCTAGTATGCCTCTCTTCTTCTGCATGTTCTTCAGGAATGCATTCAGCTTCTCCACTTGTAAGGTGCTGCTGTCAATGCAATCCCTTCAAAAATGTCAGAATATGGTTACTTCAATGTTGTACAATATCTACACTACCAATATAGGTACAGTGCAAGTAATGGACACACCCACTCATTCTTTATTATGACTATTTCCAGCAGTTTACTTCATTAAATATTTTACAAGAACATTTAATTTCAAAGAAGATCTATCCTATTTTTATATAAATTATTTAACTTTGCTTTCTTCCATGTTACCATTTCAGAATATTATTTATATTACAAAATATATATTTTTTCAGTAACGTTTGAACACTAAGGCACAGATAATGTTAAATACATTTAAAGGTATATACATGTTAGAATCTCTCTCTCACACACAGACACACACACACACACACGAGATTGTGCAGCTCACATACAGGAGCAAAGAAACTTTTCAACACTGCCCCATTACTTTCTATTAATAACAGTTTAAATACTGAATCGCTACATTGTATTTTCCAGCAACGAGAGGATAAAATCGCTGTTTTTGAAGTACGTTTTGTTTTTTATGTTACGTTACTTTAACGTTATACTCTCTCACTGTAAAGAGAGACGCACAGACACACATACACTTCTCTCTCTCTCTCAATATTTGAGAAAAAGGTTTATCGATGTCTAATTATTGGGGGATAATGTTGGTGCTGCAGTCGGTTTATGCTGAGATGATTCATTCCCCTTTGTTTGTAGTGTGGTCCTGAAAAATCTTCGTTTGAAGGGCTCTGGCTCTTCCCCTTACCCCTCTCCAACCAAAAGAGAATCGAGACACCCCTACTCCTTCACGTGAAAGCGCAAAACGGAGGGGTAGGGGAAAGGGGAAGGGCTAAGGGGTAGAAATGGGATTGGGCCTAAAGCTGCAGTCCATAACCTTTACCTTTTTGTCAACTTCTATGTTTGAAAACTGGGAATTGCAGTTTCTTGTGTAATTATCGTTCGTGCATGGGGTTGTGATCCGGTGTTCCGGCACGGCTCCAGCGCGGATTAATCTAATGTTTTGAGGTGAATGTGTAGCTGTCAGTCACTGCACCGGTGTGGATATTTACTGTACTTCACAATCACAGATTGTAGCCTATGTCTTAGAATATATGAACCAAATCAGAATTTTCACCGTATATTTTCATCTGAACAAGTCATGCCATGCTTGTTCTGACCGACTGAGGAAAAAAAGCATTACAATAAATAACGCTACCAATGGTGATTAAATCTAAAGATCAGTTAGCTCATATCACATCTGATCTAACTGTGCAAAGTATTATCATTGTTATAGTTTGTTCTGAAATTATTAATGTTAACAACATCAGCATTGCGTGACAATGAGCATAGTGTGTATTAACGTGTAGATTTAAATTTTTGTACAGTCTAATATCTAATTGTCATACCATTCAAATTTCATATTGAGAAATTATTTTAATCCAAAAAGCAAATTAATCTTCCTTCAAACTGGTTCTATTTAAAATACAAAAACTTGTGTATTCCTCTGTAATCAGAAGCACGTTTAAAACTGGAATATAATTTAGTTTCATTTACATGCATTTCATAAACACATAATCCTTTCTGGATTACAATCCACCATCAAAATGATACCTTTAATTATTGTAGCTGCTGTGAGAAAAGGCTATAAACGAGTCACAACCTGCAGGATCCTCACATGCGATAGCCTACTAGCCGGGACAACTTCTTTATGTTTACAGACGTGATGTAATGACGCAGCGCCATGCTCAAACGTCCCGCGGAAACCTACCCGTACCACTCAAATTAGAAAATATTATTATAAGCTTACTGTTGTGAATCAGGCTAAAGTAACGTGATAGTTTTGAACACTGGCTGGTTATGTACTTTCTCAAATATTGATTTGGGATCATTTTTAAACAAAAAAAGTTAAGCACTGCAGCTTTAAAAAAAAAAAAAATAATTCATTCTGTATGATTGATAAGCCGTTTTCCTCATGGAGACCAAAAAATGTCCCCACAAGGGTCCCCATCTTTGTAGGGTATACCTAAACACACACAGAAAATGTCAAGGATGCTCACTGTGTCAGTGTGCTGAACTCAGCCTCCATGTTGTGTAGAGTATCTGCGAGAGCCCGGTTTTGCTGGTGGTACTGTGTGACCTGCTGGAGCTGTGTCGTTTTGTACTCCACCATAGTTGAGGTATCCATCAGTACTGTGTTCCATCTGCCCTCTATGGTCTGCTCAGGCTTTGTAGAGCATCCTGCACTAGATTCACTTTGAGGCAGTCTAGCCACCTGCTCCAAGACATACTGCCGGCAGATCTACGACACACAGGTAAACTTCATGTCATAACTTTTACTGTCATTTTAAATGGTTATAGTTAGAAAGTTTCACTCAGGTGCATGATACATGAATGCATATCAATTTCAGAAGGTTTTAGTATTTGGTTTGTCCCTTCTGCTAAAGGAGCACTCAAGCTGCATAAACTCCAGAAGTTTATGTAAAACCAAATCATGTTTCACCAGCATGACTTATCTAAGGATCATCTTGAGCTCCAATGGAAGCAAGAACCTCTCACCTTTGTTGACATCAGTTATAAATTTGATTACATGTGAGCTGGAAATCTGATTAAGTTCTGCTTCATTTTAAGTAATACGTTTTGTAATCAGACATCTCCTGAGGAGAGGGATTGTCCCAGCTGTTTTCGAAAATAGTAGATAAGATCTTCATGACTAGTACTAGCAGCTTTTACTGTAACCAGCTGCTCACAGCTGGAGGTTTTGGAGAAACCAGCGCAACGAAGTAATGTACTGTACCTCAGCCTCTTCCAGCTGATGAGCCATATGTGCAATGCTGAGTTGGGCCGGTCGGTACCGACATCTGAACACCCACAGGACAGTCCATGACAGACTGCTCTCAGACTCTAAGAGTGATGAATTCTGAAACAAGAAATCTTTCCTTGGACTAGATTCCTGCAAAAAAAAAAAAAAAGTATTATAATTTGTACAAAAATAAATTATTAATTGTATAACATTTGTATAAAAAAAAAACTATAATGAAAAATGTACAACAGACAGGAAGAAAATGGCACAGTTAAAATCATCACATATCACAGGAAATTCCTCTTTCCTGTGCAATTTCCTCCCAGAAGGCTTGAGGGAATATATGGTCTTCAAGTCAAAAACTGACAAAAAATGTTTTATATTTGAGCGAAACAGTTTATCTTGGTTTTGTACTTTTTTCTGAAGCATTTTTTTCTGTCAAAAGCCCAAATGTTTACTTCACTGAAGCTGCTTGAGTTCTTCTAGTGGTTCCTTGATTCAGAATTTAGAATAAAATCATAATGTGTTTACATACAGGTACATACCTCAGAACCGTGACTGGTCATCAGTAGTGGCTGAACATTAGTGATGGTGTTCAGTAAAGTGGCCCACACATGTGTCCCAGTAGGCTGCTCCACATGCCTTGTTTTATCCTCACCGTCTGGTACTGATCCTCTGTTTTGGGTTGTTTTGTTCCCGGCAGATGGATCTGAATTGACTCTGTGCATTTCTTCATACTACAATAAAGCAAAAGTGTCAGTTTATATTTCAATGAAAAATGTCACCACAACATTGCTTGCACCTGCTTTCAGAGCTCGTTTAAAAGAGAAACGGCTCTGTGTTGACTCGTTAAGTCACGGTATAAGAAGAACAAGGAATGCTGCCCAGTTGGGAATTGATTCTTCCCTCTAAAAGGCGTGGTGTGCCTTCAGGCTTAAAACAAACTCAGAGGCGGTACTGCAAGAAGTAATGCTAACAAAATGTAGTTGGCATAACGAAGCCTAATGAAGTTCTTGCTCACAGAAACAATACTGAATAACCTGTAATCAAAGCAAATGGATAAGTGCCACACTATAGCCATGATAAAGGCTAGAGAGTGATATCTATTAGAATGCCAACACGTGGAATGATGCACGAATGATGCCTATGGAAAATAATCAAATCAAATAAATAACATTTGAGCAAAACGACAAGTTAAACTGCACTGGCAAAAAGTGCAAGGAAACAATATTCAGAATTGTTGAACTAACTGCTTTGAGTGCACATAAAAATGGTCAATGTCAGTCTTTCGCTCAACTTGGAATAATTAGGACACATTCATATGGTAAAAGTTATTTTAGATAATATTTAGAAATCGTGGGCATCTTTCATATTTCAAAAGAAGAAATTAAGTTTAACTGTCTCAAATTATCAGTGCAAATTATACAGCTTTTAAAGCCCTTTCAATTACCATTTCAATTATTTTAATTCACTGATATTCTTTAATAAAAGCCTTCTTTGAATGAACTGTGAATGGTGCAAATAATTTTGTTCTTGTATCTAAAGCACGGTAAGTTCACATCCCATGTGCCATATAGCTATTACAAATTGTTAAAATTATTTTAATGACAAAAGGCACATTAAAAGTGCTTGAAAAACATTTAATTAATTTACTGAACATGATCAACATGATGTTTGAGAGTGATGTTAAATGAGACTTGTGCAATAGATTACCTGTATTTTCTTTTTTTATTTATACAAGAAAACAACCATGTTAATCTTACCTGTAAAGGGAAACTGCCATCTGAATCCTCTGTCCTCCGAGCTTCAGCACGGCTGAGTTGTGACTCTGATAGGACTGTGGTAGGATTTCGAGTTATACAGTCAGCTGTCACAACAGATGGCGAATTTGTTGGTGTAAATTCTGAGTCATCTGTATGTGTTGACTGTACAGACTCCACTGCAGCAAAAACCACACTATCTGTGGTAATAATATGGGCACCTCCGGCAAGTGAGATAATAGCATTTTCAAAATGTCCATCCTCTGTCTCAGTTTGATTCAAGGTCTCTTTCTGCACAGCGTCCACTTTAAGTTTGTCTTGTGTGCTCAATGGCTTTGGAGTCTTTGGCTGACTAAAGTCTGAAGACACAGCCAGTACAGTATCTGTGTTGTCTGGCAGCCTGACCTCAGAAGTTTTAAGGCTTTCTGAGTCGGTTGTGTTCTTATGTTCAGATTTACATGTGTTCAGCTTTTTTTTACTGATATTGTTTGCTTTTTCTGCACCAGCTGGTTTTCTGTTCTTCTTCTTACCTTTAGCCACTTTTGGAGCTTTCTGAAGTGTGTTTGCTTCATTTGAAGCCTCTTTAGTGGTGTTTTTGTCATCCTCATCATGACCCTCTAACATTGGGACATCCTGTTGGTGAACTACAGACCCTGACTCATTGCCTTCTCCAGTGTGGACATCCATTTGGCTTGATGTTTCTGCATCAGTGACTTTATGTTGTTTCTCTTTTTCATCTTTTTGAACGTCAATCTCCGTGATCTCAGGGGTTTGGGGTTGGACAAGCATAGCTAACTTCTGTCCTGGCTGCATTGCAGAGCTACTTGATTTCACATTGGACTCTTCTGATAAATCTAGCTCAGCCATTTGGCCTTCAGGTTTCTCAGTACCAGAGGAGATCCTTTGGTGATTTTTTACATCTGAATGGGAGAATTCATCTGTGGTTGAGTCTTCATGACCTGTACACTGTGTCTCTCGCAGTGATTGATACCCGTCTGAGGATAATGCAGGAGTATCAACGTCCAGGATGATGGTAAATACTTTCTTAGCAGTTCCAGAGCTTCCTTGATGCTTCTTTGGGTATGAAAGCATTGGGTCAAATGCTTGAGTAGATGAGTTCTTCCCTGGTTTAGGCCTGAAATCAAGGTCTAGATCAGAATGAGTGGGTTCAACATCATCGGTGTGGCTGTTTTCTTCAAACTGCCCTTCTGACTTTGAAAGATCTGCACATAAATGAACAGGTTCATCAGAAGAGCTTACTGCATCATGTTCTTCATCTACAGCTACATCAACATTTGGTTTGACTTCTAAGAGTTTCAAGCCATCCTCTGATGTCTCTGCGGTCCTATCATAAACAACTGAAACAGTATCCCATTTAGTTGAAGAAGCTGGGACAGCTTGTGTTAGTGTGTTCTGGTTGGGTTTGGTAAGATCAGAGTCCAGCACTATGGTAAAGTCAGGCTTTAATGATTCACAGGATGAGCCATGACTGGATTTGCTGTCACCTTCTCTTAATACAGATCCAGTTTCATCAATCTCTTTAAGTCCAGGCATGAACTGCTGCTTATTTGTGTCATGGCCTGATGGAAGTTTCCCAAGATCTTCGGTTGCTTGTTCTGAGCAAAGTGATAGATCTTCTGTTTCACTAACTTCCTTTGTAGGCAAGAATTTTACATTCATACGATCCATGTCATCCACTTCACTGTCAGCGGAAACCTGCAAAACAAAAACGTAACTACTATGACCCAAAATTGATAAAACAGCATTCAGCAATATATATGCGTTTCATCAGATCCTGGACATTTATCATCATTTTTTTAAATAAACCATAATGATACTGCATAATTCAACATTTATCTGAAATTGTCCTTGTTTTAAATAGTCTAAATCAACTTCTATATTGTTCTATATTGGGGCAGGTTGCTTAAACGGAGTCAAACACTGAATTTTAATTGTTGGTATGTCAACGGCTTTGCATAAATTGAACCGTTTTAATCTAATTACTGACTCTTTAAATGCCCATATTAAAATGGTCTCGAAAACTGCGTTTTAGGAATAACCAGACTTTGACATTCTCTATCATTGCCTGACGCAGAAAAGCTTATGCATGCCATATTACGTCAAGACTTGATTATTGCAATGCACTTTATTTTGGTCTCCCTGATAAATCTATCAAGAAATTGCAATATATTCAGAATTCAGATGCTCATGTACTGACTTACACAACTACTCATCAGCAAATTTCTCAGATATTTCATAACTTGCACTTATAACTTCTCATACATGCACGGATTGAATTTAAAATTTTAATTCTAACAAAGTTATTAATGGGACAGCCCCTGCTTATCTTTTAAACGTTTTAACTCACTCTCTCCAGATTTCTGGTTCATGTTTTCTTCAGCAGCTTTCATATAAATTCAAATCTTTTCAAAGCTGTCTGAGTGTACTTTTGTAATTTTGTCATACTTTATTGTTATTATTTTACGATGTGTAGCATTTTCGGTTTAAGAAAGTGCACTATAAATAAAATGCATTACTATTATTATTAATCCTGCACCCAAATGATTCACAAAGGCCCTTTATATTGTCAGCATGTGCAATACCCGCTGTACCACACTTTCCAACTCTCCAAATAAATTGTTCTGAGAAGCCATCAGGCAAAGCAGAATAATGCAGATAATGTAGTCTAAAGATAAGCTTTGACATCAGAAATGCACCTGCTTTAAGTGATGTACCACAAAGCAAAACATCCAGCATTTTTCTCAGAGAACAGGTACAAAAACAAGCACTTAAAAGCAATGAGATGCCATTCTACATTAATGGCCCTAGACGAAGAACAGAGTGGGTAGTCCATTTAGCAGGTTTTTAGCTAGGATAGAGTGATTCTGTGCTCATGCCACCATGGTACACTCAATGACGTTTCTCCTGCCGACACCAAAACCAGACCCAGAAAGAAAAAAAAGTGTAAGTCTGTCAAAGAATAATTGCAGACAAGAGATTCCTTTTCAAACACAAATTCTGTCAAGATTTACTCACCCTCAACTCATTCCAAACCTGTATCTACTGCAGAAAACAAGAGGTTTTGAAAATTATCTCAGCTTTTTTTTTTTCATACAATTAAAGTCAGTGGGGTCTAGTGCTGTTTTAGACCCCACTTACATATATTGCATGAACAAAAAATATCCTCTTTTGTGTTCTACAGAAGAAAGAAAGTCATACAGGTCTGGAATGATGTGAGTCAACTGATATTGCTTAAATTGTACTCTATAAACGTGCCAAAACATTTTCAAACACTTCCTATGTAAGACAACCCACACTAACCTGAACTGACTGGAGCTCCTCTGTGGACACTCCAGGCTGCTGAGGCTCGATGCACTGAATGGAACTTTGATCCGGATCAGATTTGTTCCCTTCCTGAGTCCTCTCATCTTCCAAAGTCTTCCTCAGGACTGGTGTCTTTCCAAACAATGTTTGAGCTTCTTGGGAGAGAGCAGTCTGACCCTCTGGAGTACAGCTTGTCTGCAGGACCTCAGACAGTTTCTCAACCTCTAGAAAGTTTCCTTCCACTTGTTCTACAGCCTATCGAGAATTCACCAAGGCAGTCTCATTAGTCTCATTACATTAGGCGTCTGGAGAAGGCTAATCAAGGCTATCATCTCCAATGCAGTTTAAAGAAGGCTTTGAATTGTAAAGATATAGCTTATCTGAAGTGAACTAAAAAAAATGTTTTAGTGGTACAGTATTTTACATGTGAGCGTGTATGATTGTGGGTGAATGTTTTTTGTCTGCATCTTTTACCTTTAATGCATTTGAGTCATTAGAGTTGCCCTCGATCCGACCCTGCAAAGAGTCCAGACTCTCGTGGCTCTGTTGTATTAACATTGCACACTTCAGATCCTCAGTCATACTCTCACCAAGACCAAAACATACATCCTGAAAAAAAAAAAAAAACATTAACACATTTACATGTAAACATGACAGCATCAGAAACTTTTATGGAGATATATTACAGCCACAAAATGTTCAGCTATTATTGCAAATGTAACACCTACACCTAATATTTTATTTTCTATATTAAAAAATATTATATTACATTACATTGTAATAATATAATATAGAATAAAGCAGAAATGATCTGCTCAAAAATAAATTTCCTTAAGTGCGTCAGATGCTTCTTTTACTATATGGCAAACTGAAATGGAATTTAAATTGCTGTTAATAGACAGCACATAACTCTGAACTGAAGTAGTTACCAAGAAACAAACTGATTCTAGTTCTCAAAGCTAAAAATGTTCATATTTCAGTTTAGGCCATTTTAAAGACGCACACCCTTCAAGAGCAAACAGACCCATGACAGGAACATTACCTGCACTGCTGTGAGTTTCTCCTCAGTTGTGACCCGTCTGTTCACATCCTCAGAAACCTGCAAATCTCCCTTCAGATGCAGTTCACTGGCCCAGCTGCAGGCCTGCTCTTTGAAGTCCTTCAACTCATGTGTCTTGCCTCCTTTTGGCTGTTCCTCTGTTTTACCATTAGATTCAGACTGTATCTCTGGCGCAGTATCTTCTGTTTTTTCAATCAAGGGCTTGACGTGCTTCGGGTCTTGGACCATTTGATTATCAGATCTGTTGGGGTTCATTGCTTGCTCTCTCTTCTCTATGACCAGCTCTCTGGCCATGCAGATGCTTTCTTGAAGGTGAGCTCCAGCTTCAACCAGCATCTGCAGGTTTTCTAGACCTGCAATGCTGGCCAGAAGACATATCTGCTGCAGTAATGCATCTGCCTGCTCTACCTCCGCTTGCAACTGCTCCGATAAACCCTGTCAGTCAAAACGGTTACATTAAAGGATTAGCTCATCAAAAAACATTTTAGGTGAACTGATTGAAGGTTTAAATAGATTTAAAATCAAGTACAGTATGTGACAGAGGCATTGTGTACATGTAGATCAAAACGGGCCAAAACCGAACTTCACTACACTGCTGCATTGCATTTGAATGTGTTCTCAGCTTAGTCTTAAAGCATAAACATTCACCTGGATTGTTTTGAGGACCTGTGGGCTTTCATATGTGGTCAGAGAGGTCAGTGCATTTGTGATAGTCTGAATGGAAGACAGCTGATCTGCGATATCAGATGCCACCTTCCCCTTGGCAGCATCCAGCTGTCTAAAAATATCGCTGGTCTCCGAAAAGAGCTCCTTCACCTCTACCATCTTCTTCCTCAGCTGGCTCTCAATCACCTTTTAAAATAAACTACAGTGAATTTGCTGAAATTTAAAGAGTGGTCAATGAGCTAGTCTGGTTAATACTAATACATAAAGTATATATAGGTTTACCACAGTTTATCACATAATTTGTGTATACAAATGTTATTACACATTGTCTAGCATTAATTAAAACAAAATAGCATTGTGCAAAGTTGCTGGTGTGTCCGAAATTACCTGTAGCTCCAGTGGGAACTCCCGACTCTGCAGCAGCTCCTGGATCTCTGAAGATCTGCGATGGAAATGTTCAATGTTCTCCTCTTGAATCTGGAGTTCATCCTGTGCAAAACAATTATATTTGACATTTATTTAATCAAAAATACAGTACAATCTGTAATATGTGATTTATTCCTGTGATGGCAAAGCTGAATTTTCAGCAGCCATTACTCTAGTCTTCAGAGTCAAGTGATCCTTCAGAGATAAATATTCTAAATCATTCTAATATGCTGATTTGTTCAGGAAACATTTCTTATTATCAATGATAAAAACAGCTGTTTTGTGGAAACCATAATACATATTTTATTAAGACAAAGTTCAAAAGAACAGCTTTTATAGGAAATAGGCATATTTTGCATTTTATTTTAATCAATTGAATGTAACCTTTATTTAAAATAAAATCTTATTTACCCAAATCATTTGAATGGTAGTGTAAATATCACGTTTCTTTCCATAAATGTTCACTTGATGACAAGTTACAAGCTATAATGATTTTTTTTCTCATTTAATATCCATAATATTTAAAATTGGTCTCAAATTCTAAAAATAAGTGTATTTGAAAGTTATACCTAAAATAGTTTGTCAGCTGATGAAGGTTTTACCTGCATGGCAGACACATCCTGCTCTGTCTGAAAGGGGTGTGACTCAGCAAGGGTCATCATCTTTTGGGCGCTCCAGCCCTCCACTTCTCCAGCCAGCAGTAGGAGTTTTTCCCAAAGAGAAAAGCCAGCTTGAAGGTTGTCCAGATGACAGTCTGTCTTCTCAGTGACCTGAAATAGCAGGTCAATGCAAATACTGAACATTATTAGAAAAACAGAGTGAGAGTATTTCTATCACACTATGGCATTACTGAGGGAACATACATCAAGCCAGCGGTCCATGAGTGTGTCAGCCTCACTCTCAAATGGAGCGTCAGCACAGTCTGGGATCCTTTTCATCAGAGACTGCAGCTGTCGACACACAGCTCTGAACTCCTCCACCCTATCCCCAAGACCACCGAGATCTGACTTTATACTGGTCACCTGCACACACACACAAAATATAAATAGTCATGCATTTATTCCTACTCTTTCTGACCCCAGTTTTATGTGTTTATTTTTACAAAATATCAGTCTGCAATACTAAAAATGACCTAAACTGATGCAGGTAATACTGCCATCTGCAGTCCACCAAGAATGGAAGCACTGTACTCAGTATTTCTGTACCTTACTGATCAGGATCTGCAGGTTGTCTTTGCCCATATAGGAGGCCTGATCACCAATAGTCTGCTCTGCTTTCTGCAAAGTGCTGCCCAAGCCATTTCGGCATGTCTGGAACTTCTTCAGTAGTTCACTCAGAGAGATACACTTTTCACGACTGAAACAGAAGCATGAAAAATGTGCCGTTTAGAAATATGGGCAGCAAAATGGCATTTGACAAAGTGCTTTCCTTTACTCATGTGCATTTCTCATCACCTCTCTGTGACTGCTCTGTGTGCGTTTTCCCATTGCGTCTGCAGCTCGCTGATGACTGTCTCTGAGGTGCTTGTCTGTGCACAAGTATTTCTCAGATCCTGAATCTCTGATTGTAGTGCAACCAGTTTGCTCTCCATGTCTGTCAGGAAGCGTAACCTGAGAAAGAGTGAGATATACTGGTGAGACTGAGACAGAGGCATATCGTCTCCTTTACTGCAATCAATTTAGAGGTAATACAATTCTCAGAAGTCATATTCCACATTTTTTTTAACTATCTGAAATAGATCAAATACAGTTGTTACTGTGAGAAAGCATGCATGCATCATGGCATTTATAAATGTATCTTATTTATATGCATGTCTATATATATTGTGGTGAAAGTTTATTCTATTATATATATGAAGAGTTAATTTGCAAAAACAGATAAATCCGTTTTTAACAATTTTCAAAAATCATGTTTTTTCATTGTGCATTCCAATTAATCTCAGTCAAACTGCAGTTTGGTTATTTTGATTAGGTTTAAAAAAATACAGCTAACTAACACAATGAAACAAAGACATGATAACATCACAAAACAGAGTTATCTGTTTTTGCAAATAAACTCTTCATGGATGTATATGTATAATATATATATTACAACTGTTATTTTAATTGACATAACTATCAACTGGTTTTATTTGCGTGTAAAATAAATTAAATCAAGTTAAATTAAACATGCTTTAAAAATATTGTATGCAAAACAGAAAAAGCAGCCCTAATTTTTTATTGTATTTTAATTTATTGTATATTACAATTGTTATTTTAATTAATATGACTTGCAAACTAAATTAAATTATGATTAAATTAAATAAAAAGCTGTAATATAAAATATAAATTTAAATTTATAAAGCACTTTTAATTTATTGTATGCATAAGAAAAAAATCCTGTTTTATTAAATATATTTTTTATTGCATATTGCAACTTATTTGATTAAATATTAATTTAACATTTTTAGTTTAAGTTAAGTTAGCTTTCAAAATATTGTATACAAAACAAAGTAAAAAAAAACTATAAGCAGTCCTGTTTTAAAGTCTGCTGACCTGTGCTGTAGTGCAGGAAGTGTGGGTTCCTTCAGGCCATGTTTTTCGAGTGCCGCCAGCACCTCCCTCAGGGCGACCTGCAGGCCCATCCTCTTCCTACCGAATGCTCTGTCCCTCTGTTCTCCCTCCGCTCTTCCTTTCCCTCCTCTGTCAGTTTGCTTCAGCCCTACAGCCAGTCTGGTCTGGACCTCTTCAGCACGCAGGGCCAGAGCTGACACCATCTCATGACAGCTGCCTGGTTTGTCATCCAGAGTTACTCTCATGCCAGCATCATCCAGCAATCGGTCTAGCTGAACCGATTCTTCCCTGGCCTGCTGAAGGCTTTGCCGGATGGAGACTAAACTGCAATTTGATGTGCTGTGAGCTGCACTGAGGTCGGCATTCACCTCCTGGAGATGTGATAGGAGGTTCACAAGGCCCATCAGGGCCGATTCACTCTTTCTCAGACATTGTCTTTGCTGGTCCAAGCATTTTATGCGGTCGTGGAGAGTTTGCTGCAGGGGAAGATGAGCTTGGAGCTCAATGTGACTCAGATCAGCAGCGTCACTAACTGAACCACCACTCTTTTTGAGTAGAAACAGCTCTTTCTCGATACTTTCATCTAGATGCTAAACAAAGAACAAAGAGGTCAGTTTGAACATGCAAAGTACATCATTATATGTAAGGTACATTATGCAAATATTTAAATGAGGATGCAAACATTTAAGGTAAAGTTATCAAATCTCATATTTTCCAAAGGAAAGCCCAGCATTTTAGATCTTTTTCAGCTGTGAACAGATGTTCTATAAAATGTCAAACAATCAAGACATGTGAAAGGATCTAAAATACACAACTAAATCAGGAAAATATGCACAAGTTGAGCATTTTAAAAGAAATTTTGTTTTTGTGTGTCAGTTGCCCGATTATCTGATTGTGAAGTGTGAAAAACTTTTACATCTACAAGTATCTGCAAGAATGAAGATGAATTTGAAGGATAATGTACCTTTAGTTGTTCATGTAGATTTTTGGGATCAGCAATGGCAAAGTTTCTAATATTCAGAGATTTCTGACTGATCTGTTTGATCTGATCAGATATCAGTCCAATCTGAATGTCCGCTGACTCCAGCAGCTCTACCGCAGTTTCAAGGGACTTCATCCTGAGCAATATATAACATAACATTATAATTGTGCCACTTAAACACTTATGGCTAACAGTAGCTCTGCTCCAAAACCTAGCAAGCTCCCTTGCAACATGGCCATGGAACCTTACAATTGACAGATTTGAACCTGCTTTTGAATGACAAGACCACAAAAATAGAGCTCTGCATGGGAGGCCTGAGAATAGATTACAATTGAGTTTGACAAAATTGTAAATTTTTATTTATTTACTCTAAACATTTTCATAAATACTTTTCATGAAAGGAATGATACATTTTTCCTTTTGCACAGAGTTTGTCCCATTCTGGATTGCCTACATGTGTCTCACCTGGCCTGAATGCACATCTGTTGTTCCCTCCACTGTTGAATTAGCTGAGCTCTCTCCTGCTCCATGTTACAGTCATCTTCCATGTGCTGAGAGCTCTGGGAACACTGGAGCTCAAACTCACGCCACAGAGCCTCCGTTCGGTCCTTAAGAGCCTAAATGAGCACACAGCTATTTGTATACAAAACAAACCCAAAATGCAGGTAAGTGGTGAAGGAGACTGACCAGTACGTGCTGGAGTTGATTCCTCAGTGAGTCAGCAGAGATACTGGCATTGCTGCCGGGGCTGTTGGGAAACTCTGATTCCAGCTGCTGACTGTTGTTAAGCAGTTGCTGCTGGAGGACTGACTTTGCAGCACTGTAGCTGAAAAAATGTGTACATAAAATGCTTATAAAGATACATTTTTTTTAGACTTTAAATATAAAATAAATATTGAATAAAAATGTATTTATTTCATAAAGTAATCATTATGAGCATTTTTTAAAGGTAGCAGCTTATAAATTGCATATAGCAAATCCTAAAATAGATTTTTAGGAAAGCCAGTTACATACTTATACAGTATTGACAGAACACGGAAATATATACATTTCTTAAAGGTAAATTATATCAAAAATGTTTACCTGCTCCGAGTTTCCTGTGGTGTAACCTCTTCCTGTGCTGGACAGGGATGGATGACGGTCCTCTCTGGTATCCGTTTTATCTCCACGATGTCGGTCCGAACAACAGCCTATGAGAGAGAACGACCATAGCGTCATTACAAGGGGTCAAACGACCCCAGAACAAGCGAATACACTGTTCAGCAGCCCTAGCCAATCTCAGCAGATTAACTCCTCTGAGCTGTCCATGTGCTTAAGAAGGTCAGCAACATCCAATCAGAGCTGAGAAGTTCTCATAAGGTTTATCTCCATGTTTGGCTGCAAGCAAACTTGACCATGCCAAGAAAATGTGCCATGTTAACACTGGGCAGGTATAAAGTTCACAGATGCTCAAGTAAAGTAACTGCCTGTGTAAAGTCATGCTGTTGTGAGAGACCGAGATACTCTTAAAAATACTGCACTGATTAAAAAGAGATAAAACAGTCACGTCGCACGCACAGCACATGATCACGTGTACCTGTGAGTGGACGCGGCTCAGCTCATCCACCAGTACAGTCTTCCTCAGCAGGACACCATCCTTGACTGCTCCCCCCCTGCTGTGAACACACGTGCACATGTTTACTTAGTTATGTTAATGACATACAGTAGCATAGACATTTATATAAAGCTAACTATAATTACTATATACTAAACCTAACACTTAAGAAAACTGTTTGAGTATATACTGTGTATACAGACAAACACAAATATATGAGACCACTTCTGTTAGTTTAGTCCGTCTATAAGAAAAGCCAGAGTTTGAAAAAGACATGTAATAGTACATACAATTTGGGGTTGTTAATATGTTTGAATTTTTTGAAAGATGCTTATGCTCACCAAGACTGCACTGATCAAAAATACAGTAAAAATGATATATTGTGAAGTATTATTACAGTTTAAAATAAGCTCTAATTTCTAATACAATCCTTCAGAAATCATTCAAATATACTGATTTAGTGCTCTAGAAAAAGCAATATTGTCAATACCAAAAAAGTTGTACTACTTAAAACACCATTTATTTGAAAAATATTTTTTCTACTATTATCATGTATTTAAGGTCACTTTAAATCCAATGAATGTATTCTTGTTTAATAAAAGCATTAATTTCTTTCAAAATATTTTTTTCTCACCAGTCTTTTGAACAGTAGTGTACTGCAAGTTACTTTTTTCTTTAAAACAAAAAACACTCCTGGTACATGTCAGAGTCAGGTCTTAAGAGCATTAAAATTATCATACATTACAGAAAGAGTTTATTTTTTTCACTTTTTTAAATTTAATTTCTAAAACACATACTGTATCAGAATATATTATTATTTTAATATAATAGATATTTCCACTACTGTCTGTATGTAACCCCAACATTTCCACTCAGTTTCTGACGTACCCATCCTGGCATGGTGCCAAGTCACTTGTGGAGTCTGTGTGGCGTTGAACGTTCTCCACCTTCTGTGTGTCTGTTCTCAGATGGGTGGTGCTGAGAAGAACACTCTCTGTGTGCTGCAGACTCTCTGTAATTCTTCTCAAGGTTTCAAGATGCACTGAACGCTCAGCTGCTGTGGCACATACCTGAGGTTTAAACCCAAAACAAACTAATTCCAAACTCTTCGACAATAATGAAACATATTTTTATCTATATAAATTGAACCATAAAATTTGACTACCACAAACAAATATATATTTTAAAAATTAATTACAATTGTGGTTTGGGGATGAGCATTAAGATTTACGCTAATGGGAGTTCCCATTACAGGTAATGAGGCTTGCTAACTTGGATAACTGGTAGTGATATACATGTAAAATATGATTATATAGCTGAAAGGAAGACAAGTAACCGTCTATATCAACCTGTCAAAACATGCATGCAGTCAATAAATGATCAAAGTTACAACAAAATCAACTGTTGATGATTTAATCATTATAAAATGATAAAACTGAGGTTTAAAAAAAAAACTCCTGGATGAGGTTTAATAACATTCAGAGACTTGATGAACAGGGATAATCTTCATAAACTGCTAAAAAAAGTAAAACTGAGTAAAAGTTACAAGTACAGAGCAAAGAAGAGACTAATTTGGACTTAATGCAGTTAGGTTCACATGCAGAGGCATGTAGATTAAGGAATGTGTTACCTGCACATACACAGAATTACACTGCCTAAATAACAGGACAGGGTGTTATATACAGCAGTAAATCCATCAAAAGATGCTATGATTTAATCATTAATGCTGGGACAAGTTCACATAAGGACCATTGTGGCATTTGTCCTTCCAAAATGCCAGCTGATCTACCCAGTATCGGAATATACCAATGGTTGGTAAACAAAAAACAAACGAAAGACTAATAGATTAGGTACTTACACTAGATCACATTTCAGTACATATGCATGCATGTGTTTTTAAATAAAAACAAACATATTCATGCATAATTCATGACAGACCATACATGTCCACATGTTTTAATTATGTATGGTGTGGGTTGTTATTGCTAAATAAAGAACTATTGAATGTGCATTTAAAACTTTTCAGAAAAACATAAATGGCAGGTAAATATGAGCAATTAGCAAACACTGCCTAAACCAATCACAACAATACAGTTAAGTTTGCGTTGACAACTGTACTGAGTAACATACACTAATGCACAGCTAGAAAGACCATGATCTCTTTCTTACCTCCCATTGGGCCCTGACTGACTGAGAGAGGAGGTCCATGTCTCTGAGCTGGGCATCGGAGCAGAAATCACCCATTCCCTTCACAGCTTCTAGAAACGCCTCCAACACTGAAGGCCTGAGAAGACGTGACACTGCCTATAGAACAAAAATATATCAGCAGTCATTAACAGCTTTCAGGTGTATGTGTTTTGACCAACCATATGTTTTTTTAACCATTATTTGATTAAATAACTATTGGATTGAAAACTCACCACATTTTGAAATGGCCTCACCTGTTTTTTCTTGGCTTGTTTTTTAGATTTGTCTCTGGTACTGATCACTGTTATGGCATCCTGTATGTGTTCATGCAGGTGCTGTTTTGCTTTATCCAGTCTGCTCCTGGCCAAACCTTGAGCTCTGGCATATACCTCATTCTGTACTGGGACATGGGGAACACCTGGAGCCTCTGATGGCTGTGGAAAGCTGAGACTTTTGGATAAAACTCTTTGTCTTTGGGTCATCACAGAGGTCTGAGGTTGCCTTTTCGGTGGTGAACCAAGGTTCTGTTCGACTGGCATCCTTTGTTGAGTCACTGTTACTGGTGTATGCAAAGTTCTTGGGCAGGATGCAAGTGAGGTAACAGGCAGAGTTTGTGATGGCTCATAGGGCTTTGGAAAACTGTGACTTTTGCCCAGAATCTTTTGTCTTTGGTGTGGGGTCACCAAGGAGGTTTGTGGATGCCAATTTGGTGGTGAATCAAGATGCTGCTCAACTGGCATCATCGGCTGGGTCATGGTAACCGATGTAAGAAACATGCTTGGACTGGATGCAGTTGAAGATAGAGACTGCAGAGGGTTTGATTGTTCAATGCCACTGCTTTGGCTTGAGTCTGTAGGGATAACCTGAAGGTCTGTTGGTCCAAAGCCCCTGGTTTCGCCTGAGTCTACAGATACAACCTGGAGAGAGTCTAATGGTCTAAATCCACTGGTTTGGCTTGGGTTTGCAGAGACGACATGTAGCTCTGATTGTCCAAAGTCACTGGATTGGTTTGGGTCTACAGAGATAACCTGTAAATGTCCAAAGCCACTGTTTTGGCTTGCGTTTACTGAGGCAGCTTGAAGGTTTGATGGTCCAAAGCGATTGGTTAGGCTTGAGTCTACAGAGATCAGTTGAACGTCAGTTTGGGGTTTCAACTGAACCTTCCTGCTAACAACAGATGACAGCAAAGGCTGTTTGAGCTCTGCATGCTTTACTTGGCATGTAGTTTTGCTTTGGGCTTTTGGAGATTTTTCATGAACCTGGGCAAGAAAATGGGGCTGTATGCCACTGGTGGTTTCCAACTGTGATTGCAGCTGAAAAGAATGGAGTTCTTGGTTTTGAGGTTCTACTGGGCTCTCTAGAGAAAGTTTTCTGCTTTGGAAGAAGGTCTGATCCTGATGGTGTTGAATTATTCTAGTTTGGGATTCAGGCTGAGAATGTGCCTGCACAAAAACCTTGGAAGCAAGCTGCACAACTACAGGCTGTCCTTCACGCTTCACTCCATGAGAACTGAGAATCTCAGTAACCTCCTGACGGACATACAGAAGGGTGTGAGAAGTTACAACATCATGATTTTAAGCACTCCTTAACTGATACTGGCCTGCAATGAAATTCACCTGACAGTGTGAGACAGTTCGTTTCAGTCGGTCTTGTATTGCCGATGTGCTGAGGTAAGGAAGGGAGGAGTTAGTTTGCACTGATGTCACAAGCACCTGCAGGTCCTCACCTTCTGTCACCACCTGTCCTTCCAACTGCAGACCTCTGGAGATCAGTGCCTGCAATGGGAATCGAAAGAGACAACAATGTGAAAGTGCAGATTTAATCAATCAAATAAACTCAATAACTTCAGTTAATTGTACTCACTTTAGCCCTGGGATGTGGCCCCTGGTGGCCCCTATGCTGCCTCTCTTTTAGGTGGTGGCAGACCTCTTGGGCATCCGTGCTCCAGTTTTCAAGCTCAGCCAGCCTGCCCTCGAGCAGAGACGCAGCTTTCTGAAGTCTCTCACACACCTGATCCACCCGGGTCAAAGTCTCAAGCATCTGCCAAGAAACATGACCACAGATTTGTTCAGTTCCTAGTTAAATCAATTATTCTCAGAGTTTTTTAGATTCTGTGAAAAAAAGTTGGGTGGGGTGTAAGACCCCCATTCTGCAAGAAGTGACGGTCAACAGTAAGTTGTTTTTGCATGCTTTTGTAAAGTTATTGTTACAAATACTATCTCCTTCTCCCAACACACCTTTTTGTGTGAAAATACAAAATAAAAGTTAAAGAAATTTGACTGATAGCATTTATTATATTTAATTTTGGCAGAATATAATTGTCACATTATTCATAACATTTCTGTAGACTTTGAAATAAAATTGTTATTGTGAATTATTTTAGTCATAATTCAGTTAAGTAAAAATATGATTCTGACAGCCCTATTTAAAATAAATGGATGTATACAAATACGAACAACTCAGTTTGATGAACCAGTTCACTGAAAAGAACTCCAAACTCATTGATTCAAGGAGATTCTTCAAAATGTTGCATTTGTGTGTTCCACGGGATAACAGAGCAAGTAAATAATGAAACAAAAATAACTAAGTTTCAATTTTGGGTGAACTGTGTCTCACATCTACAATTCATATACGTTTGACCTAAATATTGCCTGACCTCTGGAAGTGTTTGTCTGAGTTTCTGAAGAGTTTCCTCTTTGCAGTCTGGAGATGGAGACAAAGAGTTCAGATTGAACTCAGACATCTTCTTAGTTATGCCCTGAGTAAAAAAAAAAAAGTAGCATAAACAACCTTGACAAGAGAGTGGAGAAGAAAATGATTCTGAGAAACAGCCAAGACAAAGGCAAACAACAACAACAAGAAATACACATAAAACAATGAAGAAACATCTAGTATAATACAAACAGTATGAAGTACTACAGCTAGGACAGAGAGATCAGTATACCTGGAGTTTCTTTCTGTAAATACGTAGAGGTCCAGATGACACCTCAACTGTCTCTCTAAGCACCCAGCTGGCTTCCTGCATCAGGGAAGCTTGGACACCTGGGACTGCAGAGATGCGCTGAGGGGCCACTGCCTGAAAACATGCCATTTACAACAGAATAAGCACTTTATTGTTAAACAATAACAATCTTCTTTTTAATCAACACTCACAATCTTTTCAAGGGTGTAGAATGTTAAAAAAAGAACAAGAACAATCACATGCTTTGATGAACAGTAAGCACAGATGATGAAACAGAATGCTTCTGTGGTTTTGATACACAATGGGCTGAAGTACCAGCTTGTCAGTGTATCACTCAAACAAAAAAAGTGAAAAACAGTAGCAAAGATCCACCAACAAGTTATGCAACTTACAGAGAGAATTAGAAAAAGGCTGGGTCTTGGCAGAAGGCAAAAACTCTTTGCCCTTTAAAAGGCAAAACTCTTTATTCAATCCAGTAGAACAAGTTCAAATTGACAAATAACCAGGATCCAAAATAAACTCGTTGACACACCTGCTTGTGTATGAACTGAGTAAATGCATCATCCATAAATATTTCTTACCAACTATGAAACTTTATTTTGCATTATTTCTGTCTTTAACAATGGGATATATTTAGCTTTTTCCTTGAATATTTGGTGAGAAACACTTGCATCATGTGTTCTGTTGCCAATACAAACATATTTTGATCTCATACTCAAATTATATACTAAAATCGGTGGTGTAATGTGAAAAATATTATGTGTGACATTATACATGTCAGTTTTATAACAGCATCCTATAGACGGATAGAACAATTTACACAGAAAATGTTTGCCAGAATTAAAATTATGAGAGATATTGCTTGTGGTTTTATCTCTTTGTTTTAAATCACTCAGATTAGAATTCAAATGTATAGTAAGAAGGTGCAGTTTCTTTTAAAATCACTAGAAATTGCTTTATTTCTTCAAAAAAGTCAACTCTTACTAGCAATTTGGCATTTGGCAACTGTTAATTTTGGACCCTGCTGAAAACTAGAGTGTTCTATCTTTACAAACTCACAAACTTGGTCCTTTTTATGAAGTCAGCCCACTGCATATTTAGTTTGCAGAGCTCTTCAGTCAGAGAGTGGCTGGTGGAGGCATCACTCATCTCAATGAGGAAGTTTCCCGCCTCGTTCAGCTGGGCTTGACGTGATCTCCACTCATTCAGGCTGGAGGAAAAATGCTTGTGCTGCATTATGAAAGAGATCACAAGACAATTGACAAATGAACTTCAGAAAAAAGTAACCGCATTCAAAGACCATGCCCTCACCTACGAGATTACTCTCATTAACTTACCAAACATCTCAACAAAGATAACTAAATGACATTCACACTTTTCAAGTGCATCTT
The DNA here is from genome assembly GCA_027422405.1 of Ptychobarbus kaznakovi. Classification (NCBI taxonomy): domain Eukaryota; kingdom Metazoa; phylum Chordata; class Actinopteri; order Cypriniformes; family Cyprinidae; genus Ptychobarbus; species Ptychobarbus kaznakovi. Next base: position 37,245,427 of record CM049794.1, read on the forward strand.
AGGTGTTCAAACACTTTTTGGATCACTGTATATTTTGTATCCTGTGTTTCAATGATAAATGCTTTATAGTACCTCTTGAGCCTCTGATTGTTTCTCCTGCCCCAGCCAGACCTGTAACAGATACAGGCAGTCTTTGTAGGACTCCCATGCAGCCAGCACACGCTCCATGGTGGATCTTACTGATTCTGCATCTTCTGTACTGACTCCCGCCTCACTATCGGCCTCTTTTACCTGCTTGTTAACCATAGGTGAGTCGTCTGCTGGAAAAGAAACCGAGGTGAGAGGGTAAATCAGATAGAATTTACAGGAAAAAGCACTAGCTTTCATAAAAACCAAAGTATAACAGACCTGCCAACATTATAGACTTACCCAGAGCTGCTTTGTTGGTATAGCTGACTGCTGTGTCCTTCAGATTTTGAAGTGCTTCCTTCAACATCCACACCAGACATTGCTTGTCAACAGTGTCCTAAATGGCAAATAGGCATAGTTTACAATTAATTTAAGCTATTATGTTTTTAGGTTGTCAGGGACATTAAACTGCTTAACGGTCCACTTTTATAGTTTGTTATGCAATAATCCAAAAAAGAGTTTGTTATGCAATAATCCAAAAGCCAACTGAAAAATCCTAATGGCTTTCTGTCAAGGGAACCAGTGTGATGTTTATTTCATCTCTGCAATGCTTTATTGTTAGAAGCCTGTTTAGATATGGCTTCACTACTTTATGTCTTATTAAATGCAGAAATTGTCAGTTAAAAAGACAAGCAAGTTCTCATATAGTTGCAGTCCTCAACAGTAAACGTTTTCAAAATGAACTTTTGAGAGCTGACTGCATGCAATTTATGTAGAAGAACAAACTGTGAAAGTCTTGTAGTAATGTGTACCACAGACCGTTTTACTCGCATCAAAACTTAAATTGAAAACTGCCATTCTAAAAAAAATGGCAATGGCAAATTGGCAATAACTGATCTATAGGGACACATACATGCCAGTCCTGTAGCAGAGAGTGCACAGACTCCTTGGAGCCGTAAGGCCCTTTCCACAAACTCAGCTTAGACTTCAGATGTCCCAGCAGGTCATAAACATGGTGCATCTGCTCTCTGTATTGTAGCTTGATGCCGTGGTACTTGGCTGTCACTCTGGCACTGGTGAAACTATCAAGGAGAATGAGGAACATTAGAAAGAAAACTGGATATCTTGAAGACAACATTAAGAGAAACTGAAGGATGGCCCTGCTGAAAAGACCATCTTAGAACAGCAAACTGGTCTGTCTTGTTACTACTACTTTAGATGCTGGTATGTCCATTAGGCATCTTATGTTCTAAGCACTACAGATGCTGGTCTTTTCAGCAGGAAGCACAGAATAGATTTTGTTTTCCAACCGTCTCTTGATCTCCTCCAGCTTCTCGACTGGCACTTCATCATCAGTGTTACGGAAGTGATGAAGGGTGTTCAAGTGCTGGCTTAAATCTTCAACCAAGACCTAAGGAAACATGAAGAGCAAACAAATATATGCACATAATTCAAAAATACACATTAAAGCATGATAATGCCTGTCTGCACACTGACCTTCAGCTGTTCTTGCTTGTGTCTGGCATCTCTGGCAGCAGTGCATGATCTTCAGCGCTCCCGCTGTCCTCAGACAGCACAGCCTCCATATGCTGTAGCCACCGGCCCAGTGTGTTCAGAGGGGCTGGCAAACCAACATCAAGCTCTGTTCTATACTCTTGTAACTGGGGAGAAGAAGTGTGCAAAATAATCTAAGATCATTTTTGCCATTATTTTTTTTTACAATAGTGCTATCGTTATAATGTTATGTATATGACAGAAGTTATTGTTCTGCATTTCTATTTTGAGTTGCGCGTGCTGAAGATAGATTACGACTTATAGGCTATCTGCACAAAATGCCCCGAATGCATGAACGTGTCTGTGCGGCTCTGAATGAACTCCGTTTGTGAATGCGTTCTTCACGCAACAACGTGTAGAAACACAGCAACTAAACTCTAAAAATTCACAGCGTTTAATTATAATAGTGTTCTCTTTATACTGTTATTATTTATATGACAGTCCCAGTCATAGTTATTAATATTCTGCATTGTTGTTTGTCCTGCTCGCGCTGCACGCTGAAGATAATCACCGTAGTACTACAATGAAGCGCTTTACTGCAGCACAACTCAACCAAATGCATCTTATACAATAGAAATAATATATACAATATATATATATATAACCAGCTAAAATTATTTGAAATCACTTGTACCCTACCTGATCGAAAAAAAAATACAGTCTTTCACTCTGCTTGTGTCAATTTGAGTCTTGAATTTAAGATTTAAATCCCTGCTGCCAAGATGCTTCTCTGTCGGTCACGGATTATGGAAAGTGAAACTTAAATCTATAGGGGTGGTTGGATTTATTCACGCACATTAAAATATTTATTTAAAGCTTCCTTCTTTTCAGATTCCTATTTACAGCATTATCTTAATAGGCAGTATATAACTTATTGGGAGAAAACTGGTAGTTTTATGTGAAATCAGACATTTCAGCACCCCCATATAGCCAAAATAGCACGATCATAACACCCTGCGAATATTTGACTATGAGATTGGGAGTCGAATCAGGCTTCTCATATCAAAGCATCGAATCGTTGACTATTCGGGGTCACCCTTATGAAATATGTAACATATTTATTTTTTATTAAATTTTACAGAATTTACATTTGAATATTTAATTTAAATTTATGTTTATGCATTTAGCAGATGCTTTTATCTGAAATGACTTACAATGGAGCAACATAAGTATTTTTTATTATTTTACATTAAACATTACCTGATACCTTTCTTCATGAGCTAAAAATATTCATAGTACACCAATTCCAGGTTTATTAGAAAGCTAGACTACTGTACGTTATGTTTATTTAATTCATTCAGGGTTTTAATTTAGATTTCAATTTAATTTCTAGTGGAATTATTTATTTAGATGGTTATATTTATTTATATTCATGTTTTTTATAGCTAAGAATAGTTGGATCTTATGCTGCTATAAGGTTGTTTCTGGGTTTGTTGTGTTTAAAAAAAATATATATTGTGAAATTATTCGGATATAAAGTTTTTCTATGACAGCTTTAACTTTATAAACACTTTTGATATAAAAACAATATTGGTGATTTTTTTGGAATTTCCAGTCCATTCCCAAGACTATCAGAACTGCATAATTTCAATCTGTATTTGGTGACATTTAATAAGCAGAATTCACCCTCTCCTCCATGGTGTCCCAGGCTTTTCTCAGTGCCATCTGCTCCTCACTTGGTTTAGCGCAGCGTCTCATTGCACTGAGAAGTGGAATAACTGGACGACGCTGGTCATAATAAGTCCCCACAATGTTCTGAAATGCCTTGGATAAAAAACATAGACACACATTCAGGGCTTGTCATAAGATGCATGTTACATATCAGGAAGAGATAATTTACCATTTTACATTCAGCATACCTGATACCTCTCTGCATATCCCTTCCTATCTGTAGAATTCCATGCCTCCACTAACTCCTGATAGGCTCGGTCTAGCCAGCATTTCATCTCTCTGACTTTCTGACAGGATGAAGCCTGAGGGCAGGGCAGGAAACAGAACCGAATTCAAGATTGATTGGAAAATCAGAAAGCACGTTGAAACAAGTAGAGGCTGATGCTGGAATGATATTCTGACAGAAAAACTGTGGAGGAATTCACAAGAGCTCTGCGACGTCTGTACCTTGTGGATTGGTGAGGCCAGCACAGCAGGAGTGAAATATGTAGGGAGCTTAACAGGAGAAAGGCAAGTGGGAAAGAGCAGAGTTTGAAGCTGCATCCAACCAGGAGGAGGCGACAGAAAGTAGGAGGAAGCAGAGTTGAAGGGCCATAATATGGTAAAGGGGGTTAAGAAAAAGAAACAAGGAAAGAATGAATAAAGGCAGAAAAGCAAAAGCAGAGACCTAGATGAGAGATTCCGTTGGAGTTTGTCTTACCTCAAAATCATCATCAGCTATGGGCAGATCATTGGAATACTGCAGGAACTGAGCGATGTATGTCATGATAGACTTCTCATCAGGGCTACTGACATCAATGTCTGAGAGGAAAGAGAATTTAGATGTACATACAACTGTCAATAACCTTAAAAAACACATTGTATTGTACACTACACTCAAAACATTATCCCTTTACAAAGAAACTCATTACTGAAATAAAGAATCTTGCATATTTTCATGTATAAAGACTTGCTTATATAGTAGGAAAAATATAAAAACGTATTGTATAGATATATTTAAATGGCCTTTTATGCTGTCATTATAGTTAGTAATTTATCATATCATATTTTATTATATTATAAATATTACAGTACATTTTATTTAGTATTTACTTAGTATTGATTATTCATCTATTTTCAACCCACTATTAGAGCAGAGGTTTTCCACAAAAATATTTTTAGGCCCCATGACTTTTCCAGTTGCTCATAATTTACTGGAAAATAAACATTTTGTGTTCACAATTTCTATACAAAACCTTTTAGCCTGGCAAGAAAAATTTTACTAGAAAATTTTTAGAAAAATGTATATGCATAATAAAAATGCCTGTAGTTTTACAAATGTATTCATTTACATGTGTTTTTCATAAGTGGCGTCTTTTCTAGAAATCTAATTTTTAAAATTCACTACCTTATAAATCCAGGTGTTGAGGGTTTAAATGAATAAGATAAGAAATATCTTGTTTTGTAGTTGTTTTGTTTTATTTTAAATATTGAATCATCTTAAGGTCACCTTGGATGTTTGCTAAGGCCCGACTTTGTTAAAAATTAGTGCTATGAATAAATAACTGATAATGCTGCTAATAGCTTTTACCTTCCAGGCTCGAGCAATCTGGGAATTCCGAGCTCCTTCTCAGCGAGGTGAAACGCCCTCTCCAGGTTTTCCCGGTGGCTGTTGGTCTGCGCTTGAGAGAGGTCCACCAGATCAGGTCTAAGGGAGCAGAGAATGGCCAGAAACACCTCACCACTCCTCCAGCTGGACTTAAAGTCCCTCACGCTGGCTGAGCAACCGACTCTGGAGGAAGAAAACAATCATTTTAGAGGAATAACTGGTGTGGAAATAACAGACTAAACAGTTTGTCCAAACATTCACAGTGCAAATGAGAAAGATGAAGCTCACTTCTTGCACTGGTCCCGAACCCACAGGAGCAAAGCCTTCTTAGCAGTCAGACGGAAACGCATGTGGAGCGGTGATGCTCCTCGAGGAACAGGACTACTGCCTGGAGATCCAGGAACAGAATCCAGACTGGACAGAGAGTCCAGGGAGGATGAACGGGATCCGTAAGAGAGAGTGCTGGCTAGCTCCTCTATCTGTAGTAATGAGGAGAAGTGAGCATGTTTAATACAGATTTAAATTCATACATTCACAAGAGGACATACACAGGTTATATACTGTACATATAATCTATCTATCTAGACCCTGTCAAAGAACAAATATTTATTCTGCAGTAATTTCTGCCAGAAATGTAGCTTTGCCATCTCAGCAAAGTATTTTAAAATCTTTTAAACTTCTAATATATTTTAAAATATATTAGAATACAAGCAAGTTATTTTAAATTGTAATCATATTTCAAAATATTACTGTTTTTACTGTATTCCTTAACAAATAATGCAGTCTTTGTGAGCATAAAGACACTTCTTTCAATAACATATAAATATAAATCAATCAAATATTCAATCAGTATGAAAAAATATATATGCTAAAATGTATGCCTTTATTATTGTTTAAAAGTTTGGGGCCAGATCAAGTCCTGATTTACATTTCACTACTGATTATATCCTGTATAATTGAGTATGTGACGAATAAAAGAACCTTGACCTTGATCTGGCCCCAAACTTTTAAACAATAATAAAGGCATACATTTTAGCATATATATTTTTTCATACTGTAAACTTAAACCAAAAGCCTTATATAACTAAACAGAACCACTGAACTGATTCAACCCATGTTCTCTGACATAAAAGAAGCTTCTGTAATACTATATGCTTCCTGTGTGCATTGTTATTTTGATATTTTTTTATCTTCTGGAAGAAATATAAGAGTCTCACATCCCAAAAAGTACAGGTCTCGGTTTACTTCAAGACCTTTAGCATTTTAGCTCAATGAAAAAACAAACACGCACAAAAAAAAACAGCTCAAGGCAAAGAAAGATGCAAATATACTGTATAAGATATGCTAGTTTTTGTAAAAACACATGGGGCCGGTTGCATAATTTTTTTCTCTAATTTTTAAATTCAGTTACATAAAAATGTATATTTGTGTAAATTGAATCTAAAAAAAATAAGAATGATTGCCCCTTGGCCAGATTAGTTCTTAAGGCAATATAGAGGCTAAGTTTATGCGACCGGCCCATGGTGTCTTCACTGTTATACTCACATGACAGTGCAAAATGATGGTCCATATCAGGCCCAGAATGATGGAAGGTTTCCCCTCTATGATGTCTGGGATGTTTATATTCACCAGCTTGATCTGAGAGAACATAAACCGTTATTTATGTCATTTGTATATAAATATTAATATCCAAAGAGATGGAAAATCATCATCAGTCTTGTGAGAATCACAAAAACTCTCGTACTGATTTATTCTTCAAGAAGTTTAAAGCGGTCTCGATGTTGCCTCTCTGCTGAAACACACCATGACCCCGCTCGCGCTTCTACAGAGAAATAAACAAACTCCACTGTAAACAGCATTTCTTAAACATTTCAACGATTCATCATAAACAAATACTTTCTTGGTTGAATCTCTGGGGTATGACGGTGATATTCAGCACTCACCATGCGCTGGCCACTCATCACCTCCAGTAGGTCAAGCAGTCGAGTCCCATCTCGAAGATCAGAGAACAGATCCTGGACAACAGTTGGATGACCCCTCTGAAACACACATCAATATTTTATCTGAACGTGTTAAAGGTGTTCACAGGGCAATACACTGAGCATTACTGATTGTCAAGCTATGCTGGCCGAAGTACAAATAAACAGTGAAACAAACAAAGCATGGATTAAAACAAAACAAAAACAGAAAAATGTAGAACTAAATATTTGAATACATTATGTATTTATTTATTAATATTAACATAATAATAATAATAATAACCCTAAAGACTACGGTATCGTTTGATCGAAAATTGTTAAAGGGCCCATATTGTACACCTTTCTGGAGTTCTGTCTGCTGCCACTGCCAGACAAATATCCGACAACAGCTGTGGATAAAAGCGATAAAACAAGCGGACTGGACAGAAACTATCGTCAAACATGATCGCGTTTGCAGAGCACACTTATCAGAAAAGGTTCAATAAAGTATTGTCTTTTGTTGTTATGGGCACGTCTGTAGATTTCTTGCATCTCACGACTACGCTGTGCATATGAAATAATGTCTGTGTGCATGTGTAAAAAAACAAACAAATTGTTGATTAATTGTGGCTGGAATAATAATGTCGCAGTAAAAATAGTTGCCTGCTGAAATTGAAATGCATTTACATCTTCATGTAGATAATGCATCAAAGGGTTAATCTGATGTAAAATGATGCAACACTCTAGCTATACAGACATTAATGGAGCTCTACACAGGTATCACTCGCAGGAGGTTTAAGAGCGCTTGCGTGTTGGTAAACGGGCTAAATAGCTCATGTTACAGGCCGCTGAAGCGCACCGCTGCCGGGCGAAGAACTATAAATAAATCAAGCTCCTTGCCATATGCAATGCTCAAAGGCAGACAGAGCAGAACAGACCTTCCTTGCTGACCAGTGAGTCAGCGATACAGCTACGGCCTCAGATCAACTTTTAACATTTCTAGAATACATAGAGCCATTACAATATGTTAGTTGTTATTGGGTTTACCTTGGAAAGCTGTGCATTGATCCAGTTTGTGAATGTCCTCTTTTGAATCTGCTCCTGTTCCACTGTTAATAAAATAACATTACATCATAGGATTATTCCTGGACCAAACTCAGTAAAATAAAACTGTGTATGGGTGTGTAGGAAACGGTATGAGCGCAATGAAAATACATCCATGCAAAAGAATGAACACATCTTGCCAGAGAACAGCTTTGGGGCTTTCTGGTTTATAAGCACATCAAAAACACAGCATGTCTTCATACACAACTATTTATAAGCGGAGAACCTGGCATGACCACTGGAAACCTGGCTCGACTTACCCATCTCTGAGCCACCAACGGCCTACACCTCAAAAAAAGTTGAGACACCATATTCTTTCGTCACTATATGAAATTTTCCCTCAATTAGTGAGGGGTTTCCTGAACGCCATAGCAGATGCTGAGTCGGCTTAACCAACATCCTATCCCAGTTGTATTTAATTTAAACTTCTTCCCATTAAGGCAGACTGGGCCTTTCCCTCAATAGGAGATGTTCATTTCGTTTCATGGGACAAGATCCAACAGGCTGAGTCAGTAATTCAACTTGATATGAGCGCTGGTTCATAAGACAACAGACATCCTGTTTGCACAGCCACTAATGCACTTAACTGCTGTACAATAATGTTCCCTCATGACATACAGCAATATACATAAATATGTTTAATTAACAATGGAGTTCAAAAAATTTAAAGATTTAGGATTTTAAATACACTGACCAAAATTATAAACGCAACACTTTTGTTTTTGCCCCCCTTTTTCATGAGCTTAACTCAAATATCTAAGACTTTGTCAATGTACACAAAAGGCCTATTTCTCTCAAATATTGTTCACAAATCTGTCTAAATCCGTGTTAGTGAGCACTTCTCCTTTGCCGAGGCATGGCTGTCATTTACGCCGTCCAGAGCATCCCAAACATGCTCAATGGGTGACATGTCCGGTGAGTATGCTGCCCATGCAAGAACTGGGATGTTTTCAGCTTCCAGGAATTGTGTACAGATCCTTGCAGCATGGGGCCGTGCATTATCATGCTGCAACATGAGGTGATGGTCGTGGATGAATGGCACAACAATGGGCTTCAGTATCTCGTCACGGTATCTCTGTGCATTCAAAATGCCATCAATAAAATGCACCCATAACATACCTGCCCATACCATTGGGCCACTCGTTGACATCAGCAAACCGCTCACACACACGACGCCATACAGTCTGCATCTGCCCTGTACAGTGAAAACCGGGATTCATCCACCTCTCCAAAGTGCCAGATGCCAACGAATGTGAGCATTTGCCCACTCAAGTCGGTTACGACGACGAACTGTAGTCAGGTCGAGACCCCGATGAGGATGACTAGCATGCAGATAAGCTTCCCTGAGACGGTTTCTGACAGTTTGTGCAGAAATTCTTTGGTTATGCAAACCGATTGTTGCAGTAGCGGTCCGGGTGGCTGGTCTCAGACGATCTTGGAGGTGAAGATGCTGGATGTGGAGGTCCTGGGCTGGTGTGGTTACACATGGTCTGCGGTTGTGAGGTTGGATTTAATTCTCAAATGGCCAAATTCTCTGAAACGCCTTTGGAGACGGCTTACGGTAGAGAACTTAACATTCAATTCACGTGCAACAGCTCTGATGGACATTCCTGCAGTCAGCATGCCAATTGCACGCTCCCTCAAAACTTGCGACATCTGTGGCATTGTGCTGTGTGATAAAACTGCACATTTTAGAGTGGCCTTTTATTGTGGCCAGCCTAAGGCACACCTGTGCAATAATCATGCTGTCTAATCAGCATCTTGATATACCACACCTGTGAGGTGGATGGATTATCTCGGCAAAAGAGATGTGCTCACTAACACAGATTTACCAATATTTGTGAACAATATTTGAGAGAAATAGGCCTTTTGTGTACATAGGAAAAGTCTTAGATCTTGGAGTTCAGCTCATGAAAAATGGGGGCAAAAACAAAAGTGTTGCGTTTATAATTTTGTTCAGTGTAATTAAAAACAAAGAAACATTTAAATTGTATTAAACAAAAAAGGTGAATTTAATTCACCAATATAAGAGGATAAACTAAAACAAAATTATATAATAAATACAAATTCAGAAAAAATTGATTAGTAATTGAATCCCCTAGAATGTTTGTGTTACTCAGGGTTACAATATAGTTGTTATAACTAAAAATACTTCAAATTAAAACCATGGAGAACGAAAAATGAAAGTAACTGAAATAAAATAAAATGAACAATTATTTTAAGTGCCCCTATTATGCCATTTTAAGGTTGCTAATATTGTTTTATGAGTGTCCTAAAACTGCTTTACATGCATCCAAGGTCAAAAAACTTTAGTTTTCTAAAAAATAGTTTAAATTTGACCTCATTTCTAAACGATTCCTAAACGACTCGTTCGAAGCAGTTCAAAAAATCAGTCTCTCTAAACCCCTCCTTTCACTGCTGTGATTGGTCAGATGGCGCAGTCCTTTGTGATTGGTCTACCGCACAGCGAATGACAGCCATGGGCAGACATTATGCAAATGTGTTACTTTGTGACGTACAGCCATAACAGAATAAGATTCAAATTCCTGACGACTCATTTAGGCGATTGGGAGCCGAATCTTTTTTTTGATAGACAATAACTTTATTTATCGTGCACTGTCGGCTTCACAATTGCAGAAAGTTTTGTTCACATACTGCTACATGACACACTGCATGAAAGGTAATATTCGAAAAGGCATAATAGGGGCACTTTAAGGTAGTTGCCAAGGCAACATTTATAATTTTACTGTACTAAAATAAATAAAAATGAATTACTAAAAATTACAAAATAATTAAAATCACAACAAAACTACTAAAACAAAAACGGAAAACACTAAAACAGATTCAAATATGAATAAAAACTAAAATAACACTGGCGTTACTAAACATGCTCTTGAATGCAGTAGCTTTATAAATTGGGGAAGGCCTTTGTATATGTTATAAAAAAACATAATATACATTCCAACACAGAACTCTATTACATTCATAAAATGTAGTCTAAATACAACAGCTAACTTGTTAAAAGTAACATGTGCTAATCTTTCTCCAGATGACAGAAGTGTCATCATTGCACAAAAGACAAACAAGTGATGTCACTCAAACATGACTTCAGACAAGCTGTCTCTCTTTAAGACTGGCCTGTCGTCACAGCAAACATTCGGCTGCCTGGCAACCGCAAACCAGCGAGCAAAGGCTGTCTGAAGCGAGTCCAGCACACACACACACCCATGGTTTAAACTGACAGGAACGCTGAGACATATGACACCGAGGAAATGAAAGAAGAGACACCAACAACTTCAGCTTCAAGGGTCTTTAAGGGGATTTGGCTTTAATAAAACAGTTACAGTTGAAGTAGGAAAACGAATAATCATTCAAAAAAATGTATAATACATCACAGAAGAAATTATACAGCTTATTGCTCTCACGAGGTGTTTTAGGCGGGATTATCTCTTTGGCCGACCAATAGCAGATGGGGTGTGTGTTTGGGAAAACATTAATTGTTTTTGCAAATTGTTTGATGGTGCAGAAAAGACATTATAACGATAAAGTTGGCTGGTTAAAGTAAGTGTGTCCTCAAGATCATGTTTACTCAGGTTGATGATGAACAGGTTTTAGAAAAAGAAAACTAGTTACTTTTATGATAAACGTCTAGCACACCCTCCCAAAAAATGTTTTTGTTTGAAAACTTGGTGAGTCAACAGTTTAACGATTCCCACTCGCCGTCTGGAATCCGCCCTAAACCTCCGAAAGAGGAGACAAATGGGAAAGAGACTGTAGAACAAATAAAACGGCAAACAATCCGCCTCAGGTGGTGATGAGCGCGATCTTGCGATTCGATTCTTTAGTCAATAGACCCAAGTGGATCCTTTCAGCAAATGACGACTCACTCATTTCTAATTATTTCTTTACGATTAAAGTCAAATAAAGGGCATTTAATGTTATCTAGTCAAAGTATAATTTTACATTAAACCAGTAAAAAATGTTTACCGCATGGCTGTTCATGGACATTTTTGACCAGTAAGAGTTTTTTTCAACTTCACAAGAGTAAAAAACCTGTATGTGAGCCTGGACCACAAAACCAGTCTTAAGTCGCTGGGTATATTTGTAGCAATATCCAAAAATACATTGTATGGGTCAAAATTATCAAATTTCCTTTTATGCCACACACCATTAGAATATTAAGTAAAGATCATGTTCCATGAATATATTTTGTACATTTCCTAATGTAAATATATAAATACTTAATATTTGATTAGTAATATGCATTGCTAAGAACTTCATTTGGACAACTTTAAAGGCGATTTTCTCAATATTTAGATTTTTTTGAACCCTCAGATTCCAGATTTTCAAATAGTTGTATCTCAGCCAATATTGTCAGATCCTAACAAATCATACATCAATGGAAAGCTTATTTATTCAAAACAATTGACACATTAAGACTGGTTTTGTGGTCCAGGGTTACATATTTCTATAAGTTGAAACAAAAAAAATACTAGAATTTACACTGTATTTGGAACAGATAGCTGCCATCTGGTAAATTTGTTTATGACAATAAGGTTGTGTTCAATGCATCCACTTTGTTTGCAATAACTCTAGATTTTATGTCAGTTTGCCAAAGTTTAATATACACACTGCCGTTCAAAAGTTTGGGATTAGTAAGATTTGTAATGTTTTTTAATGGAGTCTCTTGCTCATCAAGGCTGTATTTATTTTATAAATAAAAAAAAATCTGTAATATTGCTGAAATATTATTGCAATTTCTAATATAGGTTTCCTATTTTAATATACTTTAAAATATAATTTATCTCTGTGATGCAGCCATTACTCCATAAACACTGTTATTTTAACCTTTTATTTATCAAAAATATTAAGCAGCACAACTGTTTCCAACATTGATTATAAATCATCATATTAGAATGATTTCTGAAGGATCATGTGACAATGAAGACTGGAGTAACGATTCTTCACAGGAATAAATTATATTTTAAAGTACATAAAATAGAATACTTATTTTAAATTGCAATAACTTTTAAAAATTACATTTCTTTCTGTATTTTTGTTCAAACAGATACAGCCTTGACCCTTGAGCATAAGAAACACATACAAATCTTTTGAACAGCAGTTTATACAGTATACTCTCTATGTACCTGTCTTAGTCATCTGCAATCATGTTTTAAAGTCTCACCCATTTCTGTGCGAGTTCATTCAACATTATGTTATATGGATTTTATTTAACACATACTTAAAATAATTACTCCGTGTAATGTTCTTTCCCATTCGATTTTCTATGGTTTATCAAATTTGACCCAAAAAGTGTGATATTTTTAAATGACCTAGACTCATCAAATTGAAGTCCTTATTGGTTCAGATGAAGATGAAAATGAAGTAGATAAAAAAATGACCAAAAAGCATATAAGAAGTGAAGACTGACCTTGTAAGAGTAAATGTACATCATCAATGTCCAGTGGGACACCCCCCTCGTCCTCTGCAGGAGCGCTGGTATCTCCCCCTGATGCCATTACTGCTGCTCTGATACTCTCACACGCTCATTCCCACTAAAAAATAAATAAATACACACACACACACACACACACGGTTAATTATTATTATCATAAGCAGAACACTTCTAAAAATGTCATTAGATCTCATTCTTTTTAAATCATTAAGCACGTCATTTTACATGTGCACCTCCTGTGCTGTTGGAGACACACTGATAAAGTAAACACAAAAAAACAAACAGTGAACTTATACTGTTGCCTGTTTTGATATTGATCAGGAGCCAAACAACTGCACATGACTGATTCAGCATCAGTTAGCAAATATGAGAACATGACAAAGACAGCAATAGTTTCATATGGCACAAAGGCTGACCCTTTCTTTAATTATGCAGAGGCACAATCTGAGGCGAGGTCTCAAATACTACACTGCAGAGATACAACATAAAGAGCTCCACCAACAGACTCTTAATTACACAAATAATTATAATGGTACTGTGAATTAGTTTGGGGAAGAAAGAGCTCATGAACAGATTGAGAATATATCAATTGTGAAGGAAAGCAAAGGAGGAAGTGTCCTGGGGAGATTAGGCTAATCATATTCCAAAACCACACACAATGCCAATAATGTCGTATAAATGATTACAGAACAGAAAGTTACTAAGTGAATCAAGACGGAAGTACGATTCAAAGGGAAGTGAATAATAAATGCACATATGAACACAGTCACACAGGCAGCCCGAGGGCTTATGACTTTATATAATTATTACTGAAATGCTACACTGACTAATGTATATTCAGGAGTGGTTATAACACTCAAATGGTATTTTAATTGAGATTAGATTTAAATTATTTTGATTGTGATCTTTACTGTTCGACTAATAATAATAATAATATGATAATAATTACTATTGTTCTTAATATTATATATTACATTATATTTAGAATGTATGTTGCTCACAATAATATTAATAATAATTTAAAAAGTAAACAATTATTAACATTGTTGTTGTTGACAATACGTATTATTATGAACATATGATATTAAATGTATTATATATTACATTTATATTAATGTATTGTTGTTCATAACAACAACAATAAAATAAAGTAAATATAATATTAACTAGTATTATTATCATTATTGACAATAACAAAATTATCATAGACTTATATAAATAGGATATATTGCATTTATATTATCATCTATTATTATTATGTTGTTTTCAAAAACTACAAAAATAATAATAAACATTTAAAAGAAAAACGTTACGTCAAGTATTTTTATAACATTTTTGGTTGTCAAATAAAAAAAAGCAAAGTACGCAAACATCATATTACAAAATTAAAGCTGCCTTACCTGTGTTGTTTCCTGTTAAACGCACGTTTTGTAACACTGTTCTGTTATTTAGAGATCAACCAGGTAGACTCGTAGAAAAGAGTGAATATCTGTTTAAAAAAAAGAGAAATATCTTCTAAAAAGTTTGTTAATAGGTGTCAAAACAGTTGTTCTTGCACATATGCATGCTGATATCAACACAAATGCAAGCTCATTTGAACTCTGAATGAGTTACTTGAAAGCATAACAGGTAGAGGCGCCGTCAAAGACTCGTCTGAACACTCGACCTCGTTAATAAATGTGAAGATTACTAAATGGTCATTAGAGGGCACTGCTTGAATCACTCTGGATTCTTCCGGAATACAGTCACTCATTCAGCACATGTGCGCGTGCGTGCGTCACACACACACACACACACACTGTTTCTGGGAGAGATTCAGACTCGCCATCTAAAACAGCCTCACTCGCTGCTGCCAATACTGACATCAAAAGGGCAAATACAACACTGGGAATATGCAGACATTGTTATCAGCTGTCCATGTACTTTTTCCACATACGTGCACAGATTGACTGACAGGGGAGTAAGAGAAAGGGCAAGATAGATGGAGAGACCGGCGTGGAATCTGGTGCTATTAATAGGCTATTTTGATGACATGCAAAAAGCATTCTGTGTCAGCTAATACTTGCACTATGCATTGTGCATATGCATAAACTTCATCTTCATTTACCATAATTCCCTTAAATAAGCATTTGGAGACTAAGCACCTGTATTGTTTCTGCAATCCAAACCGCATACCTGGTAAGTTTCACCCCAAATTAAAGGAAATAAAGAAATTACACACATTCACGTATTTATGCATGTATGCGTGTACACACACGTAGGCCTTTGTATGTATGTGGACATATATTAGTGTAGGATATGTGTGTATAAACAAATGACACATAGAAACATACATATTATATATTTAATTTTTAGATGTAATATTTGCAGTATTGCCTTTAGTCTGGTTTCAATATATTTTTTTATTTAAAATAAAAATAATTAATTTAATTAATTAATAAAAAAAAATGTATTAAATGCATTGGTCCTAAAACAGCCTTCAATCTTCATGGAAATATAATTTATTGTTTTTGTTTGTTTGTTTTACTTACACCTATATGATCTTGACAGGCTTTCACCAACTAAAAGTACTTAAGTTCAGTCAAACAAAGGGCATCTAGCCTACATGCTATGATGTTAATTCCACAAATTACCCTTTACATGAGTGACATTACAGCACAGCTGCATTTGGGGTCTCATAAATACAACTCATAATGCACAGTGTCACGAGATGACATACACGTCCTCATTCTCGCTGCTCCCCTTCAAGTGAAACTGTATCAGATGACACTGCCTGTGGTGTTATTATTATTGCAAGGACACGGTTACCAATGTGACACTCATTCAAAGGTGACTTCAGTTTCACAAAACTAAACAAACACATTTAGGGTCATCATGCAAAAACAAATCCATATTTCAAGTCAAACTTAGTTGCTATACACAGCCTTTATTTTGCACCACCCAAACACATCTATTACATAATAATCACTGAGCCCCAAAACATCTAACTAATGAACAGCAAGACCAGACAAAGCCTCATTCTGAAAAGACCTGTTAGGTGCGGTGTGATACAGGCATGGGTGGGGATGCCATTGATAATCAGTTAGAAAGAATCATATTACTTATACATAAGGACAGTACTGTTTAACCCATGCCCAATCAAAAATAAGAAGACACATGTCATGGGGTGGGTGACCAAACATGGTGTGTTTGGTACAATCTGTTCATCTTTACAATCTTTGTTCATCTGTAGATCTTTAAACATGAGCTGATCACTTGCACAGGAGGAATTAGGAAAACTAACTCCTAAACTTCCATTATGTGTCACTTTTCTTGTTTAAATTATCAAAACACTCAAATACTGTGTCAGAACTGAACTGCGTTACAAATAGTTGCATTAATTCAGTGTGAAATAAATGAACACGAGCAGGTATATAAAAGTTAAAAGCTGGAAAGCACCATTAGTCCAGAAACTGATGACAATGTATGCTTTAATTAATGTCGATTAACCTTTTACGGTTTAATAACCTTCACTCTCACGCACTACAGCCACAGCACGGGGTGTCTAAATGGTCGAACTAGTTTTCATCAAATAATCATTCTTTAAAACGACAAACTATACAAACTGATGTGCAAAGGTAATGAACTGAAGCTGTGGTTAATTGTAATGCCATGCGCCGTGCTTGACAGAAAGATGTTGTTTGGCACGATTCATGGCTTGCAGTTCAACCACTCATTTAATACAGAAAGTTTTACAAACTCACTATGAATGAACGCGGTTTGCTGCCTCAGGTTGCTGACAATTCCTCTCAATTATTTCCCAAACTGCACCTTTGGAAGCATTGGAAGAGAAAACGAGCACTGCGCGCGGCGTCGCGGCAAAGGTTTGTTTGAAGTGTTTTAACTCCGCCTTCAATCCGCGTGAACTTGAAGTAGAGTAGAACACACCTTTCTGAGCTCCAGGACGTTCGAACTTAAAGAATCGGTTCGCTCGAACAGTTCGTTTTTAATTAACTGATTCGAAAAGATGAATTGTTTGAACCATCACTAATGAGTGTGTGACCTTTTGTGTGGTCTGTTCTTTAAATGTTAGCACGTTAGTTTTGTATGCGTGTTGTTTGTTCATCATTTCATGTCACAATTTAAGTGCGAAATGGTTATAATGAATCATTTATGAGGAACCGGTTAAAGAGAGCCATTCATTCGAGACATTATGGGATGTGATATAGGCTACCACTAAGAGTGCTTTTTTATTGTTTGTGCATCTGAGAACTGAAAACAGGCGGCGGTCTTTATTAATCACTGATTAAATGCAGTGCCTGTTGTAAAAGCACTTTGTGTGCCTCCGCTGTGTAACTCTTCATAGGTTTCAGTATGTTATAGGAGTGAACTGGAGAAAGAGAGAATATGATGAGGTTTGAGATATTTAAATAATGCTATTTTTTTATTGGAAAAGTAAAAAATAGTGTTTTCTCGCTATGAATGCCATGCATTACTAAATGCTTGTGGAAACAGAAGCACTGCACTGCCCCCTGTTGTCCGTTGGGATACAAATTAGTCACCTGATGCATTTATGACCGTCAGTGTGTTTTGACTGTTCAGTTGACCCATAAATAGTATCTTACAATGACTGTTGATATCAGATACATATCTTATCAGGGATCTCAACCAGCAACCAAGGTAATACATTTTCTGATTGGCTAAAGATGTGGGCAGCTCCTCTGACTTTTGGTGGAGCACCATATCTGACATATTCCCTGGATGTCATAACTGCGCCATCTGGCTGCAGCTTTCTCATTTCACATTCAAAACAGCCATGGATTTTAACAGAATATTACAAATATTGCAATAAAATCTATGTTATATGAAATGAAACTTGTGTTTTAAGTTTGCTTTGATGTAAAGAGGGTAATGTTAGTGCGGTAGTGCTGGGCACGTTCTTGTGTCCCTCATTATGTGAATTCAACCGATTTTATATGACTGCACTGTTCATCTTTTGTGAGTGCATAATTGTAAACATTTATCTATCATTTTAAAAGCTATAAAATGTTAAAGGGTTTCATTTAAAAAGGTAAATTATATAAAATCATATAAATAATATTAAAATAAAAAAATATTTTGAACAAATAATGTATATTACCTTTATTTGAATAGTACACGGAATTCTATGCTGTAGAATTTATACCCTTTAAAAAAATAGATTTTATAAAAAAATATTAGAACCGGTGCAAATAGAACAGATTTATAAGAAACGTGATTACCAGATGAATACAAGAAAAAAAAATAGTTTGCTGAACAAATCTTTCAGCTGTGAACTGTTTATACGGCGCATGCGCAACACACCTAAACACATTTTTAAGTATAAGTGATTCAAATGCAGATGCGCGGGAGATAGATTGAGCAGCAGAGCTGATGCTGAAGACCTCTTTGACCATATTGAGCTTTTAATAATAAACCTGAACATCCTTTTCGTTGGGTTGATATAAAGTGATGAAACAATTAAAAATACTTAATTGGACCAACAACATGATTTGTTCAACATTAAGTTTTTAATAAGGCTCAACATGTAATTTCACATTAACTCATGTTGCAACAAGTCACTTAATGGTGAGTTGGAAATGTCTCATTTCTTTTTCTTACAGCTTTTGTAAGAATGATAATTTTGTATTAAATATTGGCTACTATTTTTGTTGACTTCGAACGGAACATTATAAAACAATTATTAGAACTACTGCATAAAAACAAATATATTTACAGTTAAAGAATACAATCTATCAGTGGCGTAATGTTAATTGTACGAGTCTGATCTTTCCGAAGTTTTGAACATTTCAAATCATGTATGCACATATTCCGAATTATGAATAAATTACGTCGATATTCGCTAAATTGAATTTTTTCAAATGAAGTAAGGAAGCGTGCTGGAAAAATGTTTAGCAATATAGACTGTTACTAAAGAAGCAAGAAGGTGTCTTCGATTTTTTAAATATAGCCTACTGCTTTTTATAACGTTGTGAACCTGTTTTTCTGTTATTAGTACCCCACAGGGATCTTGAGGTGTTGGCTTTGGAAGCAGCCGGTGATGATTCTGTCCGATACAGGTCTCATCACGACCAAAGATAATTGAGGTTGGCTTGACATTTCAGTAGCAAGAAAGGTGTTTTTTTCAGGGTGGGGTTGCTAGCCCCGTGCTCAACCCTCCTCCTTGTTCCGGGCTTGGGACCGGCACTGTCAGGGTTTACTCTTCCAGTGGCGGAGTTACTATTAATGTATTTAATTTTATTAGAACTAAATATTATTTATAATAGATAAATATTTATAAAATATACTATAAAAAGGTATTTAAGAAAATAATTTACAATATATACACAATATAACTAATATTGTAATACTACAATATCTTAATACTAAGAATGAATTATAGCCTCAGTAGAGGGATGTTATTATAAATATTTTAAATAGAAAAGTATAAAACTATATACAATATTTTAACACCCCTACGCCTGTATTATAGTCTAAGTGAAGAGATGTTATTTAAAAAAAAATTAATAGAAGAATATAAAACTATATACAATATTTTAATGTCCCTTAGCCTGTAATAACGCCTAAGTGAGGGAGGCATAATGAATATTTCAAATACAGGTGCATCCCAATAAATTAGAATGTCGTGGAAAAGTTCATTTATTTCAGTAATTCAACTCAAATTGTGAAACTTGTGTATTAAATAAATTCAATGCACACAGACTGAAGTAGTTTAAGTCTTTGGTTCTTTTAATTGTGATGATTTTGGCTCACATTTAACAAAAACCCACCAATTCACTATCTCAACAAATTAGAATACTTCATAAGACCAATAAAAAAACATTTTTAGTGAATTGTTGGCCTTCTGGAAAGTATGTTCATTTACTGTATATGTACTCAATACTTGGTAGGGGCTCCTTTTGCTTTAATTACTGCCTCAATTCGGCGTGGCATGGAGGTGATCAGTTTGTGGCACTGCTGAGGTGGTATGGAAGCCCAGGTTTCTTTGACAGTGGCCTTCAGCTCATCTGCATTTTTTGGTCTCTTGTTTCTCATTTTCCTCTTGACAATACCCCATAGATTCTCTATGGGGTTCAGGTCTGGTGAGTTTGCTGGCCAGTCAAGCACACCAACACCATGGTCATTTAACCAACTTTTGGTGCTTTTGGCAGTGTGGGCAGGTGCCAAATCCTGCTGGAAAATTAAATCAGCATCTTTTAAAAGCTGATCAGCAGAAGGAAGCATGAAGTGCTCCAAAATTTCTTGGTAACGGGTGCAGTGACGTTGGTTTTCAAAAAACACAATGGACCAACACCAGCAGATGACATTGCACCCCAAATCATCACAGACTGTGGAAACTTAACACTGGACTTCAAGCAACTTGGGCTATGAGCTTCTCCACCCTTCCTCCAGACTCTAGGACCTGGTTTCCAAATTAAATACAAAACTTGCTCTCACTGAAAAGAGGACTTTGGACCACTGGGCAACAGTCCAGTTCTTCTTCTCCTTCCAGGTAAATTAAACTGTACAACGTCTGTGTGTGGTGACTCTTGATGCCTTGACCCCAGCCTCAGTCATTCCTTGTGAAGTTCACCCAAATTCTTGAATCGATTTTGCTTGACAATCCTCATAAGGCTGCGGTTCTCTCGTTGGTTGTGCATCTTTTTCTTCCACACTTTTTCCTTCCACTCAACTTTCTGTTAACATGCTTGGATACAGCACTCTGTGAACAGCCAGCTTCTTTGGCAATGAATGTTTGTGGCTTACCCTCCTTGTGAAGGGTGTCAATGATTGTCTTCTGGACAACTGTCAGATCAGCAGTCTTCCCCATGATTGTGTAGCCTAGTGAACCAAACTGAGAGACCATTTTGAAGGCTCAGGAAACCTTTGCAGGTGTTTTGAGTTGATTAGCTGATTGGCATGTCACCATATTCTAATTTGTTGAGATAGTGAATTGGTGGGTTTTTGTTAAATGTGAGCCAAAATCGTCAAAATTAAAAGAACCAAAGACTTAAACTACTTCAGTCTGTGTGCATTGAATTTATTTAATACACGAGTTTCACAATTTGAGTTGAATTACTGAAATAAATGAACTTTTCCACGACATTCTAATTTATTGAGATGCGCCTGTATAAAAGTATTTACAATTTATTCAATACACATTATTTTTGTTAAAACAATATTTTAAGATCCCTAACATATTTTAACACATTTAACATATTTCAACATTTTCGTAATAAATATTTTAAATATAAAATGTAAGAATAAATAATAACTTACAATATATAACAATAATATAATAATATTTTAAATATAAAAGTATAAAACTATGTACAATATAAACACTAAACAGTATTTTTAATAAATACTTTAAATGTAAAAAGTAAAATATATATATATTTTTACAGTATATAAAAATATTTTAACACCCCTAAGCCTGTAATAAGGCCTAAGTGAAGGGATGTTATAATACATATGTTTTTATGTAAAAAGTATAAAACATATATACAATATTTAAATACTGCCGATCAGGAATATCGCCAGTAATGAGGCTTAAGTTGCGAGATTATCTAAAATGCAAAAACCTTACAACTATTTACAATATTTAAACATCCCTAATTATATTTTGCAAGTAATAAAGCTTAAGCCGAGGCACAGAAAGGCCACTCATGTCATCTTGCCAGAAACAACACTGACAGTATAAATCTACTTCTCATCGATGACATGAATGCTGTTTAGATGCATTCCGGTTAATTGGCAGGGGATTAGGAAAACCCAACACAAACCAGTCATGGTAAAGCATCTGCTCCAGGGGAATCCTGTGCTCTGGATGACGCTGCAAACAAGCCCATACAAAACGGATGCATTCTGTGCAAATAAGATAAGAGAATTTGATTATTACCTTAATTTTACACATGCAGTCTTTAACTTTATACGTGCAAAATAATAATTCTTTGCTGAAAATCTTACCTTGTGACACCGCAAATACAGGCTGGTTGTTGCCCAAGCAGTACAAGTCTCTGGCTGTTGGAAAACGCCCATGCAGCATTGCAAACAGGAGCACCCCTAATGAATACACTGTCGCGGGCTTTGCATGATATCTTCGTCTGTCATGATATTCTGGAGGGAAGTACGGTTTTGTACCTGGAGGAAAGAAATTTTGTTTATAACACAAGCATGTTAACTATATACAGGATGTGTCTGACTGAGCTAATCAGTTTGATAGCAAAGCGATGCGTAATACTCACCACAGCAGGCGATGTAGCCTGAATCCTTCATGAGGTCCCCACACCCGAAGTCAATCAATTTGATCTCCAAAGTTGTTGGGTTCACGAGCACGTTTTCCAGCTTGATGTCACGATGGAAAACACCACGATAGCAGCAAAAGTTAGCGGCATAAATTATTTGCCGCATGATGTACTGTGCTATCTGCTCGCTGAGGACACCGCCGCTGCATTTCAGAAATTTTCCCATATCCATGCTTGGCACAGGGCGCTCCATGACAATGAGGTAGTGGTCTGGGTCATCCTGCCAGTCCAGCATTTCAATTATATGTGGACAGTTGGGTTTCCTATTGATGATGACTGCCAACGCAATCTCTAAAGGAAGGGGTTTGGTGTGAAAAGCCTAAATAAAATAAAAATATTATCATTAGATTGAAGTCATTTTCCACATTGTTCGTCAAAGACAGTTTGCCTATTGAAATGTGATTAACATCAACATAAGATGGTGTCATGCTCTATCATAAGATGATAAACAGCGAATGAGAAGAAAAATGCAGAAGCATACTCACAGTGCTGATATATATCATATGTTTCGTCTTTTGGACATATTTCATAGCCACCTGATTAACAAAACAAAGAATAAACAATTAACATGTGTATAGAGGTAATTTCATTACGGTCATGAATCCTGAAGAGAAGTAAACCAACAAGCAGTAAATTAAAACTTAGTAAAGAATGTTTGGTCATTCTGTCAGTTTAAACAGGTTGAGTTCTCTAAATAGTGAATATATGATATATTAAAAGGCTTGGAGTACAAAAAAATGCAAGTAAAAAAACATACCTTAAGTCCATCCTTAGAGCGAGTCCCTTTTCGAACTGATCCAAATCCTCCTTCACCCAGCCTGCCACCAAATTTGTACCGCCAACAAATGTGATCTGTTAAAAGTAAATGACATTAAAGTTACATTTCATTCTTATTCATTTTATGATTAAAATTAAATTGATACATTGGAGGACTATTTAAATGAACTACAACAAAGCTAAATGGTGATTAAATGTATTAATTAAAAAAATTACATAAAACAGCTGTTTTGGCTTATGGTAGTAATCTTACCTTTGTCCATCTCTCTTGTTGGAACAGAGTCTACTTGAGTACGCACAGCACTGGCAATGCCCCAAGCTACTTGAGGATGCCCTGTAGAGGCAATGCCCACATCTACTTTTGCCTGCAGTAACAATGCCCTTGTCTGCTTTGGGACGTTCTGCAGAGGCAATACCCACATCTACTTTGGATGTACTGCAGTAACAATGCCCTTGTCTGCTTTGGGACGTTCTGCAGAGGCAATACCCACATCTACTTGGGGACGCACTGGAGAGTCAGGGTCTTTATCTGCAGATGACAACACTGACATGTTCAGGAGCGCAGGTTGGAAGACTTCTTCAAGGTACTCAGCAGTGGAGAACAGTTCCTTGAGCCCTAAAATGCACATAAATAAATAAATAAATATTGCAAACCCACATTCAATAGTTTCTTCACTTATAGGCACTCTTTTTGGGGGAATTTTGAAAAAGCAAACTTTTCTAGATGATGTAAATTGATGTTTTAAATCTTAAAATTCTAAAATATTTACAATGACACCTAAAAGCTGTCTTATATCAAACTCAGACAATTTTCATTCGTTTCTTGTGTTTTTGTGGAAAAAAAATTGTACACATGAGGGGAGTTCCAGCTAATTGAAAAGTCATACATCAATCAATACAAATAATTAAGTAACTGTTTTAGAAAAATTCAACTTTACCTTGATTATGAGTCCGGTATGTTCCGGTTTCCGATACAGAAGTCTGGTACAGCTTCTCAGCTTTAGCGACACTGTACTTTTTTCTTCTTGAGTGCCACCTCCAAATCCTCTTCCTCTTTCTCTTATTCTTTTCTTTCCTTGCCTCACTACCAGTACCACCATCTGCCGCCACATTCCCAACAGGCGTCTCATTATCCTGATCAGGATAGGGTTGGGATTTTTGTCCAAGCGTCGTATTTAACAAAGTCCTTAGACGATTCAGTGCCTCCCTTAATAGGCCCATTTTTACACCGTTTAACGATAATACTGTTGTACTTTTATAACCAGTACTTTGATGTCGACTACCTACAAACCTACAAAGTGAGCAAGAAAGATTCGCTCCTTTTATATGCTGGCGACAGTTCTATTTGTGACGTCACAGGGCCGCATGCAGAAGTTAAAACAAAACATTTTTCAAAACATAACTAAATCAAGGGTTTAGCCGTATTGTGGTCCTTCGGGGTGATAACATAATTCAGTTTAAGTGTCATTCTCATCCAGGCCACAGAGAGGCAATAAAGAGCCACTGCACAACCTTCCAACTGGAGTTTGGAAAAGCAAAACACTAAAAGCTCGTAAAGCGAACAGTTTTAGTAAACAGCCACATTTATTCAAATTTAAGGTTTTCTGTTTGTTGACGTTTTTATTGAACGTGTTGTCTTTCTCATAAGTGTCACGTTACAGTTGTGACGGTAAGATACTTTTTGCATTATCTCAGTAAATTATTTCAGTAAAACTAGCGCTAGACAGTTCTGTCAGCTGGTAAATTACAAGTATATTTGTGCATTAGCCTTTAGGATTAGGGTTAGAGATCTAAATTGCCTCTTGTAAGAAAATGTGCTTTTTAATGCCCCCAAAATGTATGAAGATGAACAATATGTTCATTATTGAATAGAATATTGGTGTATGCATGGACGCTAAAAAGCTCAAGGATACCATTTTTCCACCTAACGTTACAAATCAGACATGTTATCAAAAAGACTTTTAGTGTCAATGCAGATTAAAAGCAGTTCTCCGAATGCAAAATTTCCATTTGATCACTTTCTTCGTCAGTCATGATCTGATGATAATATGATTCCGTTTTAGTAAAGATTGGACAACATTTATTGAGGATTATAACTGGAATCACATCAATTAGTTTGACAGTACACTTTACCTCTTTTGATTAATTAGTTGAGATTGACTGCCCATTAAAATGAACATCATACAATTTTATTTAGGAAATGTAGTCACCTCTTCTGTTCTAAGTTGTTATTATTTGTGCAGACTTACGTATTGATTTACTTTTGTCAAAAATATGTATAATAGTCTAATAGTCATTTAAAAAAGACAAAGGTGAAAGTCTGAATGGGTCACCCTAAACGAAACAAAAATGTATCAATATGGCAATTAATAAAATAAGTAATTTGTCTTAACACATGACAATTCTCATTAGCATAAATCTACAATATGTTAAAAATCATTGCATGTTAAATCAAATTACCTTACAAAAGTGGATCGGGGACAATGTCTTCTACTCAAGTATAGTTTTCATTCAACATGTTGTTTGTTTTGTTACTACAGTGCTCTATGGATTTCCCAAAGCTCCCCCCTCACTCCGGCTCTGTGTTATCAGTAGTGGACATGCACACAGGCGGAGAGCCGCTGCGCATTATCCTGAGTGGGTATCCAGAGGTGAAGGGGGACACCATCCTTGCAAAACGACGCTATGTGAGAGAGCATCTCGATCATCTTCGAAAGGTGTTAATGTTCGAGCCCCGTGGTCACTATGATATGTACGGAGCCCTGCTGGTCAGAAGTGAGTTAGCTGAGGCTGATCTCGGCGTCTTGTTCATGCACAACGAAGGGTACAGCACCATGTGTGGCCACGCTGTCATTGCTCTCGGGCGCTTTGCGGTGGATTATGGCTTGATTAAAGCGCCCACTTCACCAGAGACACAGATAAACATACACTGCCCCTGTGGCTTAGTGAAGGCCTTTACACAGTATTCCAATGGGAAAACTGGAGCTGTCAGATTCCACAGTGTGCCAGCCTTCGCTTTCGCTACGGGTGAGCAGTATGGTGTGATCATAAAACATTTGCAAGTTTGATTGTGTTCAAACGGTGTGACTTTGAAACATAGATTTTTAATTGTTTTTTATTAATCACTTGCCAAACTTGTTTAATATTTATTTTGTATAATATCATATTTAAATTGTCTTTAAGAGAGCTATTTTCTTCTTTGCCATCCTTGTTTTTCTAGATGTGAGTGTCTCAGTACCAGGATATGAGTCCATCACTGTGGACATCAGTTATGGTGGAGCTCTTTATGCTTTTGTGAGTGCTGAGAAATTTGGATTGGATGTCAACAAGTCCAAGACCAGAGATTTGGTGGATGCAGCCACTGCTGTAAGTGATGCTGTCAAATCCCAGGTAACTGTTGTTACTGTTAACTAAACTAGCTTAAACTGTGACCCGTCCCCTCTGTGGGGAAGTTTACTTCACACTATTTTACAATTAAATTCAAATCTAATCATGACAAACTGTATATCGTTGGAAAGGTCTAAGACTCCTAAATAGATATTTTACCACTTTTGTTGTTAAAAAATTATGTAGGAAAATTATAATTAATTTATGACAAGAGTGCATCTGAAAAATCTACATCATAACAGGAGTTCTGACCTTTGTCAGACAATCTTCTTAGTTGACTTTTGTCCTATCAACCTTTAAAAATCATAAGAAATTATATATCACTTGAAAATGTATTCTCAAAATTCATCCTTTGAAACCCATTTTAAAATCAGACATTGCATTACCATGGAAATGGTACATCAAAATTACGTTAGAAAAAAAATTTTGTTCATGAATTATACAAATTTAAGTTTGGGTAGTGCACTATAATGTCATTGTTCAAAACTGTGAGTGACAGTTTAACGGGTTAAAACGCATTTTTATTCATTGAAATCTGCTCAAATAAAACCAAAATATTACTTAAAAACTTAAACTGAAAAAAGAAAATAAATGTTGCCTCAGCAATTAATTGCAGGTTTAAGTTGAAATACTAAAATTAACAAAACTTAAAATAAAATAAAGCTAATTAGGAAAACAAATAATTATAATTATGTTGACAATGCATAACATAATGACTAAAACTAACTCAAATTAAAATGAAAACCGGCAAATAAAACCAAGCTAATGTAAAAACATGCTATAAATAATTCTAAGATTTTTTTGGCAAGTGAAAGAAACATAAACCTACTAACAATGTGTTTTACTAGTCTGCAATTTGTATGATCATTTGCATAATTGACCAGTCTAATTGTTGTAATGACTCTAGGTAAAGCTGTACCATCCAGTCAGTGAAGATCTGGGCTTCCTCTATGGCACAATCCTTACTGATGGCAAAGATGCTTTTTCTGAGGAGCCCACAACCAATGTGTGTGTGTTTGCGGATGCACAGGTAAAACCAGTTGTTTATATTAATCCATATACAGGAAGCTCTGGACTTTAGGACTGTTCATCCTAATATGAAATCATTTGGTTGGTGGCGACTGGTCTTTTGCTCTTTGTGACAGAGGTTTATTATATGGGTTGCCAGGTGGACAGAAGTCCTACAGGGTCAGGCGTCACTGCTCGTATAGCTCTTCAGTATCATAAAGGCCTGATCGAACTCAACCAGACCAGAAGCTTCAAGAGTGGAGCTACAGGATCAGTGTTTACGGGAAAAGCAATAGAGGTACCTGTAGAAAATATAAACCATGTCTAGTCCTGGAACTGTAGTTTATATTCTTAAACAAAGCCAGTAATTGTAGCTGGTCTGTTGTTGAAGGAGACCACGTGTGGGGACTTCAGGGCTGTGGTAGTGGAGGTCACAGGTCATGCTCACTACAGCAGTGTGGCCAGCTTCACCCAAGAGAGCGATGACCCTCTGAGAGGAGGCTTTCTTCTGCGCTGACTTCAAGGTTACAACTGATATTTCTGTTTCTGATCGTAGGTACAGTGGTGGGCCCACAGGTTTTCAGAGCTCAAGAGCATGTGAATATTCTGATGTAGACTCTTTATAAAGGAAATCATGATTAGACATTGAATAAACGTTTTCTGTGACAAGTTACGTCTTGCCTTTCAAAATAATGTTAGTATTATTTGTATTGTATAGATGAATATATAGATATGACTTCAATATATTTTGTTTAACCATTTTTTTTTTTACTTTTTTAAACCAGTTTTTTCTTTCACTAACAATCACTTAAACATATTTCACAAAAATATAGTTTTAATTTTTATATTGTTTAGTTCTATATACTTTATACACACACACACAAAAGTAGATCACTGCATTCTTTTAAACAGGTTAAAAACCGAGGTTGGTCTTTGTGATTCAGCCTTAGATTGGTTTGAATCCTATTTCACTGCGAGGAGTTTCTCTGTGGAGTTAGGTCAGTCTCATTCATCACCTGCCTCTGTTACTGGTGGGGTGCCGCAGGGCTCCATCTTGGGCCCAATTTTGTTTGCTTTATATATGCTCCCTCTTCGTTACATTTTTGAGTTTCACAAGATCCCATATCACATTTATGCGGATGATACCCAGTTGTACATGTCAATCAAACCTGGTCTAAGTCCTTATTCGACTTGCTTGCTTGCGTAAACGACATCAAAAACTGGATGGGTGATAATTTTCTTCAGTTAAATGAGAACAAGACTGAAGTCATTCTATTTGGTTAACGCCCTGTCCTCTAGTTTAGGACCCTTGCAAGCAAATATCCGTACTCATGTAAAGAACCTGGGTGTTGTTTTTGATTCAGAGTTAAAATTCGACAAGCAAATAAACTCTGTTGTGAGTGCTAGTTTCTTCCAGCTTAGGGGTTTACGTAAACTGAAATCTCTTCTATCTTTTGGGGATTTAGAGACAGTTATTCATGCCTTCATTTCTACAAGGCTTGATTATTGTAATGCTTTATATGCTGGTGTCAACCAGTGTTCCCTTTCACGTTTGCAACTGGTTCAAAATGCTGCAGCCCGCTTCTTAATGGGGAAGAAGAAGAGGGAGCATATCACCCCGATTTTAATACATCTGCATTGGCTACCATTAAAATTTAGAATTGAGTACAAGGTTTTAACTTTTGTATTTAAAGCCTTGCATGGTCTGGCTCCAGTTTACATCTCAGACCTTATTTGTCCATATTCACCTCGGAGATCTCATAGATCTTCCTCTGAAAATCTATTAACTGTCTCATTGTCTCGCCTGAAATCTAAAGGGGATAGAGCCTTTTCTGTTTTAGCCCCTAAGCGGTCGAATTCGTTACTCAATCTGTTAGGTTATCATCTTCCTTATCTGGATTTAAATCATCATTGAAAACGTATCTCTTTTCTCAGGCCTATTCATAGTTGTTGGATATGTTGGTCTTAGTGAGTACATTTCTTATTCCTGTTTTTATTTGGTTTCATGTTGTTCATTTAATTTTGATACCTTGTATGTTTTATCATTGTACTATGTTACTGTGAAGCACCTTGGTCAGCATTTAATGTTGTTTAAAGGTGCTATATAAATAAACATGACCTTGACAAAATAAAATCATTAAATAAAAAAAACTCAAACTAATGAGTAAAAATGATACATTTTCAGAAGTCAATACAATACACAATCGGTTCTGGTTTATATATAATATAATTAGTTATATAGTATATACACTACCAGTCAAACGATTTTTGACAGCAAGGCTTTTTAAAAAGTTTTTTAATAATTATCTTCTGCTCACCGAGCCTGTATTTTTATTTCTATCTAAAATACAGCAAAAGCAGTAATATTGTGAAATATTTTACTATTTAACATAATTGCTTTCTATTTGAATATAATTTATTCCTGTGATGACAATGCTAAATGTTCAGCATCATTACTCCAGTCTTCAGTGTCATATGATCCTTCAGAAATCATTCTAATATGCTGATTTGTTTCTGGATTCATTGATGAATAGAAAGATCCAAAGATCAGCATTTATCTTACATTTATATATTATAATATTATAAACTAAGTCATTCAAAAGCTTGGAGTCAGTATATTTAAATCATTAAATATTTATTATGAAATTATAGAAATTAATATTTTTATTTAGCAAGGATGCATTAAATTGATAACGTGATAAAGACATTTATAATGTTACAAAATATTTATATTTCAGACAAATGCTGTTCATCTGAACGTTCTATTCATCAAAGAAACCTAAACAAATTCTGCTCAGCTGTTTTCAACATCATAATAATAATAAATGTTTTTTGACCAGAAAATCAGAATAATTTCTGAAGGATCATGTGACTAGTAATGATGCTAAAATTCAGCTTTGAAAATTGTAATATTTGTGAATTTAAAAAAATTATATATTCAAATAGACAGCAGTTATTAAGTAGTAAAAATATTTCTCAGTTTTGCTGCATTTTGGATCAAATAAATGCAGGCTTGGTGAGCAGAAGAGAATTCTTAAAAAAAAAAACATTAAAAATCTTGCTGTACAAACTTTTGACTGGTAGTGTAACTGTATAAGTAAATGTAAATTTAAAAGTATGTAAAAAAAAAAAAAGTTTAAAGTTTAACATCGTAATAGCTAATATTGCCCACCAGGGGACATCATCTGACTGTAGGAACACCGTGACACTGTTTTTAATCATTTTAATATAACATTTGGAATTGTTTTTTTTTTTTGCCTGATGAAGACTGCATGACTGAAACGTTGTATTAAAATGGAATTCTATGTGTCTTCTTATATGATTTTATAAATCCTGTGTTTTTTTTATTACCATTCACTAACAATCAGACAGCATAACAGAAAATACTACTCCGATTCTTCCATTTATTCTCTTATGATTCAGCTTACAATGGAAGGTTGTGTTTGCCTTAAATTATAAAAGTCCAATGGAGATATATTACACTGAAAAGAAACTTTGTTACACCATACAACTAGGTTGCTGATAAAAAACCAGTAGAGACTCCAGACAGGAAAGAAGAATGTAAGGGAAGAAGAGTATTGCCTTGATCCAGTTACTTACAGATCATTTTCAATATGACTACATTTCACATGAAAACTCCTCAAACAGTGAGACCAACACTTGACATCAGAAACTGCATAGAGTCTGTACAATGACCGTCCACAGTGTTTAAGACAACATGGGCTCCAGAGGCCCCTAAAAACACACCTTTAAAAAATCATTCCCAGTCAGCCTGTACCGGATATCACAATGCAGTCATCTTTCTGAAAAAGCAACCCACAGCCCTGGTTATTAATGTCAGTAATATTCATTTAAAAAACTGTAAAAAAAAAAACTCCTTTTGTCAAAAACGCAAAATCCTTTTCTTAAAGGTGTACAGTCACTTTACAGCTTTTCAGTGACCTGTGTACAGACACTTGTCATTGAATCTTTAAATAACATCCATTCTCTCTTTGAATCAGTCAGAAAAGCAAGAAATGGAGGAGTTCAGATGAGTGACGCTTTAGCATGCCAAGACTCCGTGTCACTTTTGGCGATTTGTTTGGTTACAGTAAGGAAAATAGGGGTTGACAAGATGTGCCGTTTCTATGCTCAAATGAGCCTGAGTTTCTGATTCATATACAATCAGTATCTCAATCTCTGATAATATCCTGGTGCTCCAGCACTCTTGATGAAATAAATCATTAAATTAGGTTCATTTGGCAGCCGTATTCCTAATTTCTGAGAGTCTTTTCTCTCTGCATTTAGACGGGTTTCCCATTACAGTCACATGACACATGATAAGATGACTGTCTTTGGGTAAACATGCTTTCCTCCGCTGCCGGGGATCGAGTTTAATCTGAGGAGACGAGCTAATGAGTGTCCTCCAGACATTCACCACCACAGGGAGGTTGTTTGGTTGTGATGAAATGCGTCTCAGTGGTTGGTCTGCTTGAGCGCCGTTCAGAAGTTAAGCTTGGTAATTGGACGCTCCCTGCCGGTCTCTGACGTCTGGCTGTTGATGCGTTTGCGATTGCGCTTCATCTTCGACAGATCTTTATCAAAAACCTCTCCAGAACGCAAAGCCGACACCAGGTCGTCAAACTCGCCCCCGTCGTCCTCTCCGTTCTCTTTGGCTTTTCGAGCCTTCTTCTCTCTCTCCCTCTGCTCCTTGAGCTGAAAGACATCGAAAAGATGATGTCAGATTTGGCAGTGAATGGGTGAAGAACGAAGAGATGAGTTATGGGCCTCTTAAGTGTTTTGGCTTGAGCATTATTGCATCATTATAATATTGCAGCAGATGCTGCGAGTTGATTTAAGGGGTGTTCACACTTGTCATGTTTGGTTCGATTAAAACGAACTCTGGTGCGATTGCTCTATTAGTGCGGTTCTTTTGAGTAAAGGTCTTTACACACCGAGTCCAAAATTTTCGTATACGTTTTTTCTCTTTTTTTCCTGATTTGTCATCCTTTCCTATCAAAATACTTGCTACGGAAGCAAAAATGCAGAAAATCAAACCTGATCTGAATTTTTTATGATGGACGAAAGTTTTCTATGCAAATAAACCAAACGAACGGAACTACAAGTGTGAACACACCCTAACTTTCTCAGCTGAGATTTTTATGTTTAAAAAAAAATAAGTAGCAAAATATTTGTTGTAAAATTATAGTATTGCGAACATTCAAAAAACATTAATAATTGACAAATACAAATATTACTAATTTAAAATAACAATAACTAACAATTGTTACTAATTTACAATTACAATAAGCATGCAACTTCCACCTTGCAAACAATAAGTTCATTGTTTTATATATACTGTAATATAATTGTTGTAACAATTATGAAGGACAGTAAAAAAAATCTCAACTGTTCTCCATTTGAATATATTTTAAATGTAATTTTATTAAATGTAATTTATTAATATATGTATAAAATGCTCCGGGTGTGTGTTCACAGTGTGTGTGTGCACTTTGTATGGGTAAATGCAGAGCACAAATTCCGAGTATGGGTCACCATACTTGGTCGTATGTCACGTCACACTTTTTTTTAAATGTATAACGGTAAAGCTGAACTTTCAGCAGCCGTTACTCTAGTCCTCAGTATCACATGATTCTTTAGAAAACATTCTATGCTGATGCCTTTCAAAAAAAAAAAAATCTTAAGTAGGTTTTACTAAATAAAGGATATTGAGACTAATTCTTAATTCCCAAAACTTCAAATTTAATTTAATTAAAAACTTCACAGACCTGAGCCTCCATTCGTGCCCTGCGCTCCTCCTCTTCTTTGCGTCGGCGCATGTTCTCGTTCTCTTGACGGGCCTCTGCAAAGGACTGTAAGAACTGGTCGAATATCCCAAAGAACTCATCTGGCTGCATCTTTTCAGCATCTTCACCAAAGTGCTTGACCGCCTTTAAGAACTGAAGAACAGAAACACTGGTCATATGAAAGCCATTTCCTGCTCTCTTTACCTTCAGAGTGATGTGAACATGAATACTCAACAAAAAACTGGTATACACTCAATATTCTTAAAATATTTTAGAGACACAAACATGGCTCAGCAAAATGTATTAGTTTTTTTTTTTTTTTTTACTTTCAATGTGTACTATTCTTTTTTTTTTTTTATAATAGCTATAAATTACTGGTTTGTTATTGTTACATTAATGATTTCTGAGACTTAAATTAATTTCTGAGAAAATTAAATTGTGGTTGTTGCTCCATAATGCAGAGACAATTTATCATTTAAAAAAGGTAGTAAAAGTACAATAAATATTGTTAGATGATAATATGATAAATATTTACATATAATAAATAAAATGACTCGTTCATTTACATGACACTGAACAATGTTGCTAAATAATAATAATAATAATAACCATAGTTTTACTCTTGTATGACAAAACATGTAGAATGAATGTGAAATGTAGTGACAATGAAATAAATTCATCATATTTAAAAAAAAATATATACATATAAGGAATGTTTTACAGTGCAAAGAAAGTGCAAACAAAGAGGAACAACAAATTGCAGTGAAATGGGCAGACGGTAGCATAAACTCTGGGGGTCTAATGAACTTCTGGTAAATGAAGTGTGTGACGCACTGCTAGTTATCCGGTCACCGGTAGCCATGCATAAAGTGGTCTTGTTAACCCAGATTTCTCTAGTGACTGATTACAGCCTAAACACAGGGGACTGGAGTCTTGCCATGGCACGGCTGCTGCCTCGTGCCGTCTCACCACAGGAGAGAAGGCCTAGTCTTCCCACAATGCCTTTGATGTGCCTTTATCACTGCCATATGGAACAGCTCCTCCGTGGGCCTGTATGTGGCTGAGCCAAGGGGCATATTTTAATTTCTCCTTTGCCCTGCTTTTATATTTCTTTTTATCTGTTTCAGGCTTCAGACAGGATGCCTAGGTTGGGTTGGAGATGCATCTTTTCTGCTATACTGTGCATGTGGCATGTTATTGTGCATTTATATGTAGGTCCTCTCTGTTAAGACATATGCATTAAAATACAATTGGGCTGTCCCATTCTAACATTTCATCCTGTCATAATATCCAAAGATCATGAATTTGCGGCACTTTACCTTTCAAAAACATGTAAAAAGAAAACCTTGACATTTTATATACCCATTTCCCCTCACAGGACTGGAAGATAGTGTGTAGCGTGCCTGTTAACAACTGTCTACCTCCCTCTGCACAGATGGAGCTCTCAAAAGCAATTAGAATTCACAACGAAGACTACGATGAAAAATATTCGTCAACCAACCTTTTTTCTGTGACTAAGACGAGACGATGATGAGCTAAAATTAATATCTGGTGATAAAAACTATGACTATAATTGATTTGGTCTAAAGAGAGAATAATTGATGACTATTTTTGTTTGAATACTACATATACAATAGCTACCAAAATAAATGTTGGTAACTGCAGTTTGACTAAAAGTTGACAAAAATGCAATGACTTTTCGTCGACTAAAACTATGAAAGACTCAAATGACTGAAATGTGACTAAGACTATTAAGCATTTTTGTCTCAGGGTACAGACTAAGTCTAAATCAAAAATGCCTGCCAAAACTAACACTGTTAGAGTTATATGTTCTGTTCCCTCTCTGTGTCCTGTGGGGCCCCAGAGGCCAGTGAAAGTACCAGGGCCACTACATAGGAAGCGTTCACAGCGAGAGGTTGAAGGTCAGCTCCTGCACGCTGCAGGACGTCCAGAGTGACCGCAGCCTGTTTCTCCAGCTGGCCTTTGAAGGAAAGGCTGAGTACCAGGATGTGCATCTTAAAGATACAAATGCAGTCCAACACACACTCACCAGTTCTTTGGCCTCGCTGAGGGAGTCCTCGACATCAGAGAAGCTGAAACTGGCCACTGTGATGAATTGGCTGACTACTGACACAAACTTATCTCCATACACCTGAGGACGCTTGGTCTGGAATTCTAGCTCCTGCATGAGAGACAGAAACTGTGTACATGATTTGCCTTTAAGCTGGAGAACAAAGAGGAATCATGCAGCACTTACGCTCTCTACGCTCTTCAAGCCACTGCGAAGATTATTGATCTCTTTCTCCAGTTCAGTCATGCTGGAAAGAGATCCCAGTCATTTTATGTGTAATCAAGAATGCATTTTCTACAGGAGATCGGGGTAAACTGTGACACTTTTAAATTAAGCTGTCCTCCAGGTAAGGAGAAATTATATAAAAACATAACTTAGTCAGTCTACTATAAAGTTGAATCAATGGAGAATATGTGAACATGTTCATTTTCAAAAACAACAATGCTTTTTAGAATATTTGAATGTTGTGAAACAATTTTAAACTTTTTATATTTAACTATCGAATATTATTTATGTTTAATAGTTAAAAATATGCGAGAAAGCTTGTAATTGGGGACAGATCTTACAATTATTAGTTAATATTTGCAGCATCTGACACATTTACCCCACAGCTACTATTCTGTAAACGCTTCATCTCTTAATACATGACAGTGATCTATAATTTAGATCATTGAAACAACTTAAAATTTACCAACAAGTATTATATATTTGAATGTTTTTTTAATTATTCTATTTTTATATAAATTAAATTTAAATGCATTTTATATACTTTTTATTTCATTTTCCATAAATGTATTAAATTTGCATTTTAACTTAAAAACAAGGGGGATAACACTTTACATTAAGGTCCCAACAGTTAACGTTAGTTTTAGTTAATGCATTAAATTAATTAACAATGAGCAATACATTTGTTGTAGTATTTATTAATCTTTGTTAATTTCAGTACAATAGTTTGTTATCTCAGGTCCTCAACTCAACAGGTATCAACTTTTGATTTGAATAACGTAAATGTTGACATTTTAATTTAATCAAATTTAAACAATTACATTAAATATTTATCTTTTTTACCAAAATGTGTTTTTAATATTTATATCATATTTTAATATTATATTTTGAGCAAAACATTTTTTTGTATATTTTTGAATGTACTGTACATCTCGCAGTCACAGTCAGCTGTATATGGGCCCTTTTTAAATAAATGGCCATATAACAAAAATCTCCATATGCCATACAAGCTGACCATTTTTAGCCTTTTATCCAAAGGTCAGATTGATAAGAAGTACAGATAAGTCTAACAGGCATTTATCTGAACTTTAACCCCTGTGATAGCACTAACATGACTCCATTAGTCCGATGCTGCATCTAATGTGTGTGAACGGCTCTGTTTCGAGCCGAGCTATTCTTAGATGCACAAATGACCTCAGTGGGCCTGATAGCCGCTTGTCTTCAATCTGTGCTGCCTTTATTCCTCCCTCCACACAAACAGGCCATTGTAACAGACTGAACCGTCAAAGTACACAGAGACATGGTTACAGAAAAACCTGCTGACCGGCCACTCAAACTCACTGTACCTTGTGACCCTGGAACATATTAGTATTTGCTGAATAACTGACTTATAGACGGAGTCAAACAAACAGCATCCTTTATTTCATTCTTTTCAAGTCTTGTGACTTCACTTGTGGACCGAGCATGATTACATTAGTCTCGCTGGCGCGACTAAAAAGTAGTTTAATGGCCATTCTACTGTACATTGAATAGTCCCTTTAAGGCAATGACTCAAAATTAGAAACTATTTTCCAAAGGGTGAGAGAGTCAAAAGCGAATCACTCACAATTTGGCCCAAATTTGCTGGCACGCACTTCACAGCAGCATGCAGATCTCGAGAGGTCATCGAGTGGAGATCTCTCTGCTATGGTGGTATGCGTGTATCTCTCTTCCACTTATATATTTCAGCACCCAGGAGCCAGGAGAGGCGAAGGCCCCATTTCCTCCGACTATAATTTAGGGTTTTGCTCTGCATATGTGAGTAACCAAAAGCTTGTATAACCCACAGCATGGATTTAAGCTCAGTGGTAGGTGGGAGTGACACCGCAAAAACTATTTCCAAAATCCATTTAGCACAAGTAGACCCTAAAGGCCTGTAAATCGTACAGCTGACGATAGAAGCGCACACCAGCCACTCCACAGCTATACCTACTTTACTTTTGCAGCTTCCGGCACGTTCTGCAGCTCCTCTGAGAAGATCATGACTTTAGAGTACTTCTTCTCCAGAATGGTGATCAGGTAGTTTAGGAGAGTGATATTCCTGCAATGGGACAAAGACCACGATAAATGTATGAATATAAAAGCTAGAAATAACGGTCTTGTTTATTTTTTTCCTATCTTCTCACTTGTCGATGCTGGACTTGGTGTCTGCAATCTTGTTGAGCGAGGAGATTTTGAAGCCGTAAGCGTTGCCTCTCTGGCCTTTGTTCATGTAGTTTGCCGAAGGCCAGCACCACCTCCAGCAACTGCTTGAGATTTCTGCTGTGCAGCACCTCTTTTGAGGCCTTGGACAGTGCTGAAAAGTCAAACACAAAGAGTCACACAAGGCAAAACAAGCCTAATATATTTCATGTTCATGAACTATACTGTAACAATACTGTAATCATTATTGCAAGCAAATTTAGGCAGTAGAATATTAGTAGAATAGACTGTTAATTGTGACATTATAATGTAATATTGGTGAAATATTACAAATGGAAACTATTTTCTATCTGATAATATGCTAAAATGTAACTTATTTCTGAATTTTCAGTAGCCATAAATACATTATTCAGTGTCACATGATCCTTCATTGTAATATGATGAATTGGTGCTGAGTTATTAATAATGGTTTTTATTATTATCAATGTTACAAACAGTTTTTGCTGCTTAATATTTTTGATGAACGTAAATTTCAAAAGAACATTTAAAAAAATAGAACCTTTTGTAACATTCTAAATGTTTTTACTGTCACTTTTAATCTGAATAAAAGCATTACTTTCTATTAAACACACACACACCCAAACATTTGAATAGTAGTATATCATGGTTTCAGCATGAATATTAAGTAGAAGAACTGTTTTCAACATTATATAATAATAAATGTTTCTTGAGCAGCAAATCAGCATATTAGAATGATTTCTGAAGGATCATATGACACAGAAGACTGAAGTAATGATGCTGAAAATTCAGCTTTGGCATCACAGGAATAAATTATATTTAAAAAAATATAACAGAAAACAGTTTTAAATTGCAACACCATTTCACAATATAAGTTTACTGCATGTAAATCATAATGTTTACAAACTTTTGGAAAGTGCTTATATAACAATTTTACTGACATACTGAAACTATAATATAATTTTAATTCCTTTTTATTTGATTAATTATACATTACATTTTAATTAATTTAAATATTAATCAGAATATTCTGCACTTGAATGCAGTAATTCTTATATACAAAAAAGGGACTGTCAGTTCAAAACAAGTAAATAAATAAAAAGTAAATAAGCAAATAAATAAAAGTAAAATAAAAAGTTTACAAAAATGATCAAATGTATTTAATGTGCACGTAACCAAACCTTCAACTTTAGGTTTCATTTCCGCAATCCTCTCTGCAAACTTCTTTTTGAAGTACAAAGACTGTAGCCTCTGCTGGTAATGGTTTATTCTGTGGGAAGAACAAAGAATGAGTATTGGGCCAGGGGAAAAGACAGAGTACATTAAAAATATAAAAGCAAGGTCCATTAAAAGAATTGCACACTACATCACCTATAATAGATTCTAAATGAGCTGTAGAGATTTACTGTCTTGCATATGACACAATAAAACACACATGATCTGTATACACAGCATTAATGGTTCCACTGAATAAAGAACAAACAGTCTGAGCCAGTGATCTGAACCTGACGCCGCTGTTGCATTCAGCACTCTCGTGTTGGGGACCATAACCTTGGTTACCGCACTTGCAGATGGCCCAAACACAACCTTAGAGACTAAAATCGGACAAGCTAGTCGATTCTAAAGATTTGTCTTCCATCCTCTATACCCCAAACACATCAGCCACGGCGGAGTGAAGAAGAAAACTCACTAGGGTCTCATAAACAGAGGAAGAAAAAGCAAGCAAGCCAAGGCACCTGTGCTTTATTTGTCTAAGCTCCTCTGTTAGAGAGCTGCATATCTACGATAAGATAGTACTTATTTAGTTACAGAAAATATTGATGCTGAAAGGGATCCTCAGTCTGACCAG
Organism: Ptychobarbus kaznakovi; assembly: GCA_027422405.1. Lineage (NCBI taxonomy): Eukaryota > Metazoa > Chordata > Actinopteri > Cypriniformes > Cyprinidae > Ptychobarbus > Ptychobarbus kaznakovi. The sequence continues at coordinate 37,285,433 of CM049794.1, forward strand.
ATCAATGTGTCACCCAGGATTCATAACCCTTTTCCTTCCTTCCTACAGGAAATCACATTTACTCCTGACACCACGTGTGTGAGTGTGTGGAAAAACAAAACAGATCTGAATAAGTCACTGTATTGGTGGGTGGCCTTCAAGGATGAGATATTCCTTACATATAACGTACTAAGCCAACACCATGAAATCCACTGTGTGTGGGACAGTGGAGGTGAACAGCACGACGCTCATCGTGGTGCCAAGGTGAAATAAAGATCCAAGCCAATAAGCAATGGGGCTTATGGGTACTGTAGGTATAAGGCATTTAGGTATCAGGTTAAGGTTTTTGAGCTCCTTAAATAAAAACGCCTTCCTTCTCATGATAAATGTAGAATTGTGAGAAAGGAAAAAATTAGGGTCCATTCACACTCGTGATGCATTTTTTACTTCTTTTTACTTGAGATGCATTACAATGATCAAAGACTTGTGTATATTGACATACACCAACAAATAAAACGTGTCCTATATAAACAGCCCCTTTAACTACTACCATGATGATTACATGTCCTACCTGCTCATTTCATAGAGAAAACGGTCTGCCTTTGCCATGCGGTCCAACTCATGTTTGTGCTCCTCTAGTAGGTCTATATCACACTTCTCTGGGATAAACTTGAGCATCTGGAGCAGTGAAGAAAACACCATCAATTACAACAGCATTAATAATAGAGAATAATCCTTACCCAATCTTGAGGGATATTATTTTGGAAGACTATTTACGCTTTAGAGTAAAAAAAGTTACTTGGTAGTAATTGTAACTTAGTTACATTTACAGATTACAGATCTGACAATTGTAACTTTATATCTCACAATGTGACTGTTTTCCATAATTGCAAATTTATATCTCATAATTGCTTATTTCTAGTTCCATAATTGCATGCCACTTGATATTATTACGACATTATATCTCAAAATGTAACCGTTTTCCCTGACTGCAACTTCATGGCTCACAATTGTGATTTTATGTCTCATGATTGCAACGTTATATATAGCTCACAATTGCAACTTTTTTCCATAATGGTGACAATTTCTGACAAATCATTTCACAAATGTTTCCATAATGCTCACAATTGACTTTCTATCTCACAAAATATGACTTTTTCCATAATTGTGTTTATTTTTCATGAGTGTGACTTTGGGCTGGGCAATAATTGCATGCGATTATCATGCAAATCTCGTCAGTAAAGCTGGTTCTGTGATAAGCGGTAAATCTCCATCACCTGCTTTTAAATGGAGCGCTATTTAATACACGGAGCCGTAGGTCACTGACAAGCTACACAATATTGAGTTCATTATCGAAGGCGATTCATCTGCGATAATGAAAGCGATATTGTGTTTAATAATAAATAAATTGTGTTTATTTTTCCCTGTGACATAGTATATCATAATGGCAAGTTTTCCCCCAATAATTGCAATTGTGACTTTCTCACAGTTGGTATTTTATTGTACAAATATGACTGTTTGTCCATAACTATGACTTTATATCTCACAATGACTTTTTTTATATAAAACTTGCTCTCATCATTACCTGTTGTATTTTTTACTCTAAGGCAGAAACAGGTTTCCATACATCCATAACCCAGAATGCTTTTCCTTCTGTCCCTCACATTCCCGTCAGTTCACACTCACCTGCTCCAGCATGTCCTTGGGCAGATCTTCCTGTTCGTCCATAGCCAGAATAGCCCTCTTTATTTCCTCATTGGAAAGTTTCAATCTGAAACACAAGCACAGGATATACAGATCAAGCAGACTGGGACAAATAAAGTCATTTGAAATGAATTCACAAATGAAATCCGAGTGATAGATCCACATCCGCAGAAAACTCAGTGAACTGTAATTAATCACACTGAGAAAAGGAAATTGCTGGGAAATTCCTCCGCTTGCATAAATTTTCCTTTGGCGTATAGTATAAATAAATTAGTTTATGTTATTTAGAAGAGCTATTAATCTTGAGGCCCAATGTTGAACCCAAGTGTTTGTTCCAGTTACCAAGAATTTCCTGGCTAACACAATATAACATTACTGGAGAGAAGAAGTGTTATTATGGCATGACTCATATAAGTTAACCCAGAATTTGCCTGCTTTAAATAATCTGCGATCATCACTGGTTGCGTCTCGACAGCAGCATGACATTTGTGGTCAGTTTGTCGTATGCGAGTTCCTGGCCTTTCCACCAATTTGTTTGAGCTATAAATGACAAGTATACTGTAATACAAGCTGACAATCCAGGGAAGATAAATATCTTCCTCCTATAATTGAAGGTGTTGGCAGATCTTCTTAGTAGCCCTCCGACAGAGACGGTCAAACCCGCCCAGAGTAGAATCCATCAGTGCAGCCCACCCTCCAAGATTGCATATTAACGATAGAGAGACGCATCTGATCCAGAGATAGAGGCAGACTTAGGCCAAGAAGAACAGGTGTTTGACGGGTCTGAGATCAGCGTTGGAGAGCAGCCTTCGTTCCCCAGCCAGGATCCAGAGAGACTACAAACCACAGCAGTGACGTGAAACACGGCCAGAGCTCTTTCCATGTTTGAGTCGAGGTGCTTGTGCCAAGCAGCCCTTCCAATTCCCAGCGTTCTGTGTTCCGGAGTTCTTTCTAACAAAGTTCACATGCTTACAGGAGTGAGTGAAGTTGAACTCAGAAAGGAAAAGAAAGAAATAATGGGAGCCTCAGTTCATTCAGAGGCAAGCCAACGTCATTATTAAGAGGTCTTTAGCGTAACCACAAGACTCCCTCTTTATTGTTTAATCAACGAATAATAAGCAGGAGACACAGTGGGAGGAAAATCTTGTGGAGCTGCAGAAGACTTTCCATTTCATGTGGTCACAGACACTTTAACGTGATTGTGAAATGCCATGAATCAAACCTTTAGAGACCCATTGAAATCAAAATCAAAGTTTTAGTCACATATTTAACCTTTAGTCCATGTGTTTCGGCTTTAAGACCATCTGTATGCTAGTGCTGATGCTGACAAAATTCACTTTCAGATATACGGAAGAGGATTAGGGCCAAGCAATAATAAAAAAATAAAATCATCTCGAGATTAAAGTCATTATTCTAAAAGATTAAAGATTAAAAGTGCAAATAAAATGTTGAGAATAAACAAAAAAAATTCAGACAATGTTTGTGAAAAAACTTGTTCAATTTCGAGAAAAAAGTTAAAAAAAATAAACACTCGTGTGATGTTCACTTGTTCTCGTTGGACAGTGTTAAACTGCATCTGCAGGGGTGTAGGTCATAGAAAATAATGCTCGTAGATGTAGCATATGATGCGATCGACCAGTTTGTTTTTTCTTTGCTTTGCTTTCTTTTCTCAGCACATATCACATCGGAAAAGTGAAAATCAATTGCCTAATGAGTCTTTAATAATGATGTATTTATTGGGTAGGTTTAGTGGTAGGTAGGCTATGGGGAGGGCATGGTTGTCCCAATAAGGCAGCATATATAATAAATAAAATAATTTGCACTTTTATTATTATTGCATACTGTTAATATACAACAATACTGAGGTGTAAATAGTATCTGTCGCTATATAAAGTATAAAGTGAGTTTTTCTCGAAACATGATTTGTTTTTCTCAATTTAATGAATCTATTCTCACCATTTTATTTTGACTTGTTTCTTGAAATGTAAAAAGTTTTTTTTCTCGAAATACACTGACTTTATTCTCTAAATTTAATGATTAAATTCTCAACATTTTATGTTGACATTTTACTTAAAATTTAACCTTGCATAATGTCTTTAATCTAAAGATGGTTTTATTTATTTTTTTACTATTGCTTGGCCCTAATCCTCTTCCCTGGGAATTTTCCTCATCAAGGAAAACAGACAATATTTTTGTTTAGTAACAATATTACTTTAGTTTTAATAAGTGCTGTAAGAGTACTGTAAGAAAAAATAGACTTGTTCTAAAAGTTCATGTTTTTTGTCTCTTTTTTCACCAAGACTGTGTTTATTTGATCAAAAATGCATTAAAACAGTAATATTTTGAAAAACTATTACAATTTAAAATAACTTTTCCACTGAATAAGTTTTATTCCTGTTATGGCAAAGCTGAACTTTTTAGCATCATTATTCCAGTCTTCTGTGTCACATGATCCTTCAGAAATATTCTAATAATAATAATTCTAATATGCTAATTTGGCGCTCAAGAAACAATGTTGAATGTAGAAAACTGTTGTGCAGCTTAACAGTTTTGTGGAAACCGTGATACATTTTTTTCTGGATTCTTTGATGACTAAAAAATTAAAAAGAACAGCATTTATTTTAATTTTTTTGTAACAACCTAAATGTTTTTACGGTCACTTTTAATCAATTTAATCCATACTTACTGAATAAAAGGATTTTAAAAATTCACCCCCAAATTTTTAAATGTATGTTGTTACTATTATTATTATTATTTTAGATATTAGATTTTTTTCTAGTGTATAGTCCTTTCTGATCCATTTCTGTACAGCTGGCTTAGCAGGTTTCATTTCCTCTTCTGATTAAGAACTGTCAACACAGTTGATTAATATGAACTAAGCTCTAATTAGCGATCATTGAGCACATGTTACTCCTCAGTCTCATCTCCCTCTTGCCAGACCACCATCTTACCCTCCACCGCCTTGACGTCCAGCACCACATTCACCATTCCTAAACCAACAGTAATGACTCTACAGGCTTCCACTTGAGAAGCGAAACTATTTAAATCCCTGTGAATCTCAGCTTGGGTGGTCCGTTCGGTGGCTGTACAATGGATTACACCCCAATCTGTGCTTGTGGAGACTCCTAAGAGACCATTTAGGGAGGATGAGAGTGTAATAGATCCACAGGCCACGATCTACAGATGGTGCTGAAGTCGGCTGTTAATGTGCGTTAGATGAGCTCTCGATGTCGGTCGTTCATAAACTGTCATTAATAAAAATCTCCAAGGAGGATTTTCGAGTGAATTTCATTTAGTTTTGAATCTTACTTAACGAGAGCCTTTTGTGTCTTGGTCCCAAGCCAAACCGCAGTCAATCAGTGAGCTTTCACATATCCGAAACCGTCTGGATTGGCAGCTGTGACCAACTGTTACAGTTTACTTAATGGGATTAATTTCATACAGAAAGGGTAGTCCTGAGGTGACAAACAGATATGTAACCTAAAATAAGAATTGGATCCTGTAATGAAAGCTATTTATAATGACAACATCGCCACTAAGAAAAAGAAACTCAGTGGGAACCCTGGATAAAGTATTAAGCTCTGCATGGAAGACAGTTTAGTTTCAACTCATTCTGACACTTCAGTCACATCTGTATGAAGCTATAATTGGGGAATATGTAAACTCTGAATAATATTCAACTACCCAGGAGTACTACAGCTAGGACCTGCAGTAGTGTTTTCCTTTAGTATGTCCAATATTTTGGGTTAGAGAGGCTTGATCGTCCTATTATAAGTGAATTAAATATTTCCTGAGTTTTGAATTGACAATACATTCTTTAAAGATGAAATCGAGGTAATGAGACATTTGGTCTTTTCAGTAAATGAAGCTTGGATACATTGAATGGATACTAAATCTTAATAGTGATTTGACTCATTAAAAAATCCCCCCCCCCCACACTTTCAAAGGAAATGGAAAGCTATTAAACATCAGGACCTATTAACAGGCCAATCTTCCACATTTACTGCTAAGATTTTGTGGAAAACTCTAGACTCTAGAAAAAAAGGACTAGATTGAATTATGGTACACTATTATTCAGAGGTTTGGGGGCAGTAAGACTTTTAAATGGTTTTGAAATATGTCTCTTATGCTCACAAAGGCTACATTTATTTAATAAAAAAAAGTCATCAGTTCAGTCTTCAGTGTCATATCATCCTTCAGAAATAATTCTAATATGCTGATTTGCGGCTCAAGAAACATTTCTTATTATCAATGTTGAAAGCAGTTGTTCTGCATAATATTTTTGTAAAAACCATGATACTTTAATTCTCAATATTCTATTATTATTAGAAAGTTCCAAAAGAAAAGCATTTATTTGAAAAAAATATATATTGTAACAGTATAAATGTCTTATATAATGTTAGCCATGATATTTAATACACTGAACAAAATTATAAACGCAACACTTTTGTTTTTGCCCCCATTTTTCATGAGCTGAACTCAAAGATCTAAGACTTTTTCTATGTACACAAAAGGCCTATTTCTCTCAAATATTGTTCACAAATCTGTCTAAATCTGTGTTAGTGAGCACTTCTCCTTTGCCGAGATAATCCATCCACCTCACAGGTGTGGCATATCAAGATGCTGATTAGACAGCATGATTATTGCACAGGTGTGCCTTAGGCTGGCCACAATAAAAGGCCACTCTAAAATGTGCAGTTTTATCACACAGCACAATGCCACAGATGTCGCAAGTTTTGAGAAGGAGTGTGCAATTGGCATGCTGACTGCAGGAATGTCCACCAGAGCTGTTGCCCGTGAATTGAATGTTCATTTCTCTACCATAAGCCGTCTCCAAAGGCGTTTCAGAGAATTTGGCAGTACATCCAACCGGCCTCACAACCGCAGACCACGTGTAACCACACCAGCCCAGGACCTCCACATCCAGCAGCTTCACCTCCAAGAACGTCTGAGACCAGCCACCCGGACAGCTGCTGCAACAATCGGTTTGCATAACCAAAGAATTTCTGCACAAACTGTCAGAAACCGTCTCAGGGAAGCTCATCTGCATGCTGTCGTCCTCATCGGGGTCTCAACCTGACTGCAGTTCGTTGTCGTAACCGACTTGAGTGGGCAAATGCTCACTTTCGATGGCGTCTGGCACTTTGGAGAGGTGTTCTCTTCACGGATGAATCCCGGTTTTCACTGTACAGGGCAGATGGCAGACAGCGTGTATGGCGTTGTGTGGGTGAGCGGTTTGCTGATGCCAACGTTGTGGATCGAGTGGCCCATGGTGGCGGTGGGGTTATGGTATGGGCAGGCATATGTTATGAACTCAGGTGCATTTTATTGATGGCATTTTGAATGCACAGAGATACCGTGACGAGATCCTGAAGCCCATTGTTGTGCCATTCATCCACGACCATCACCTCATGTTGCAGCATGATAATGCACGGCCCCATGTTGCAAGGATCTGTACACAATTCCTGGAAGCTGAAAACATCCCAGTTCTTGCATGGCCAGCATACTCACCGGACATGTCACCCATTGAGCATGTTTGGGATGCTCTGGATCAACAGAGCAACTTCGCACAGTCATTGAAGAGGAGTGGACCAACATTCCACAGGCCACAATCAACAACCTGATCAACTCTATGCGAAGGAGATGTTGCACTGCGTGAGGCAAATGGTGGTCACACCAGATACTAACTGGTTTTCAGAAAAATGGGGGCAAAAACAAAAGTGTTGCGTTTATAATTTAGTTCAGTGTAAATAAGCACCGAAAGGGCACATTTTAGATATGGAAATCACAAACCACTGCAATTTGTGGAGCTTCTGCAATCACAGAATCCTTGCAGATTCCTTGTGAATGAGAAAGTCAAATATCATTCCTGGCAATGACAACCAAACTGTAAAGCATATATTTTTTATGATTTAAGACTCTTAATTAATGAAGAATGGTTCCTGTTTCATTTTTAAAGGCCCATGCTGCATTGATTTTACAAAGAATTCATGGAAGTTACCTCATACTGTACAGACGTAAAGAAACTAAGGGGCGGTGTGTCTTTCACTGATAGGAAATGTTACAATAACCAAGATGAAAGATACAGTATCAAATCAGGATGTAGGAACCAGAAGGTATTACCCACAGGATATGACATTACATCTGGAGGGCCAGTGAGGTCTACACACACACACCAGCCGGACGTGAACTCATACCCGGTCCAGACACATCACTCACCGTGAGAGAAGGATGTTGCAGTTCTGAGCCCTGCGGCCATCGATGACAGAGAGCTCTTTGACTTTCTTGGAGCTCAGAGCATCGTCTTCAGTCTCTTTCTGTGTGGTTGGATTCACAAAAGATATCCATTACACTCAAGAGCAACTTTAAAGATCAGGTTTAAAATAAAATACTCTGATTCTGAATCTCAAACTTACACTGCCAGTCAAAAGTTTGGAATATTGGAGATTTTTTCAATTGTTTTCAAAAGTTGCTGTTTATTTCATCAAAATACAGTAAAAACTGTTAAGTATTATTCAAATTTAAAATAACTATTTTATATTTGAATATATTTTCAAATGTAATTTTGTCCAGTGATGCAAAGCAGAATTTTCAGCAGCCATTTCTCCAGTCTTCAATATTACATGATCCTTCAGAAATCATTCTAATTTCAGACGTTTGACCAATAGTGTGTATGGGCAATTTATATAATCATTATAAGTAAAGTCACATTAGGTTTCCATTTTTATATATTGTCTGGATACAAAATGAATGACACATAGAAAGAGTGAGTGGGGGAGAGATGATGCTAACACTATTAGACCTGTTCAACCACACTTACCTGCTTGCAGTTATTGACCATAAAGAAGTCCTAGAATGCAGGCAAGAAGCAAGGAAGATGCAGCACATGTTAGAGACAGCATAGTCTGGTGAATTCAGCCAAAACAAACTCAAACAGGCATGTGCACATGATGACATTATTGAGGTGGTGAATGAATGGTGAGCGTGAGGGTGCATGAAAGCAGAGCCTTCTGGGAGGTCTGTAAATGCAGTGTAAATGTGTGTGTGCACTGAAAGATGCATGCTAGTTGATCACAGATGACCGGTTAATGTCTAAACTGATAAAGATCACAAGCTACCTCTCCAATTCCACCTTGTATCAAATCTAAATGCTCTGCAATAGTGGACACATTTTGTCTTTTCTTTAGCAAATCACAATTTTTGCATAATGTGGAAATTAAAAAAGCCACAATTCTGAGAAATTACAACAAATAATCGCATTGACAGGAAATAAAATGGCAATTGCGAAAAATATTGTAATATAGAAAAAATATAGAAAAATACAGTAATCATGAAAAAATATCCTGCAAAATAGCTGCAACTACAAGAAATAAAGTCAGAGTTATGTTGCAACAGTGACAAATTAATTAGCAATTATTAAATATGATAAAGTTCCAGGTGTTAGATATATTAAATAACCTATTTTTTATTTATTTTTACTCTGAGACAGAAAATGCCATACTGTAATAATCTGGCTTCCATATTGCTGTAAATAAATCTAATAAAGTTTGAGAATTTGATGAAATTGGAGAGGTTTTATGAATCTCTGTTTTAATGCATTTAGCATGCTTTCAAGTTACTTTAAAACCAGCTTAAAGTAATTAATGCAATGCTTTAAAATATGATTATAAAGACACAGACAAGTTTCGAGCTGTATCCAACCTAACTTTTTTTCCCTTTTCTTCTCTAATTTGACTGTAAAGCCATGAGAAATGCATTTAATTTCTTTATAATGAGACTAAGTGTGTGGTTTACCAGGCATAATGAGGACGGTTTGCCAATGTCTGCTTTTCATAGAAAACTGGTGGTGATATCAATGCATTTTACAGTCTGCTAATTCAAACCCCATGCTCTGTGATGCAGGATTACCGTGGGTAAACGTATGAATACCATGCATGAGAGACAGTGAATGCTTTATGAGATCATTCTGGATGAAAACCAGTGAAAGAAGCATTGTTTAGTGACCTGTTGCCTCTGATAGGCAGAGAAAGTCTTCTCAATGTCCACCAAGTCCAGGATTTTGAACACTTTGCTGTCATCAATGTCTGCCCAGACTGTTCCCTCAAGCTTGTTCTGTGGAAGAGAGTGGGATGTGTAACTCAATTACTGTCCAGTCCAAAGTCACATGCTATATTTTGTTATTCGTAAAACTCTGAAACTCAAGTAGAAAATGCATTGAAAAATTATAAAATAAATCAAAGATGAAGAAAATGGGAAAAATGCATTTAAATAAATCTTCAAAATAAATAAATCAACATTTTATACAATGATAAAATGCATAGATACAAATTGTTTCATTTCATTAAAAGTCTAATCGAATAACATTGTATTCAATGTTAAAATGTATTGATAAAAATGGTTTCTTAAAATTAAAAATATAATACAATTTTATTCAATTTAATTCTAAAGAGTACAGATTAAAATATTTTAAAGAATTTAAACATTTAAATAAAAATACATACTAAAAATTACAGATAACAGATTTATTAAATTTAAATGTGAATAAATAATAAAAATAAACATACTATTAAAAACGTATGTAAAAATATTTTCATGACATTATTTTTTTTAATCTAGTCCTCTACCCATTTGACAAATGCTGACAACTTGGCAACATTTAGGACAGTTTTGAAACCAATTTGCGTCACTAGACTTTCAAAAGTGTTTCTTGATTAAAAGTGGAGGCTTAAGAAACAGATTTTAGTCTCTGTGAGTGTCAGGATGACCCAGTCCGCTCCTCTAATCCATGCCACTCTCACCTCAGACAGCTTGGCCCAGTTGAAGGACTTGAGTGGATTGGATGGCTGAGGAATGTTTTTATTCTTCAGGGACGGTCCCACGGGAGCTCCTGGCGGAGGAGGAGCTGCACCGAAAGGAGGGCGTCCAGGGGGTGGCGGGGGGCCGCCAGGGGGCGGTGGTGGAGGCGGCGGCATCAGAGCACTACCCGGTGGAGGAGGTGGTGGAGGAGGCATCATGCCACCCGGTGGAGGTGGAGGAGGGGGCAAGAGAGGACCAGGAGGACCAGGGATGGGAGGACCTCCGGGAACACTGGCTACTTGTCTCTAGAAATACAAAAGAGATGACCAGTGGTTGATCTTTATGTTTACATGTTTTTGTATTATTATTATTAATATATTTGACACATTAGCATACCGTGCTGAGGTCATGTAGTCTGGAAGTCATTTCCACCACCTGCTGCTTGACTAGTTTATGTTCCCCCATTTCTCTTTCTAACTTCTCTTTCATCTTGTTGAGCGTTTGCATCATCTCCTCCTTCTCCTGAGTTTTTGCGTCACACTCTCGCTCCTTCTTTTCCAGCTTCTGTTGAAGCTCATGGTGGTCTACAGGACAAAGAGGTTAAAGGTTAATGTTATACATCTCTACAATAAAGACAATGCATTCCAGTCAACTGAATCAAACTGAAATAAATAGGCTACATTCTCATGTCAGAACGAACAATTATGAGATGACAACTCTGAGAATCTCTTCTGAGCTGATGATCTCATTTTTAGAAATTATAAGCTTTTATGGCAATGCTTATAATGCCAAATAGATGCAAGCAATGTGCTTGTTGTTGATGAGAGTCAGATTTTTATATTAATTCACTTCTACATGCTGGCACATTAGTCAATTTTCAAGTTGTAATTTATAAGTTTGATGGTGTTTTATATTGTAGTCTAATCAGAGTGATAATTCCTACATGAACTGATGAAAACGAGAAAAAAGTGCATACGAATAATATGCTAAATAAATAAAATACACACAATAAAAAATTACTATGCAGAATGAATGAATAAATGAACAAACACACATTTTTATTCAAGGCCTAAAAGTACAGCTAAAAATAGTTTCATGAAAAAATATAAATAAACATTTTATTAAATGCTAAAAGGTATAGATAAAAAGTTTCATGACGTCATTTTGCATAAAGTCACTAACATTCACATGAAATTCAAGTTCTGAAGTTGTAATTTACAGGTTGCCAAAGACGTGTTTAGTCTTTTTTAGTCAGAATTTTAATTTCTACTTGATGTGAATGCGTTAAATGTTACAGAGGATTTAATCTTAATACAAAAATGCAGTCTGTTGTAAAAGAAACATCAATGTGTACAACATGTGCTGACCTTTACGCATTTTTTCCGCCTGTTCCTTCCACTGTTTCACCTCATTTTCATTGACAAGCCTGAAAAAAGTAAGTGATGTGGTTTAAGGAAAAACTCATTATTTCAGTACAGATCTTGGTTTATTTGGCAACGACTTAATGAGGGCATTTAAAAAAACTACAACTACTATAAATACACTACAGCAACATATGGATGCCAAAGAAAATCAATTATGATAAAGCTGCCTGAAAAAGAGGCAAACTCACATTCGAACCACATTCTTTACATTGAAGTTTTCTAATGGCGTGACGTCAGGGTCGTGACCTTTGTCATTCTGCAGGACCATCTGTTGGACAATGCGGTCCAGGAGCAGCCAGTACTGCACTGTGTTGCCACTTCTCTTATCTAAAACAAAGTGCAGATTCAAACATTTAATTCAATTCATTCTTAATTCTGACTGGTCATTTGTGGCATTAAACTGGATTTATTTTTAGCATTAATGACCAGCTGACTAGACATCATCCTTCATTTATAGCACTAGTCTGCATTAGTCTAAACATTAGTCAAAAGTCAAATTTTGCATTAGTCAAAGTCTAAACAATAAGGTGAACACTCACGAGGCATGAGCAGGCAATGGTGAAGAATAGACATAAAGTGCAGATATGCATCTGTGTGAGCCAGCTTCTTCCGTACAAGCTCAAAAACTTGTGTCGCACTCTTCGTGTCTACATGGATCTGAAAAAATGCATATATATTAGTACATATATATATGTGACCCTGGACCACAAAACCAGTCTTAAGTCGCTGGGGTATATTTGTAGCAATAGACAAAAATACATTGTAGGGGTCAAAATTATCTATTTTTCTTTTATGCCAAAAATCATCAGGATATTAAGTAAAGATCATGTTCCATGAAGATATTTTGTACATTTCTTACAGTAAATATACCAAAACTTAATTTTTGATTAATAATATGCATTGCTAAGAACTTAATTTGGACAATTTTAAAGGCGATTTTCTCAATATTTAGATTTTTTTGCACCCTCAGATTCTAGATTTTCAAATAGTTGTATCTCAGCCAAATATAGTTCGATCCTAACATCATAATACATCAATGGAAAGCTTATGTATTCAGCTTTAGATTATTCTCAATTTCGAAAAAATGACACTTAAGACTGGTTTTGTGGTCCAGGGTCACATATTAGTGCTGTAAAACGATCCAAAATAAATGTTTTTGTTTACATAATATATGTGTGTATATTGTGTATATATTTATTATGTATATATAAATACAAACACATGCATGTATATATTTAAATATATATTTATATATTTGAAAATATGTTGTCTTTATATATTAAATATATTTATATATAATATAAAATATAAGAATATAAATATATAACTGTATATACATGTAAATATAAAAAATACTGTATATACTGTATGTGTGTGTATTTATATATACATAATAAATATACACAGTACACATACATATACATGCATTATGTAAACAAAAACTTTTATTTTGGATGCGATTAATCGTGATTAATCATTTAACAGCACTAATATATATATATATATATATATATATATATATGATTACAATTTGTATCATTTTTTATAATATAATAATATTTGTAAAAAATATATCTATACAAAATATAAAAACATTATTATAGTGATTATTTTTAATCTACTCACAGACTCAAACCGCCTGGATAATGTAAGCTCATCATCATTTCTCAGCATCTCAAAGTAATCCAAATGCCTGAGAAGACAAAAAAAGAGAAACAGCAAAATCAAGATGCTCAAATTTGCTGATAAGACTCCATTAATACAGCTTAAGTTAGCAATTGTGGCCCTTACCTGTCTAAAGTAGAGTTTTCATGTGACCTGAGTTTGTCGATGATGGGCTGAATCCCCAACATGAGGAACTCGTATCGCAAATGAACCCGGAACTCAAGGCTGGCCTACGAATTGTTAAAAAAACACTTATTGAACTTGACAGAACTGTGGGTGTTTATAAATAACAATCTCTAAAAGGTGAACTATGGGATATACTATTCCTTCGAGGGCAATAAGGAGACTTATTTTGGTAGATATTTGGACAGAGTATATTAAGATGTGTTAAAATAGTGTAAAATAGTGCAACCAAAATGTCTTACTTCGCCTGCTCCTTGGCTTAAAACAGCATTAATGAAGGACATAATGGCTGTTTTCAGGCTGACCTCATCCCTGTACCGTCCTGTGCTTTTGTCCAGATCATTCAGCAATGTCTGTGACAAAAGAAAGATGACAATGGGATTGACATTTATCCTGATACAGACTTTCTTGATGCTTTATCATGCTATGAACAAAACAGCCCACCTGAAATCGTGTGCGCTCACAAGAGAACTTTTGATAGTGTAACATGGCCTCCAAAATCTTCTTGTGGCCTCCCGGCACTAAACACACAGCGCCCATGATCTCCAGCACCGCCACTTTGGTCTTGATGTTCTCGGTGGCCAGACTCTGTGCAATGATGTTGATGCTCTCGGAGTGAGAGAGCACGTGAGCGCGACCCTGGGAGTTGTTCATCAGGGCTTTGATGCAGCCGATGAGGGAAGTGTGGATCTGAGACTCGGTGGTCTCGTAATCCATGCTCTTCAGGAAGTTCAGGATGCATGTCAGGCCATCCATATCGATGAACCGTGTTACAAACCTATAAGGAATGAATTCAGCTGTTCGTTAAAGAGCTTTCTCACTCATTAAATTTGATAAAGTTATGATAGAAAAAAAGTTTTAACTTTAAAGCTGCCATATCATAGATGTATTCATTATTGATTTTTTTTATTTTACAGATGTCCACTTGCAATGCTTTCTTTGAAAATTACCATATGTATATTTTCTTACTAATACAGAAATTATAAATTAATTAATTAATAAAGACTTAAAAATATATACAATTAATTTGTATTTAAATTTAGTCCTGAATTTATTTGTATTAGTTTTTGCCCTTTATTTATCATTTTCTGTGTTCATTTTTAACTTTATTTAGAAAAAGAATTCTACAAGATTGGGCCTCCAAAAGATAAAAAAAAAATTATTATACTGAATAAAAAATATCTAATATTTCTTATTAGAAGACATACCTAATATATCTCTTTTTCTCTAATTTCTCAATTTCTTGTCTATCACATTTATTTTTATATACATTTAAATGTAATTGAATGTATTTTTAGATAAAAGTTTAATTTGATTGATTAGCAAAAGTGAAGAGATGACAGGAAATGATGGGGAGAAGATGGTGCGATGGGATTGCCACATGACATGGGTTGGATTCAAACATGAGCACTGAGCATGTGTGTTAACCGCTAGGCCACGGCTCTGAAAACAATTTGTAAATCTGAAAATGATTGACTCCACAAGGAGGTGATGAATGTTAAATAATAAATCACATCAGTAGCTAGACTGATTTATAGCCCCTATAAAGCTATTGACTTTAAATAGAATTGCCTTAAGTTGTGAAAGGAATGGTTTGATATGCATTCTGAATGTTATTAGGCACAAAAAGGGCTGGAGTGCTTTGACCCGAGTCCTGCAGAGGTCAGTGCTGATGACCTGTGACCCCAGGATCAAATGGTGAATGCAGGAACCACTAATCAAACACATGTGTCTGCGAGCAAGTGTGTGTGATGAAAGTAATCTCATTTGCATAATGAGACCCAAAGCACACACCATAAGGGAAGCGTTTGTTTAATAACAGAGTAAGGTGCTTGCCAATGGAAAAATCATTGACGTGTTAAACTATTGCCCTGAGACAGCTGTCCTCATCTTCAAGTAAAAGCAATAATATATAATAATATATTGCTTTTGAAATTGAGCTGCAGCATGGTGGCCAAGACCATACAGCGGTTTAACAGGACCGGTTCCACTCAGAACAGGCCTCGCCATGGTCGACCAAAGAAGTTGAGTGCACGTGCTCGGCGTCATATCCAGAGGTTGTGTTTGGGAAATAGACGTATGAGTGCTGCCAGCATTGCTGCAGAGGTTGAAGGGGTGGGGGGTCAGCCTGTTAGTGCTCAGACCATACGCTGCACACTGCATCAAATCGGTCTGCATGGCTGTCATCCCAGAAGGAAGCCTCTTCTAAAGATGATGCACAAGAAAGCCTGCAAACAGTTTGCTGAAGACAAGCAGACTAAGGACATGGACTACTGGAACCATGTCCTGTGGTCTGATGAGACCAAGATAAACTTATTTGGTTCTTGATGGTGTCAAGCGTGTGTGGCGGCAACCAGGTAAGGAGTACAAAGACAAGTGTGTCTTTCCTACAGTCAAGTATGGTGGTGGGAGTGTCATGGTCTGGGGCTGCATGAGTGCTGCCGGCACTGAGGAGCTACAGTTCATTGAGGGAACCATGAATGCTAACATGTCTGAAGCAGAGCATGATCCCCTCCCTTCGGAGACTGGGCCGCAGGGCAGTATTCCAACATGATACAGACCCCAAACACACCTCCAAGACAACCACTGCCTTGCTAAAGAAGCTGAGGGTAAAGGTGATGGACTGGCCAAGCATGTCTCCAGACCTAAACCCTATTGAGCATCTGTGGGGCATTCTCAAACGGAAGGTGGAGGAGCGCAAGGTCTCTAACATCACCAGCTCCGTGATGTCATTATGGAGGAGTGGAAGAGGACTCCAGTGGCAACCTGTGAAGCTCTGGTGAACTCCATGCCCAAGAGGGTTAAGGCTAGGCATGGGATTCGGTATGAGATTCTCACGGTATGACAACCGTAGATAAAAATACCACAGTTTCATGGTATCACGGTATTGCCATTACAGGTCTAAAATATGTTATTTTTAAATGTCTGGGTAGAAAACAAAAACTTTTTCCCCACTGAACACAATATATTTTATTTTTTAGAAACATATAGAACATTTTGGAACAGTAAAACATGTCAAGCTAAATAATTAAAATACATAATTAATTATTATTAATTAAATGAAGTGCAATCACTTAAGTCAGCCTAAACCTGCAGCTCAACAATAATCAGAAAATAAATTTTTTTCTGTAAAAAAAATATGCAGTCATTTAAAGTGAGCCTAAGCCTGCAGCTCAATAATCAAAAACATAATCAAAACAATTTCTGTAAAAATAATAATTATAAAAAAAATTATTTAAAAAGCAGTCATTAAACCTGCAGCTCAACAAGGCTTTTGGAGACATGCTCACTTTCTACACATTCATCTTTCAGTCCAAGTTATGATGCAGGAATGTTCAACTTTCCCGGATTAAGTTTGGAGAGGCGAGGTACGAGGATGTGTGCACATACACATAAGGAGAGAAAGCGCACGAGTGTGAACACACACGGTCTCTCTCCGTACAACACTCTAACAGTGGCAAAGTTTGTTTTTTAAATGTTGTGATTTTGAACAGATGTAAACAATGGCAGGAGGAGGCTTAAAAATATAGACGTGATACCAGCTAAATTTAATTATTGTACTAAATTGCAGAAATTTAGTACTTCAGTCAGCTATTCCCTGCTCTGTGAAGTAACGTGAGGGAGGAAACTAGTTGATGTTAGCTAGTTAATTAGCCATGTTATCTGCCTCTGTAGCAAGCCAAATAGTATTAATTTCAAGACTGAAACAAACGGCGGGTGGGTGAGTCTTGATCGGGGGTGACAAAGGAAAAATTAAGTTGACACAAATAGTTTATGTACAACCCGGAAGTATGTATTCAACGATCGGCGCTAAAACGTCATCTGTACAGAACATCGTTGTGTATGGAACATGATTAGTCTACGTTACCGGAAAAAAATTCCATACGGCAGACTTTGTCTTTTTCGACGGGGGAAAAAGTTGCAGGGATTTATCTCCTTCGGCCATCATCATACACACAGGAGACTCTCACTGACTGCTCGCAGTCTTGCACCAACCGGAGGGGGAGGGGCCGTGTGACTCGTGCGCTCTTCACTGCACACTGTGGGAGTCCTGCACTTTTGGTCTTTGACGATACGTAAAAAAAAAATGTGCATACTGCAGAAACGGTATGATGAAAATTTGTAGTGGTTTTGAAACCGTGACTTCTCCAAACCACGGTATACCTTGAAACCGGTTATCGTCCCATGCCTAGTTAAGGCAGTGCTGGAAAATAATGGTAGCCACACAAAATATGGACACTTTGGGCCCAATTTGGACATTCGCACTTAGGGGTGTACTCACTTTTGTGGCCAGAGGTTGAGTTATTTTGAGGGGACAGTAAATTTACACTGTTATACAAGCTGTATACTCACTATTTTACATTGTAGCAAAGTGTAATTTCTTCAGTGTTGTCACATGAATAGATATACGAAAATATTTACAAAAATGTGAGGGGTGTACTCACTTCTGTGAGATACTGTATATCTATTTGTGTTACAATGTGCAGACCTCATAGGTTGTGTACGCAGTGCCGTTTTCAGGCTTTCAATAGTCTTGTTGCGTTCCTCCTCTTCTTCCTTCTCCAAGGCCAACAGAGTTTTCCTCTGTAAAAGAGATACCATTCTTACACTAGATGCTTACACGTATGTACATTTCTAACAATGGATATTTCATGTCATGTCTTTTAAAGGGATAGTTCACCCAAAAATTTTGAAAATTCTGTCATTAAGTACTCGCCCTCATATCATTCAAAACCTGTAAGACCGTCATTCATCTTCAGAACACAAATTGCAATATCTCTTAATTTCTGAGTTTTGACCCTCTACAGGCAGCAAGGGTCCTACAATGTTCAAGGCCAAGAAAGGTACCAAGAACGTCAACAAATTAGTCCATGTGGCATCAGTGGTTCAACCATAATTTTATGAAGCTACGAGAATACTTTTGTTTTTGCAAAAAAATACAACTTTATTCGACAATTCTTCTCCACTGCGTCACCCTAGCATGTGCGTGCTTTGATCTGCACGTAAACAACTTATGTGCATGGTGCTGCTGACGTAGAACATGCGTGCACTGTGCCTTGCGTTTTCATGATATTCTCCGCTAGGGTGACGCGTGGGATCCTTTGTTCCAAACGTGTTCATGTTCCTTGCAAATGGTGCTAGGGTGACAGTTACAGAATTGTACAGAAAGGAAGGAACGTCGGTCTTGTGGCGAAGACGTTCACACATTTATGAAAGCTACAGAATACTTTTTGTTGTGCAAAAAGTATTCTCGTAGCTTCATAAAATTACGGTTGAACCACTGATGCCACATGGACTATTTTGTCGACGTTCTTGGTACCTTTCTGGGCCTTGAATGTGGTAAGACCCTTGCTATGGAGGGTCAGAAAGCTCTCGGATTTCATCAAAACATCTTAATTTGTGTTCTGAAGATGAACGAGTGTCTCACGTGTTTATAACGAAATAATTAGCGAGTAATTAATGACAGAATTTACATTTTTGGGTGAGCTATCCCTTTAAGTCCTCAACGTCCAATGGCAATGTCAAATGTATAATCAGTTTTTAAAAGATTCATGAATGTTACAGGACAAAGAAAAGTCTTCAAAAAAGACATACTTACAGCTGCCATTGAATTAAGCTGGTCAATGTAGTACTCTGGCCAGCTAGTAGCACCTTTATTCTCCTCTTGTTCCTGAGAGATATAAAAAAATTATTAAAAGCCACAGAAATAAAGGGATAGTTCACCTAAAA
Organism: Ptychobarbus kaznakovi; assembly: GCA_027422405.1. Lineage (NCBI taxonomy): Eukaryota > Metazoa > Chordata > Actinopteri > Cypriniformes > Cyprinidae > Ptychobarbus > Ptychobarbus kaznakovi. The sequence goes on from CM049794.1 coordinate 37,304,914, forward strand.
ATGAAAATTATGTCATTATTTACTCACCCTCAAGTAGTTCCAAACCTGTATGAATGTCTTTGTTCTGCTGAACAAAAAGGAAGATATTCTGAAGAGTGTGGGAAACAGAGCAGTTCTGGGGCACCATTGACTTCCATAGTATTTTTTTTCCTACTATGGAAGTCAATGGTGCCCCAAAACAGCCTGGTTATGAACATTCTTCAGAATATCTTCCTTTGTGTTCAGCAGAAAAAAGACATTCAAACAAGTTTGGAACTACTTGAGGGTGAGTAAATGATGACGGAATTAAACATTTTGGGTGAACTATCCCTTTAACACACATCACCTTTAAATTCTATCTTCGAGACATTAGTTTAAGCATGTCAGCATGAGTATATAAAAAAACCAAACATAAACACAGCTCTTGTTTTCACTTCAAGCACACGTCATTAATCCACGCTGCCCTCTGCATGATACCGGGGCATGAGATGTGTGTACTCAACGATCAGAGCCCACACAACAGGAACATGAAACTGGGAATAGAGGAATGTGAAACAACATATTGGGAATGAGCTGAGAAGGATTGTGTGGTTTCGGAATGTTATTGGGAATGACATAATTTGGACGCTTCGGTGGGAATGAGACGTTCCCAAGTCTGCAGCAATAAAAAATATTTCTTTATCTTGAAAAGATCCTATTTTGATACAGGCCAGTTGTGTGAAACCAAATATTCAGCTGACAAAAGCGTGAACTGGCTTATGTGAGAGGCGTTTATTTACTCTGTCGCTCATTTTGCCCTTTAATCTGTTTTTTTCATATTATTTCTTAGTAGTTTGAAGTTGGGATTTATTTAATATCTCATTTCACTTGAGCAACATTTATTGCTTATATGTAACAAAGCAAATCAAACATGCAATAATATTCACACTGCATATGTTCCTATGTGACCATAACATGTACCCAAACATACAGATTCAGAAAAAACGGATTTGAAACAGAACATCACGCTCAAAGCGCTGGCAGAAATAGCACACGCTTTAAGTAGGCCAGCCGAGATTCACAGACACTAGAGAAACAACACAGATCCCAGATTGAGCCAATGCCGCATTAGCACAGAATTGAAAAGAGGTGAAAATGCAGTATGATTCAGAAGACAAGAAGAAAAGCAGGGAGCTAGGGAGTAATCAATCAAAAACGAGTGGAACTTGTGAAGTGTCGATGTCCTTCTCAAAACAAGCACAGGCTGCACGCACGGCCACTAATAGGGAGTTTAATTGTAGCTTATGTTCACCGAACTCAAAGGAAAGGAAAAAATCTGGCATAGCAATGAGCTCCTTTGCAGCAACTGCGTGGGATGTTTCACACCCGGCTCTGCCAAGACTTTTTGGAGATGATGGCATCTTTTGTTTTGGATGCCGGCCTGAGACCCCTGTTCTTCCACTGTCCTGCATATTTCGTCTCAACTCCCCACTAACTAACCATTTGGCCTTAATGAGTAAAGCATTAATGTGGATCTCTGGCAGGACTCGTTCTCATGCTGTGGAAGGACTTTCCTCTGCTCTTATCCCACGAGCACTTCATTCTCAGACAGACATGTCATAACGACTGTTGATATTGTTTGTTGAGCTTGGTTTGGAGAGACGCTCTTTCTAGGAACCAGCTGTGCTTCAATGTGTTCAGTTCAGATAATTACAATTTCAAGAAATCAGTTAACAGGAACCTGAATCAGCCCAAAGATCTGCAAATACCTAACTGACATGTATCAACAAGCAGTTTAAAGCTCATTTTTAAAATAATGACCAAAAATGAGCTGAACAATCTCAACTGTTGCATAGCAGTCAAGTCAGACAAGCCAGCATATTTTGAAACAAATTTTGATATAACACAAAAAATGCTGGGTGGAAACAGAAAGATAAAGGCCTATTTAGACCAAAAAAAAGCTCTGTATGAAAATTTTGTGTGATTTTCATTATGATTTGTCTGTTCAGAACTATGTGCAAAAAAACGGCAGACAAGCTGAATGAAGCACAATGCTCACAATATGACTTCTCATTCACTGGCGTCTTTTAAAAAAACATAATTCTACATATAATACATAATTCTACTTTACTTAACTGCATTGCTCCAATCCTGCAAATTTAAAAGTTGCATTCCGCTAATACATCATGCCAATATTGTATTAGATCCACATCTTCATGTCACGTGAACACTGAACTTGAACTTTGGAATGCACTGAAATTTAAACAAGCTTTACGTCTCCTGTCTCTCACATTAGCAAGCGTATAAATGGAAGTCAATGGAATGAAAAAATGTAGTGTAACTGGCCAAAGACACAAAAAAGCTAAATAATTAACACCAATTGAATTCATTAAGATAATAAAAATAATGCTTTATTGGCTAATTATTTTTTGCAATATTCAGATTTATGCATTGATAATATTCATAACTGAATTGAAACAGTCAATGTTGACTGCAGCTCTCCAGGTCTAATCTTTCACATCTGCCAGACAGCAGCGGGTCAGAGACTTTCTCTGCTCGATTGAACTCACTTGACTAAGTATTTGTTGGCCCACTGCCCAAGAAACTCTAGCCAAAAGCTTGATGGCCCCTGACCTAAAAAAATAAAATTAGTTCAAGAATCTTCCACTTCAGCCCAATTCACTGAATGCTTAAGTATTCAGATAGAGAGTGTAAGACTACAATGGCATCAATTTATTTTGTAGAAATCAGAGAGCTCTGATTACAAATGTTTATTTTTCAACAATGGGGACAATTGAGGCGAGTCAGATGAATATCCAGACTGACTATTCTTAATCGTCCTTTGCCAGGAGCAGGACAGCTGATACCGTACCTCAAGCTTTGGTCTTGAGCCAGCACACCTGAGCGCACTGAGACATTGAGTTCAGGGCACAGGTGAATAATCACTGTGCTCAGCACACCGTGTAGAAAGAAAGGTCAGCAGAACAGTTTGAGAATCAAACTTTAAAAAATACCCCTTGCCCTTCACAGGGGTCATAAGAGCACTATACTGTCTGTTGCCATTCCAGAAGCACCAAAGTGGCACAAAAGATGCTTTAATGACTTCAAAAGCCCTGAAATTTAGTCATAGATTTGCATGACCATTTTTAACCAATTTTCTGACCCTCAGAATTAACAACTGCACATTAAAGATTATCAAATAGTCTTATGTACAGTATAACAGTTAATTATTTAACTAATCTTTTGACATGACTGGCCTTCACATACCACAAGCAGCTTTCAATGCAAACATACTATATTTAATTTTCAAAAGAGCAAAAAAAAATCGAATTTCTACATGATATGACCTTTTTAGAGGAGCATTTTTACTATTTAATTTCTTCTTTTAGTACATTTATAAAGTTTGTATAATTTTTTTGTGCCAAAAACAGTCCGAATTAAGTTGTTCAAATTCTATCTGACATTTGAAATTACACAGACATATACAGTATTTGTTTAGATTGTGAAATGAGCAACTGCACATGCTGCTCTCTTGCCTGGAATGTGGGTTTGCCGTCTTTAAAAATAGTTTTATTTCTGCCCAATTCTGCAATAACCGCCTCTTTGCAAGGCCTGCATTTTGCGACCGGTTCATATATCATAAAGTACAATGTGAACAGTTATCTGATCAGATCATCTGACCAAATACGGTTTTAACTTTAAACTCCAAAGAAACTAATGTAGCTGAGTTTGGAGGATGCCAGTTTTCGAGGTTAGCTTTATCTGGTCAAGCAATTAAAAAAAAAGAAAAAATGTCACATGGACTGTTTTGTCGATGTATTTACTACGTTTCTGGACCTGGGAACATTTCAGTTGTGTTGCTGTCTATTCAGATAGCTCTCGGATTTCCTCAAAAGCATCTTAATTTGTGTTCCGAAGATGAACGAAGGTCTTACGGGTTTGGAACGACATGAGGGTGAGTGATTAATGACAGAATTCTCATTTTGGGGTGAACTAACCCTTTAACAGTATTCTTACCCACTGCAAATGTTTGAATGGTAGTGTATTTTTAAGATATTATTCATAAATATTCATATCATAATTCATATTGCATTAACAGTCCAGCACCTTATAAATATGTTAAAAGAGAATGTAATAAAAGAGATGAGTGCTGTGAGTGTTGTTTCCCAGGGTTGACAGACCTATCAAAAGCCCCCAGTCCTTGCAGATAACATAATCTGCACCTGCAAATGGAGGCCTTCCTGTTTGCTTTGGACCAACCACTGCTTCCCTTATCCTTCCACCCTCCTATCCCAGAGCTACGCCCTAGGGAAGAGCGCCAAGCCCCTGTTTTACTAGTCCCAGGCTGGGCACTGTGCTGAGTCTGCATGAAAGCTGCTGCACAGCCACGGGCCGTCTCACGACAGACATATTCTTCCTTAATCTCATCCATCCGCTCACCGTCTTAAATCTTTTTCATTGGTTCCATGTGTTGAATCGTGGAGCATGACCTCCTCATGCAAGTAGAGTGAAATTAAATGTGGCTGAAAGACACTTATCAAAACACAGAAACAGCGTCCCGATCTGGCAAACTGCGCACTCTGATACGCTTCCAAAAATGAGGATCAGGTCAGAAAGCAGGTCATTTACGAAACGTTTATATAAAAAAAGCCTTCTCATCACTAAAACTAGAAGTCAAAAGACAACTTTGAACGCCCTACTTCACGTCATGCCCTCTTTCAGCTCGGTGTCCCGTGACAATGAGTAATTAGGTCTGTAATTGGGACACAGCATATATGGCTATACAAGAAAAGATGTCATGGCCAGACAGATGGCCGACCTGTAACCAATACCAGCTTTTGAACCACTACAACTCAAAGATAAGAACATCTGAGAAAATCTCAGTGGGGCGCTTTCTTTTAATGTATCATATTATGGTATATCAAGCATGGGGAGATTCCTTTACCTTCATTGTGCTGAAGCTGAAAAGAATCTTTCCATATCACGTATCTAGAGAATAATCGGAGGTCAGCTAAAGTCTGAATTCTTGTTCATCTCTCTGAAACTATATCAGTTAAAGACAAGAAATGCACAATATATCTGCTCCATGTCACTTATTTGACAATTTCTACTTTTTTATTAATCGGTATTAGACATTGTTTTCCATAATATAAGCCAGTAATGGATAATTATTTGCTTTTCTATCCGTTTTAAAAATTAAAATTCAATTCAACCCAGAAATATCACACAGATAGATACAGATTATAGGCAAGGTTTATAAACTGGGGTTTGCGATCCCCTGGTGGTTCATGAGTTGATAAAAGCTAATATTAACAAATTAAAATGAATACATATAAATATATATTAAAAAAACTCAAAATAAAACAATTAAAATAAATATTTCCTTGCCAGCATGTCATGTGACTCTTAACCAACGTTAGAGAACCCTGAACATGCAAATATGTTGTTAAATGAATGAAAATTCTGTCATTAATTACTCACCCTCAAGCCTTTCCAAACCTATAAGACCTTCGGTCATCTTCGGAACACAAATTAAGATGTTTTTGATGAAATTCGAGAGCTTTCTGACCCTGCATAGACAGCAGCGCAACAGACACGTTCAAGGCCCAGAAAGGCAGTAAAGACATAGTTAAAAGAGTCCATGTGACAACAGTGGTCTGACCTTAATGCTATGAAGCTATGAGAGGGTCAGAAAGCTTTCGGATTTCATCAAAAAATATCTTGTGTTCTGAAGATGAATGAAGGTCTTACGGGTTTGGAATGACACGAGGGTGAGGAATTAATGACAGGATTTTCATTTTTGGGTGAACTATCAATTTAACGTCAATTGAAATCAATGAAATATTTTTATTAAATTATGCTTATAAATCTCTACTGAAAGCACCATGAAATGATTTGACAAACACACTTTTTCATACAACATACTCCCTATGTCCAAAATACCTCCTACTCTAAAACTCTTCTACTATAGTGCGCAAAAATGTAGAATTCGTGAATTCAAAAATACCTAGTTATTTGCTGCTTACACTGAGATACTGAAGTGCACATCTAACTGACCTTTTACTATCCCAGAGAAGGTGTTTCTATTTGTACATTTCAGGAAACATCAGCTGCCATTGTAGGTCACATGACAATGCCAGCATGGTAAATACAGTGTGTCATACTATGCACACGCACACTTACAGAACAAATGTTATTAACCATTTTAGTAAATGCAGTACACAACAGCACTTTCAGACGCAACTACTGTCTGCTTATGGAGTCACTGGGTCTTTACACTTGAGTGTCAACATTTAACTAAGAACAATCGAAGTGCCTGCAGTTTATAGACCTGCAGGATTTTGTCACTTCAGTGTGCTTTCTATCACCCTGACTGTATTGCTGTCTCATTACTGGCAGGTAACCATCGACCACCCACTGTTCTGTGTCTGTGTGTGTGTGTGTGTGTGTGTGTGTGTGTGTGTCATGTTTCAGTGCTTGTGCTGTCTTGAGTTAAACACATGGATTCACATCAGAAGAACAGTCTGGCAGGGATTATGTTTGTGGCATCATGGAGGGTTTGATGTCATTAATGAACTCAGATACACGGTTGTGTTTCTCTACTCTCTGAGCTCCATTAGGTCATGGAGAATAAATGGTATGACTTGGCCCCATTTTCCTGCATACCTAAACATGCAGCAGTGTCCAGTAAAAATGAATAAGTGTGATTTCATAAAACAGGATTTGCTTGTTAAAAAAACACTGCGCAAGAGGAAACTGACAGAATCACACGGTGGTAACACCAGACCCATGCGATGGCCTCATAAATGCCAAAATACAACATGGACACAGTAAGTTCTTCTGTTCCCATCGCAAGCTAATCAAGACTGAATCCTTTCCTTAAAGAGGTCATGACATGAGAAATCTAATTTGATCTTTTTACATATTAGAGGACTTTGTTCCATTAACATTTCCTGCAAGTTTCATAGCTTAAAACATCCTCTTTATTATTAACAAATAATTGATTTAATCAAGGTCCAAAAATGGCTCGTTTGGATATGAGGTGCAAGATGACATCACCCGGTGACAGATATTTGCATAAACCCAGCCTCAAGAGCAAGACATCGACGAATAGTCTTATTCTCACCATAGACCCTGCCCACTGGCATTCAGTCACTTAACGGCTGGCTCTTGATCACGCTAAATCTAATTTCGCATCGCATAAAAAGCAAATAGAATGTATGATATCTTGTCTACACTGGATACAGTAAACAGATGCGCGTTCACTTTCAGACAGTCCACGCAGTTGAGTCTGTTGTGACTTTTATTTTGATCGTGTTGTCAAAACACTCACATGCAATAGTGAGGGGGCGTTGATACTGTTTCCTATGCGATGACGTTAGCCAATCGTAACAGTGGCCGATTTCTGACAAGCCTTAAACGACCCGCCCCTTAAAAACAGGTCGTTTTAGAGCTGGGCGGTATGACCAAAAAAGTATATCACGGTATTTTTCTAAATTATACCGGTTTCATGGTATATGACAGTATTTATTTTTTTCATGCATGACCGGATGTTAACCACATTTTCTACTGACTGAGGAAAAACTGCAGTAGATTGACTTACAATGCCATATTTTAGTGTCATGATGAGCGAATATTGTAGAAAAAGTCCTCACTAAATACAGGGGTTAAAGCAAAGAAATTATTTTGACTGAAAATATTTCCTCGGTCAAACCCCATTCCACAGCAATACGTATGTTTAAAACACAGTTTAAGTGCTGTGTTTTTCTTCTTGTAATTAGGAGCGCTTGTCCTCCTAATTAAAAAAAATTAGGAGTACTTCTTCAATAAAAAAAATTCTGATAAAAAATTAGCCTCCGAATACAGGTGACGTTTGACTCCTTAAAGTGACTTCAGGGGTATTTTATTTTTACCTTTGCAATGGCAATTTTCATCCACCAAATTAAAAATGTATGTTTATAAGCTTTTTAAAATGTATATTTAAAACAATATAATAAGTACAATACGACAAATAAGTTACCATCATGAAATTAGTATTAAAAGGAACCCGATTATTAAGACACATTATTACTTCCTCTCCTACAAAATACATAGTTATAAATACATTTTCGTTATTTAAAAAATCCTCAAAGTGTTTAACAGAATTTGAGCTATGAAGGCAGCCATTATTTTTGCGCGCGCAGGGCTCTTCGATGACGTGTATTGGTTGCGTTCAGAGCAGAGAGAGGTGAGCTAATGGCGCTGTAAACTGTAGCTACATCCTAAACGGTAATATATGCCACATTGTGCAGCGTTTGGTTGCAATTTCCAATCCAAAGGAAATAAGGGGAGATGTAAGCCTCCACTGCTTTCCAAAGGAGAAAAAAATACGAAAAGAGTGGGAAGTTCTTGTGGACGAGTACAACTCCCTAAAGACCCACGGTTGTGTTCCCTGATGCATTTGAGGCGAGTCGGCTAAAAGAGCTCACAGGTGCAGCTGGTTACAAGCGAAGGCTAAAACCAAATGCCGTGCCTTTAATTTTCCCCCACAAGGATCCTAAACGTCCGCGCATAGTGAGTGAAAGCCGCGCTAACAAGCGTCAAGGCAAGAGACTCTGACACTCTCTGCTAGGATGTAAACAACCCTCCTTTCGTCGTGGAAGACGAATCATCAAACGAGGGCGTAGTAGGACTTATTAAATTATTTATACTGATAGTACGATTGTCTGATCTAGCCTATACTTAGCCTACCTGGACAGCTGCTGACAAAAAGTGAAGCTCTTTACAGCAAACGCTCTCGTTCTCGCTTGGCATTGACAAGCAGTTGCCGCACAGACACCATCTGTTTTGCCCCACTCTCGCTTCCTCAACTCTCTGATAATCTTCAGGCCTATCGTCTTCCGCGTATTCTCCTGATTTAAGCCTACGGTGAGCTCGGGTTCAAACTGAAAAGGCTGAACGGCAGATGTGTTCATCTCGCTAGTCGCTACTTCAAAAAGCTAGCTAGCACTGCTGCAATCCATTGACAGTAAGCAACCTTTACACGTCACTACCAGAATGCATTGAGACGTAAATAACTATGGCGGCCTACGAGTGAACGGATTTTCGTCTTTTTTAATAAAAACAAAACCATTTGAAGTGTTTTTGTATCACATTTTTATAGCTGACGCCTACGTTAATCGTATAAGGCCAACATGCCGCACTACTTTTAATAAAACAATTTGTATAATTTGGCACAGAAGAACACAAAAGTGGCTTGTTAGGTACATTTTCAGACGTTTAATGAGGCTCAGAGGTGGCATGAGTGCAATTACATTCATAGATTAATGTGGACATTAATGTTTAACATATCAATTTGCTTTTAGAGATGCACAACGGCTCAGCTGTTACTTTATTTTGAACTATTTCCTTTGATGATATAGAGCAAAATCATGCAGTACTTGTTTATTGATTTTTTGTATTAAATCAATATATCACATTTGCAAACTCCCCTTATAAATATTAAAAGCTGTCACTCTCATGATCGCGATCTGTGGGCGCACAGAAATTAAGAGCGCGTGAGTGAGTTCAAGACTCAAAAGCACGTGCAAATGTGATGCATTCTGTCGGAACCTGTGGGAATGAGTATAATTATTATTAATAGCCGCAATCCCGCGCCGAAATTCAAGTTCTTCTCTGTGTTCTCTGCTAAAAACCCAACTGTGAATGATGCGAATAGCGTTACTATGTTGTCAGTGAGAAGCTGCAGCCGAGGCGGGGATGAACAACAACAGTTCGCTACATGTTTCCTACATGTTTCTTTCCCCTCAATAATCCCCGATAACGTTTAAATGGTGAACACGGAGCAGTTTTGGAGTGGATCCAGAGCGGAGTGATTACAGAACGCTTAGAGTGGAGAGAGGAACGTGCTTTAATCCACTCCAGGCTTTGATCACATCCCCTCAGCAGACTGAATACACCTCGTCTTTCCTTCATTTAAGACCTATTCAAGCTAAAATCAAGACAGTTATAACACTATTTCAGAAGTGTAAGCGTATTTACGGTCTTAAAATTATGAAAAGTGAATTTAAGAAGCCGGGAACCCTGCAATTGACGGGAATCCGTCGTATCGACTGAGAACTTTTGTGTGTGAGAGACGCGGGAGCTGATGGCAGCGGTCGATGTGGATATTGTGGATGACTTCTCTCTCATCACATTTACTAGTGCTTCAGTTTCGGAACTTTCACGCTTAGGAACACATAAAGCTGTATCCTCGCCATTGCAATAATGAAAAGAGACCCTCTCTAACAGTGTCGCATTCCGAACGTTATTTTAATGAAGACCGGTATTGCGGTATTTTAAAAATTCATATCATAAGAAAAATAAACACCGGTATTCGGTATGAACGGTATATACCGCCCAGCACTAACAGGTCGTTTTATAAAGGTTTATTTAGTTAGGTTTTTTTGTGTGTGGAAAAAACTTTATTAAGATTATAATAAACCTTGCATATTAAAATATAATAAAAAATAAATCTTTTGGACCGATTCGTATCGATTCTTGGGGTCACGATTCGATTAAAAATCGATTCACGATTGTTTCGATTCACGATTCAAAATCGATTCTCGATTCAAAAACGATTCTCCAATTTGAATCAAATTTCGACTTGATATATATTATTTATTTATATTTTATTCCAGTTTGTGGTTTAGTGTTACTTTTTTTGTTCCTATTTGACTGTGATGGACAGTCCTAAAGAAAGAAAAATACCACTGCATCAAAAACCTGAAATTTATTTTGTTTCCTTTTCTTGCACATTAAACAACTTAGTATAAAAAAGAAAAAACAAAAAAAATATTTTTACAAAAATAAGGTGGTGAATGCACAAATTAAATTAAATAAAGTTGCTAAATGTATATACAATGTGCAACAGTAACTAACTTGTTATTGTAAATACATTAACAAAAAAAAACACCTGCTGGATTCAGATTTAAAGTGCTTTTAGAACAAACAGCATTAACAAATATCAGAACATTCACAAATCTAAATACATTAACAAATGCATTCAAAACTGGATTTAGATTTAAAGTAGCAGCTTCACTTTAAAGTGCATCTTGACCTCTGAACTTAGTAACTTACTTTTCTCTAATAACTGGAAGAACTAAGTTCTTTTGCAGAAAAAGAAGCTGGTCTACATGTTCCGCAGAAAGTGTGCTTCTCTGTGCAGTTACTATGTCCCCGGCAGTGGAGAAAACTCTTTCTGCTGGAACACTAGTTCCAGGGATGCATAGGTAATGCTTAGCCAACTTGGCCAGGAGAGGAAAGACAGTCTCATGCGACCTCCACCAGCTGAGGGGGTTTTCTGAGAGAGAAAATGCTTGCCCTCGCGGAAAATGGGGCTGGATGTATTATTTGTCTTTCCTCTTCCATGGCTCGCGCATACTCTATTGTCCTCTGTGCGCACTCTAATCTGTCCGGGTGGCGCACAAACTCTCGCGGTTGGCTTCCGTCTTTTTAGTACGACCACAGCACGTTATTTTTTTAAAATAACATTTAAAAAAAATATCGATTTTTAAAACTTTTGAATCGATTCGAATCGTAAGAACATTGAATCGCGATTCATACATGAATCGATTTTTTCTCCCACCCCTAATAAAAAATCCATGTCATGACCCCTTTAGGTTAAAGAACTGTTCTAGCACAACTCAACAGTGGGCCGATGACCAGGGGCTAGTAATGCAGTGATTCTCAAACCTTTTGACTTCATAGACCGCAACAATATTTAAAGGTCTCATGCTGTTTCTAGTTGTTTATGAATTACTGGCTAAGGATTAGGGATAAGGACTTTTCATTTCTAAGATTTTATTAATTGACATGTCTTTTCCAGGTCTAGAAATCACACTTTTTAAATTAAATTACCTCATATATCAGGTTTTTCAATACAGTGGGAACGAAAATAAAAAATGTCTTGTTTTACTTGTTTTGTCATTTGACTCATCTTGAGACCCCTCTGGAAGTTTTCTGAGCCCCCAATGATCGAATATTTGTCACTACATCTTGTATTTTTTTTATCATAGTTATGTTTTGATACTGCAAAATAAAAAGTCCAGATATTACTGCAAATGAGAAAAACAATTGATTTGTTATAGCTTTGTTTTGTTAAGAGTATTTAGCATAAACATTGCTTAAAGAAGGCTTTGGAAATAACATTTGAGATAGAAAGAAACGAAAATAAACAACAACAAAAAAAGTTTTATCTTAAATATAAAAATGTATATAGTGGTAACTCTACCGGCCAACAAAACAAACAAACAAAAACTAAACTAAGCAAAAAACTAATCACAAACATGCTTTTGTTAAGCTTAGTCTTTATAGCTACAAACGATGAGTAAAGTAGAGCAGTTCTCAAGCAGAAAGTAGCTTCTCATTATAGAAAGAGTTGTGAATCATAATTAGTTTAGTTCTCAGATGTTGATGAAAGTAATGCCTAAGGAAACAGGCTGAGTGACACACTACCAAACTCTCTCTGCGACAACAAATTGGGTATTCTAAAGAGCAGCATGCGCTGTTTAAGGTCGCTTTGGTTTGAAAGCATCTGTTAAGAAGTCTAACATGTCCAGTTATCCAAAATCGTTATTGACACTTAATTTGTTAGTGAAAATATTAATGGAAACATTTAATAGATTAGCCATTTTAAGCAGAGAAAGTAGAGATAAGGACCCAGAATCAGTTTCTTTTAGACAGAGAGGTGACTATGTTAAGCACGTTGATATATGAGATGTTTAAACACTGTTCTGACAGGATGACAGTGTAATCTAGAGCACTACACTTTCCACCGAGGATAAGAGGGCAAAACACAGTCACCCACCTACCTACCCACACACACACCACACACACACACACACACACACACACACACACACACACACACACACACACACACACACACACACACACACACACACACACACACACACACACACACACACACACACACACACACACACACACACACACACACACACACACACACACACACACACACACACACACCACACGCACACACACACACACACACAATGACCTAATGATGGAGAGTTCTAACCTTCTTCTTGCTGCAGTATATCTGCCATTTCTTTTCTGCTGGCAAGGCAAACATGGCCTCTCTGTGCTTCTCTGTGAGGTCCAGCTCATCCTGAAATGAAAGAAAAAGGAAGACAGAAAGAGAAAAGAAAGATTAGATATTTTTGAACCTGGACATGGAAAAAACAAACTGTAAACCCCTCGAGGCAGGGTTAATATCCACCCACAAACCAATGATAACAGCATGTGGAAACCACAGAATGTTTTTTCAACTTTCTCCTTACCCACAAATACTTCCTCAAATCCTCCAGCAGAGAGGACACAGAGGAAATTGACAGAGAGAGAACAAAACGTCCATGATAGCAGACAGAATAAGTGGTGATTTGCGCTGCAAAACTGGTGAAATGACATTTCTTTCCACTGTAGAATTATAACATGGCTGGAATGATAATAAACCAAAGTTTTCTTGAACTTCACTTGACTTGAGATTGGAAAACGCAAAGGAAATTAATCATATGGATTACAGAGGATATATTTCAGTTAATGAAAGCTTTTCATATCAAATAAAAATGCCAATGCTCGTTTAATATTCAAAAGCTAGGGTTGTGCGTCAATCCTGAATTTAAAATGAATATGAACTGAAGAGGCAAAAAGAATTAAGACTGCAATTAAGACTGTATAAATATGATGGAATTTAAAAAAATAAAGCTATTGTAAGTGTAGTTTTTTATACATTTCTCTTTTTAGTATGAGTTAAATATTTATAATAAAATCTGTGATTATGTTAAAATCAGTACATTTACTTTTTCTGTCCAATTCAGCATTCTGTGGTGTGCCTAAAATGCATTACAGCTCATTGTGAATTCTGCCCAAAACCATCTGTAAACGACTGACGACGGAACATGGCTTTGGCAATGAAAGTCCTACACATAAACTTTGGCCACTGTTTTGTCCTTGAGATAGCAGTTCACCACAACAATCACTGTGTTGTGGTTCGTCCTCACAGTGGGTGTGGGTTTCCACAAAGAAAGCCCTGGTTTGTTTGTTAGCTGCTCTCGACATGGGAGTCCCATGCGAACTGATGACTCCACAGTGAATTCCCACTTGAATACACGCACACAAACAAAAATATTCATATTACAATGTATATCAGACAGAAATCCATTCCCTTAGATGCAACTAGATCCGTCAACAATCAGAAAGAATATTTTGTGACATAAGGGTGTTGTTCTCTTTAATGTCCTCTTACAAAGCATTCTGTTGTCCTCCAGAGACATTGCAATATTTTTCCCATAGCCTCCTATATCCATAGTGTACTCCACTCATATAAAATCCTGAGTGTTTTTCTAAATAATTTGTTAAAATATATAAAATTATGCAGAATAATTGTCAAAAATATGTAGAATGAATCAGAGGTTAGCCATTTTTGAAAGTCATTTATGCTCACTAAAGCTGCATTTATTTGATCAAAATATACAGTAAAAATTGTAATATTATAAAATATTATTAAAATACGTTTTTTTTATTTAAATATATTTTAAAATATAATTTATTTCTGTGATGGCAAAGCTGAATTTTCTGCCATTACTTCAGTGTCACATGATTCTTCAGAAATCATTCAAATATTAAGCATTTCTTATTAGAGATCGACCGGTATATCGATTTACCGATATTTTTCCCGATATTTAAGCATTTTACCATTATCAGATATCGGTTTTGGAATATCGGGTTCACCGATAAATGTTTTGAGAATTGCTTTCAGGATCGCTATTGCAGCGAGTCTGAGGGGAGACGAGACAATAACAACAGTGTCCAGGTACTTGATTTGCTGTAGTTATTAAACTTTATTTAACATAACCATTAATGCACAAATTGGATGTATTACATAAACGCCTGATATGCAGTTTATGCAGCTTGCCTCTAAGAAATTGGGAGATGAACTCACGGAGTCACGCAAGATGAAATACTGTTAATTTCAACTGTTTTTTGTTGTTGTTAAGATGACTGAAAGGTGAAAAACCAAAGTGAAGTATGGACTTACTTCACTCAGTTATTTATTTACTTTATAACAGTAAATAAATATCGGTTCTGCATAGCGGTTATCAGGAACATAAACATGCAAATAAACGGGATATCGGTATCGGTTATGAAAAATCAATATCGGTCGATCACTATTTCTTATTATTATCAATGTTGAAAATGTGCTGCTTAACATTTCTGTGAAGACCTTAAAACATTGATGGATATAAAGTTCAAATATAATTTATTCAAAACCGAATGTATAATGTAACAAAAGTTTTTTGTAACATTATAAAAGTTTTTACTGTCATATTTTATCATTTATTGCATCCTTATTACGAAGTATTAATTTCTTTCAAAAAAGAAAAACCTGGCCACAAACTTTTGAGCATAATATACATTGTTCAATAAAGCTAGCAGTCCACTAATGCAGATCTCAGTGTGTTGGTTTCATTTAAGCACATGCGATTTTTATCATTTCAATCCTATGAAACACCTACAGAACATAATTGTGGAAAAAGACAGTTTCAGCCGTCAAAGTTGATTGAATGTGAACTCTGCAAACTAAATTGGATCACATCCAAAGATCGGCCAGACCATTTCAACAGCAGAACCTAATAAAGAGGCCTGTCAGCGTACATCTCTCACTGTAAATCCCTGCACACAGCGCTACACAGAGATCTGTCTGCCAAATCTGGAAATGGCTTCCTGTCTGGCAGTTCTTGGTGACAGTGATGTCCCTGATGCTCCACAGGGATGCAGGAAAGAGGAAGAGCTGCTGTTCCTCTCATCCGGCCTGGTGTCTCTTCCATCTCTCATCTTCCTGCGAATCCCCCAGCCTTTAGCGGAAATGAGCTGCACAGTCAGCAGAAAGTCTAGACATCCCCGTCATATACGCATAAAGACCATACGCGTACAGTGTTTTGTTACAGTCAAGGGCAGCCAGACTATAACCAGGATGTTCCATTCATGCAGAAAACCACACCTTGCCTTATCTGAACCCAACACGCCACATCAAGCCCCAGCATTCAGCTGCAGAACAAACATTAAAGCCTAGGCCGTGTGCATCAATCTATCAATGCTCTACATTACCACAGCAAACCTTTCAGCACTCATAATGAGGAAAACGTCCACTGTAGAACATAAACTCTCCATTGTAGACTGTCCAGTAAGTGATTGGGCTGTCAAATCAAGTCTTGATTAAAATAAGCTTACACTCTAATGGAGAATACAGTTGGATAACTCTTGAATTGCATCAATGAAAATAGTTTAAGTGTTTAACAGAAGTCATTTATTACACTATAGTGGTTTATTGAAGGCGTATACAGCATTAACTAGGCCTACATGCTTTATACAGATGTTAAAAGGATAGCTCACCTGAAAATAAAAGTTCTGTCAATATTTAGATACCCTCATGTTGCTCCAAACCTGTCCAAACCTCTTGGTCCCATAGAACACAAAAGGAGAAATGTGTCCCTCTTTTCCATGCAATTACAATAGCTGTTTACATTCACATATTTTGATGTACATTTTGGGATATCACTTAAAAAATCTTAATGGAAAAGCCAAGATGTGCATAAAATCTTAATATGTGCATAAACAATTCCTGTGCTTAACTGAGATGGACAATTTTTCTTAATCCAATAAGAAGATATGTGCATATTAACATGATGTAAACATTTACAGAATTAATTCCAGAATGCACAAAAAAATAGCTGTTGAGACTTTGCCTCAACTGCTCTATGACTGGATAACTGGACAAACCAGCTGACCAATCTCTCAATGCACACCATTTAAAATGTTATATTAGTCATTCAAATTTGTCATCAAAATTATTTTGTATAATTACCTCCCAGAATTATCTCTCATGATTACTTTCCCACACATTTTGCATACGCCTCGAAACGCAAAATAATATGACAGCTTTTGTTATGGTTTTGTCTGTGCATTCTGAGGTGGGAAAAGCTACATTGGCTTCCATTTCTTCAACTTCCATATGTAATGCATATGATGGAAACAGTGCTTTATTTGCTAATGTTTTATACGATATTCCAATTTTTTTAATTCACAACTTTTGATGTAAACATAGTGAAGGAGCTTCAAAAAGGATACAAAGCACCACAAATGTTGTGTACAACATTTTGGAAGTCTTCTAAAGTTATAAGAAACTTAAGTCATTATTCAATGAAAATAATGACATCCACTCTAGCTCTCTTTGGTGTGGCCACGAGAGAAATAGCAATGTCTACTCAGACTGATATGCTCACTGAATTCTACTCGCGGAAGACTTGATATATGACGCATCAATCATGTCCACTTTCTTGATATTGGTCCTTCTATGCCCACATTTATTGTCATTGTATGGAAAAGAGCAACACATAACCTAGAATCTTTAAAAATATTTTTTCCTAAGTCATGCAGGTTTGGAAAAATAAGAGAGTGAGTAAATTATGACAATTTAAGTTTTTGTGTGAACTATCCCTTCTATGCCATAAAAGGATTATAACGCAATAATTTTGGTTGAGACTCAAATGTCATATCTGGGGCCAATCATAACACAAAAGACCTAATCTAATTCTATGACATATCATGGCTAAAGCACATGGAAACTCCCCTTCATGTACCTCATTATTTTAATTTTATCCTGAAAAGGAACCTAATAAAGAGGCCTTTGTTCTAAGAATATTTTTGCAATTCTAATGTACTCAGTGTGCTGAATATGTTGAATTTTTAAAAAGACTTTGCCAAGCCCTGACATGAAGGGAAATGTGCATAATAACCTCTAAATAAACGAAATAAATGTCAGCTACAGTATTTCAAATAATAACCCAGATATCTTCTACTAAACGCAATATTACTTTTCATGAAAAACAACATGTGAATAAGCAGGCAGGTTGCCAGTTACGCAACACCGGTTTACAAACTCAATAATAACTTGCCAGAACGGCGCGTGCTGAGAGCAGGAAATCTTTCTATGAGGGCTGTGAAAAGAGAGCAACTGCTGCTGCTTTGTGTTGTACATCAATTCGAACCCAAGCACAGGGAAAGGGAGGTTAAGTGCGGGTCAGACCAAAAACAAGCAATTACTCTGCAGTGCAGTCCAGGACACAAGGCCACTCAATGGAACCCATTGATGTGCAAAGTGGAAGCTGGCAGAGATGAAGGAGACGACGAGAGAGAGAGAGGCAAAGTCTGCAGCACGCCACACTGCTGCGATTTCTATTCAAGCAAGGATAAAAGCCAACATGTTTGATGGATCAATTACAGCTCTTTAATTATGCTAAATTAGAGCACAAACAAGGAGGGACTGAGTATGTGAAAAATAATGCTTTGTTTCTTCATTAATTAGCTCCAAATGCAACACATAAAAAATACTAGTGTGATGATAAAAATGCTTTTTTTATTATTATTATTATAGTAGTAGTAGTAGTAGTAGTAGTAGTAGTAGTATTAATATAAAAGTTATATATTTATAAATAACTAAATAAATATTTATATAATATAATATAATATAATAATGCACACTACTGTTCAAAAGGTTGGGGTCAGTAAAACATTTTTAACAAATTAATACTTTTATTCAGCAAAGATGCATAAAATGTGTCTAAAAGTAAAAACATATATAATGAGATACATAAGATTTCTATATCAAATGATTTGGGGGAAAAAAGATAAATGTTTCTTGAGCAGCAAATCAGCATATTAGAATGATTTCTGAAGGATCATGTGACACTAAAAACTGGAGCAACACTGAAAACTCAGCTTTGCCATCACAGGAATTAATCATATTTAAAAATAAATTCAAATAGAAAATAGTTATCTTAAAATGTTTATAATATTTCCTAATATTACTGTTTTAACTGTATATTAAACTGTACAAATAAAAGTAGCCTTGGTGAACATAAGACACTGCTTTTAAAAAAGTTGACCAACCTTAAACTTTTGGATGATAATGTACAATGTAAAGTAATTTAAACTAGAATAGAATCGAATAGAATAGATAAATACTGGAAGAGTAATCGTCCTGGCCGATATAGATCTGTCCCTGAAACGAAGTCAGATGCATTGGTTTTATCTGACAGAAGTCAGTAGAGATAAAACTATACAGAAATGTTAGAAGTTGGCACCTACCACCAGCTCTGAGAACATGGCGTCCAGCTCGTCATAGCTGGGGATGGGCAGCGCCGGCTCCATGGCCTGCAGGGCGAAGTCCTCCCGCAGACGGTAGGTGATCTCTGGGTGGTCACTGCTCTGGAAGCAGCAGAAGAAGAAGGACACGCCGTGTCCCTCCGCCCCCGCGTTTCCGTGGCGCCATGGCTGCTTCAGAGTGGGGGCTCAAGGGATGATGGGAATGAGGGAGTGCTGGTCCTCCCCCAGGTGAGAGCTACGCTTGGGTCACTCAGCACTGTAAGAAAACAAAAAAAGAAACTTTTGTCAAGACATGAGGTCTTTTCTCAGGACAAAGATTTTCATCAGCCTTGATAAAGTCCAGGCAACCCGATGATCTAACAGTTCTGCTTCATCTAAAACTCCAAATCAAGACGTCAGCCCAGAAAGACTCCCCTAGGCCTAGTCAACACCACAAGTAGTCACATAACGTGCATGTAATCATCAGATTGGCTCATTCCAACTAACCACATCACAGGAGCGACTACGGACCACAATGCATCACTCTCTACATAGGATTACAGAGGCTGTGCAAATTAACACAGCTTGCATCCACATGTGTTGGGCCACATCTATATTTAGGACACTAGAAAGAAATATTGGGTTCCAGTGACCACAAACTAAAATAAACAAGCATTTTATAAGATCCAAACATGACAAATAAGAGGACCGGAGACTGCACGTGAAG
Organism: Ptychobarbus kaznakovi; assembly: GCA_027422405.1. Classification (NCBI taxonomy): domain Eukaryota; kingdom Metazoa; phylum Chordata; class Actinopteri; order Cypriniformes; family Cyprinidae; genus Ptychobarbus; species Ptychobarbus kaznakovi. The sequence goes on from CM049794.1 coordinate 37,324,787, forward strand.
TCACTTCACTGAGTCAATGACAAAGTCACAATATATGTGTTTACAATAAAGAAAATAAATAATCTTTATAAAAATAATATCCAATTTTTGTATTGTTTCGTAAAACTTAATAAATAAATACATTTTAAAAATAATACTAAAAAGTAAATGATAATATACTTAAAGGTCTTAGATATAAAAATACGATTTATACTATTATATTGAAACATACATTTAAAGGAAAAGTTGAAAAAATGTATTACACTTTTATAATTATTTCATTAATTAAAAGCAGTGGAATGATTTTGTGGAATGATAATAATTAGGAATGCAAAGTCGGCAACACCAAAGCTCCAAAAATATCAAAAGATTTATTATTAAAAAACTATCACATAGCGTGTAACGTTTCGAGCATGCAGGCTCTTCATCAGACGATTGATATGATATGGAATGATAATTATACATATCGTCACACACACACACGTCACACACACTTTTAAAATATATAAATTGTTATTATTCTTTTTAAGAATTTCCTTTTTCAATCAGTTTTTTTTCCATTATGATATAAGGACAGTGGTATCACCCTGACATTTTTGATATTCTGCTCCCCCACCAAAAAAATTTACATTAACTTTTAATTCAAAACATGTTCAAAGAAAGATTTAAAAAGTTACATTATTATTTGATTGTGTTTTTTTAATAAATTAATAAATCTAAACCACTCTGAATCTATTGCCATTATTGCCATAAACACAATAATCCAAGACTAGCCTCTCATGTTCAAACTTTCCAAAAATGCAATATGAACAACTGCTGTAAGAAGAATTAGTGTATGACAGACTACTTTGTGTAGAAACATCTGTCACTCAAGCCCAGCAGCAGAAGGTCCATCAGCTGTCTTTACAGCTTTGCATTTGAGTGTGGAACCACAAACAAACAACACATGGCCTGAACAATGAACACCACAGCCGCTACATTGAATCTGCAAAACCAGCAAGATTCTCTGCCTTGGACAGGTGTACAGAAGTGCAGGTGTGTGCAAACACCAGTGAGGCATGTCAGCGCTGATAAAGTCAGGAACCGTTTGCCCTGTCGGCCAAGGAGATGATTCTGATCACAGATGGCTGCCCCCTGGTCACTGAGAAACACACTGTGGGAAAACGGCCTGCACTTCCAGATAAAAGCCTGACAAAAGAAGAGTGAGGATTATTCTAAGAAAAAATAAAGAACGAGGAACTTAAGAGAAAAAATAAAGTGGATGAGAGAAAGTTATGTAGGTGGAGATATAGACATTCCTAGCCAAGTCTTCCCTTGAGTGGGCGAGTCTGGCACCAATGCCCCTTCACCGCCTGTCGGTCACCAATATAAATCCACACAGCTGGAGTTCAGCTGAATATAACACCCCTCCACCAGTCCATTGCCACAGTGGAATTCCCAGCTGCCCCTCCCTGGAATTGGAGTCAGTCGAATCTCAACTGCAAACTTCAAATGAGTTTTGTATGTAATGCTTTATCCTTAGGAAAACTTTACTAAAACATGCAAGACGTAGTACAATTTTGTGTGTAAGAAGAATTTAATATAGCAAGGACTCATTAAATTGTTCAAAAGTGACAGTCAAGGTATTAATAAAGCTAAAACAAACCTATTTTGCAGCCTTGGTGAGCACAAGAGACTTCTTTTCAATCTTGCCGACCCCATAATCCAGCTGAGCCGTTACTTGCCTCACCCAGCAGCCAGAGTCTGGTTGCACTTACTGACATCCTGCATACCGACAGGAGTGATCTGGTTGGGTGAACTCTGAGATCATCCCTCAGTCCACGAAAGATCACGAGCTGCCACGTATTCCTTCCTATCTGTGGTGCGATATCAATACATGTGCCCTGTGGCAGAGATCTGTGGCCCTGGAGTGCTGATTCTCTGCCTAACCTCTGGCCAGGGCTGGATTGGTAATCGGGCATTTTCCCGTGGGCAGATGCACTTAAGGGAGTTTTTTTTTTTTTTTTTTTTGCCAAGGACCATCATGCAGGGACAACAAGCAGCCAGTGGCCCATTAGTTTGTCTCCTGTATTGACAGCGTAAACCACCCAATCACAATGCGCTATAGACAGAGCAATTAAGTATTTAGCTCCGCCTAAAGAACGCTACACTACAGCTTCTTCCTCGTTGGCTTTTCCCAATTTTCACAGCAGCTTTATCAAGGACAGGCTTGCTCTGCGGCGAGTGATCATGAAGGTCAAAGATTCAGGCAGGAGGAGGAGAGGAGAATTTTATCTTATTTTATTTTAGGAGTTGAATCGGTAAAGTGCTTTTTTTGCCAAGTCAATTCAAGTATGTTCATAGAGGTTTCCATGGGCCAATGCGAATAAATCTAGATTTAAATAAAAAAGGCATGATATTGTCGGACCTGACGTCTTATTCTTAAAGGGGTCATATAATGCCCATTTTCCACAAGTTGATATTATTCTTTAGGGTCTTAATGAAAAGTCTGTAACATCGTTTGGTTAAAATGTCTCATTGGTCGTGTAAAAAACACTTTTTTTAGCCTGTCAAAAACAGCTCTTTTCAGAGCAAGCAGTATTGTGTCATTCTCCTTTAAATGTTGCTGAGCTCTGCTGACTCCGCCCCTCTCTTCCGAGCACTCACTGAGGGACTATTTACTTTAGCCGCATTCATCCTGAAACGTGCTCATTAGCACATTATTAGAAATGCGATTTGCAAAGATTCATTTAAAAACCTTGTACTCACTTCTTCTGTAGGTGAAGCAGGATCACGAATGATTCGCGTGAACAGACACATTTAGGTAGATTGAGGGCGCATTCCCTTCAGAACCAAACGTAATCCTCTTCAGCCGCTCAGATGACGGGAGTAAATTATGACTGCTATGTTCATTATTACATCCAACAACAAAACACCTCAATCTCTTAGGAGTCATTCTTGTCTACATCTGCTCCAGCAGTGAAACAAATGATGACAACTCACTCAGGGCGGGTCTGAGGTAAGACACCAGTGCTACTGTCAATCAACAATCGTGGGTGGGGCCTCCGTCCATGTGACGTCACACAGACAGACTGCTCGATTTGAGTAAGGGATAAAGGGATAATTTTAGGAGATTTTTATCATTGTAGGGTGGTTGTGTACACACACTGCCAACACACATTTCAGTTCAAACAACTTGTAAAAGTGCATGCGATATAAAAGGCTATAAATAGCATATTTTAACAACAGTAAACGACCAAATTCCACGTGATCACAAAAGGAAGTTATTACAAACACTCAATGATGGTTTGAAGTGAGTTCTGAGTAAAAGTGTACTATTAATCTCATAAATTCCCTTATGAATCATGATGCTAATGTTACCTCCAATGCAGCTGCAGAACAGGTCCAATTCTTCTTCATAATGCATTTTGTCACAAGAAAATGTTTTGTTGTATTTATTTAGAAATACTTTTGATAATAGTTGGGTAAATTTATACTGGGATTGAAGCAATGTGGCTTGGTAAACGTTTTATTGTCAGTAAAATGACTGATAATGGCTGAATAAAAACAAATTAATAATGATAAAAGAATAATAATGATGTCTCATACCTGGCGGAGGTGTGAAAGGTTCTGTTTCCTTAAACTAGGTTTGTCAAGCATTTCTTTATTTCAACACATTTACAGGTAAATCCTAGTATTTTAAATTTTAAATTGATCATGATTAATCAGAGTCCATGACTGTGATTTACGCGATTAATATTTGTAATCGATTGACAGCACATATATATATATATATATATATATATATATAGAAGTGGTGGGCCACCTGGACCAAAATATGCCAGGGCTGATTTTTTTTGTCCCAGTCCAGCCCTGCCTCTGGCTGACTCCAAGCTGATAATAAGATAACCTTTAACAGCATTAGACCATAAGTTTAGCATCAAGACAGTTTGACTTGTGAGTAATCCGTGTCTCTGAATCCAGGAATGCCACAACTGACAGTTTGTGTTCAAACAACGTTTTTATTTTTACAGTAAAAATATTTAAACATCTGTTAAATGACTTGATTTCTGAGTTGATTAATTAATTATTTTCTTCATATTTTTATATTAATTAATATTAAGTTAATTAAGCATATTTTTTCATATCATTTAATTTTTTTCTCTTAAGCAGAAATATAATCAGGGTTACAGGTTTTTTGTTTTTTGCTTGATTGTTTATTGTTTTTTTACTTCTCAAGTTTACAAAATCATCAAGATATTACAAAAAAATTCTAAATTAAAAATAATTATTATGAAATATTTATATATTAAATAGTTTTTATAAAAAATTAATTTCAACATGAAAAAATTATACTTTTACTGGAAAACAGTATTTTCTGTCAGATTAAGATTTGTTAAATCTCCAAAATCTGTAAAATCTCCAAATTTCCTTTGGAAAATCCACTCTGTGCCAAAACCCTGAAAGTCTGTGTTTACTGTAAGTTAACATGGACTGGGTGGATTTTGGACTTTTGCATCAGATATGGCCAATTTAGTGTCTTTTTTTTTTTTTTTGTCTTGCCCAGTTTTTGGAAGTCTGTGCTGTGGGTTATTCCAAAGTGGTGTTTGGAGAGCTGCGTTGCAAGTGGCCCTAACCAAAGGAAGGTGGTTATGGCTGGAACTGCAACAGTAAGAGATGAGGAAATGGATGAGGATTCATTGCACATACAAATTACCTCCATTTTCACCAAAGAGGAATAAACAACTGTTACAAAGTCTGACATTCTCACTGTCATCAGACACAAGCACAAATACAAAATGAGTGGCAGAGGCAAAACCGGCGGCAAAGCGAGAGCGAAGGCCAAGACTCGGTCGTCCAGGGCAGGGCTGCAGTTCCAAGGGCAGTCGTGGCCTAATGGATAGAGCGTTGGACTTGAAACCCGAGGTAACCCAAGGTTGTGGGTTCGAATCCCGGCTCTGGCAGGAAGTGTCCACGACTGAGGTGAGACCCTTGGGCAAGGCACCGAACCCCCAACTGCTTCCCGGGCGCCACAATGTCGGCTGCCCACTGCTCCACTTGGATGGGTTAAATGCAGAGAACACATTTCACTCCTCATTATACTCTGTATAATTGTGTATGTGACAAATAAAGCTCATCTGAGCTTAATTTGTATTGTATTTGTATTGTACAAATGTCTTTATACAGTTTTAAAAATACACTATATATTAAAAATAACTAATATTTTTGTTTTGTATTTGAGTAAAAAGATCAATTAACCCACTAAATATTTGTATTGTATAAGGATTATTCTCAGAGAATATTCCATGAATATGAGTGCATTTTTTTTTAGATGTTTTACTGGAAAAGAAGAAAAATACTACTTAAGAAATGTTTATTGCAACATTATTTCTTGGCAAAGCCACAAACCGTTTGCAGATAACTTATATGCTATGTACAGAACTAAACCGCAAAACATTTCACTAATTATGTAACCTAGAGGCTATAACCTGCTCTCACACATCCTAAAATGATATTGATACCATCACTGTTTAACATTTAGCATGTATTTATCAGTCCAAATTTCCACATTTTGACAACTTGCTAATCAAAAATTTGTATTAAGTAGCAGTGAGGTCAAAAGTGAAAGCAAACCAACCTAAGTGTTATGCATAAAATATGTTTATTATGTTCTGTCAACAGCAAGAGATTATTTTTTGTTTATTTATATGATATTTTAATTCCCTCAGTTGTATTGGATTCACGCATTGACGTTTAACAGGCCAGATTTCAACTGAAACCATAGAGGAGTTATGACTTGCTGACACACATTATAATCTCTTTCTTCTTATTCAGCTTACACAACAAACAGAGCTGGTCATGTGACCTGACTGCTTTGCATAAAGTGAAAAACAAACCCCCGCTCCGCCATGTGACTGCCACAGGGGCTGCCGCTTAATCATTTACAGACAGATTATGATTAAGCAATAAGTAATTACTGCTGATGCAAAAGACTTAAACTGTGATAGAGGGTTTACAGTATGTGCCTGCAGCATTAGAGGCAAATGCAGTCGGGTCAAGAGTTTACTGTAAATCACTTCCTTGTTGTTTCCATAGAGGTGCAAGGTGTCCTTAGCTGGAAGACACATGAGCAGGAACAAGCAGTCCTAAGAGTTTACTGAGACACATTTGAGACTGCAAACATGGATATTATCAGAAGAATCAGAAATGGCCTGCTGCCTGTCATTTTTCCATTTAGCAACCTTAAAACACAGAGTTAAAAAAGAAATATGATAAAAATCTAATGACCTTGAGACGACGTTCTTTAAACATTAACCCTGTTGTTTAAAGTTTCCAACAAAATGGAAAGAATGTCAACATAACAAATGAAGAAAAATGAGCCTGTCCAAAGAAGATAAACAGGAATGTGATAGAGTGAGAAAAACACATTTCATGACAGATGTCACCGCTCTAACAACCAGCATTGAGAAGCTAAAAGCGACACTACCGCTTGACTATTTTAAAAAGAGCGTAGCTATACTGTCACGGTACCGAAAAAGTTACTTTTGTCAAGCAAATTGACACTTTACATCACAGACAGTCTATATAGCTTACTTCGTAAAGCTACGCAAACACAGCTAGGGTAAGCCCCCTCCTCCCTCCACAGATGTAATGTTGGGACGCGGTTTGAATCGGTTTGTTTGTTAACATGAACAGGTTCAAATAAATGATCCACCAAATCGATCAGCAAATTGGTTTTGACTTGATTATATAAATAACAGTGTTTTGTAGATTTATTTTGTACAAATGCAACTGTGCCAGTGTAATAGAGTGCAAAAGTATTTATTATAAACCACAAACCAACCTATGAGGTAAATCACAACATACACTTTGATTTGAAACTACAAATTATTTGAAAACCACACAAAAAGACAAAGGTACATGACTGTGTACTTAAAGGTATAGTTCACCCAAATATGAATGTTGTCAGTATTTACTCACCCTCATGTCGTTCCAAACCTGTATGAGATTCTTTCTTATGCTGAACATGAAAGAAGATATTTTGAAGAATGCGGATCAAACAGTTGATGGTCCCCAATTGACTTCCATAGTACTTCTTTCCCTACTGTGCAAGTCAATGGGGAACAATAACTGTTTGGTTCTTCAAAATATATTATTTTGTGTTAAATGTAAGAATGAAACTTAAACAGGTTTGGAATGACATGAGGGTGAGTAAATGACAAAATTTTCATTTGTGAGTGAACTTTTCCTTTAATGGTGTTAGCGTGGTGAGAGTAAAAACTAGTTCAATACAGCATTGCTAATGACAAAAAAAATGTGAAATCTTAAACTATTGATTTAAATATGTTGATTATAAACAGATATTGAGAGACAATATATTTTTTATTGCAAAATATGAATATATATAAAAATATTTTATTTTGAGACTTATTCTGCATTATTAACTAAGAGTTATTTTGGTGCAATTTGCTTGACCCAGTTCTCTGATTCGTGGCAATTTCTCTGCAGAATCATGGGTAAAAATGTTTTTTTAACAGGAAATAAAATGTGGAATATGATTGAACCGTTAAACAGTTGAAACAGTACAGTGCAGGCAGGTGCCTTCAACAAAAGCTATGCCATTGATCTAAGTCTGTCTTTAAAGACTTATTATCATTTATTTATGGTTATTATTCAAAATCAATTACCCAGTGGAGGAAAATGAATGGAAAGTTGTACTTCCAAAACAAAATTGTTGCAAGCATAGCTTGCAAGCTTAGTTTCATAGTTTGTTTGTGTTTAACGCCATTCCAGCTTCTGTGGCTATTTTCATGGTGAGAAATATTATGGCTGAATTATATCATGTTTTTTATCATTTATTTTTGCAAAAAACTCCAAATCTGTATTTGGCTTAACTATATTAAAAATCTCTTCAAAAGAGTTAACTGAATTAAAAAATAAATTCTCAATGAGTTGAAACAAGCACAATCCAATAAAACATGCTTAATGGATAAAGGGATTCTGCAGAGAGAACATGTTGGAGTACAGTTTCATAGAAGCTTCCCTAACTCTTGACAACAGTGTGCTTAGAAGGAAGAAGAAGCATTTCAGAAGTACTTACTGATGTTACAAATATTGTTTTCTTTGTCATCAATGAAAACATGTTTTCAGTGGCCAAAATGTACAAGTAGGAAGCACAGTTACTAAGCATTTTGAGTTTCTAAGACCTTTTATTTGTGACAATAAAAAGAAAGAGGGGTACTGTTGAGGGATTTATACAAAGACGTTTAGTGTAGATCGCCACTGTAAGCCCACTGGTGTTCACATTGATACAGTAGCTGCATTAATCTTTCAACTCGCTCACTTCTGGCCCTGCTGAGGGTTTATCTTCCCTGTGGGCCTGTCCTGACAGGCCACATTCCACACATAGCCAGCTGAGCTCTGCTCAACACTACTGCCATCTCATCATGCACCCTCTTGTCACTCTTCCGGTGTCCTCAGGGCACTAATGGTAATTGGGTTCAAGTCTGCATTCGAAGCCAACACTCGTTAGACTGCTTCTGTTAGTTTTGTGTCACAGAATGAGTCAATCTTCCTTGAAAGATACAATGCTAAAAATAGTTTTGCACCACATGCACAAGTAAGTGAATCAGCAACAACAACACTGACAGCGAATCAGACACTCCATACAGAAAATAAAGAGATAATTGGGTTGCTACAACTGTAATCTGAACTGTAATACATTTCAAATCATTTTTAGAATAATTATCCGGTTTTGCCATTGACAATTATTTTCTCTAATTTACATGAGGAAGGAAATTGTATGTGCATACAGTTGGTAATTAATCTACACAAAACATAATCCAAACCCCACGATCCAGCTTAAATCATCTGGATTCAGTCAGATTTACTGAAAGTGCTGTTTGTGTGCCATAAGCCTCTTATTTGTTTGTATCCGTTCACATATTTCATTAGTTCTGCTCTGTGCATAAGAGATGGTCACACACACCCAAGTCATTGGAAACCAACTATAGTAACAATACACCTACAGACAAAGGGTGGAGATACAGTGACATTTAGTGTCTAGTGTTGGTTTGGAAATCATGATAAACATCCTTCCAGTCAGTTGGGTCATCAGAACAAGAAAGAAATCAAAGAAAAAGTTGAAAGGCTGAGAGGAATGAGAGCTGAACACCCACATCAGGAACGCCTGTACAAAACAAGACCATTTCTGTTTCAGCCTTCTATTTTCTTTCTTTCCATCTATCTTTCCATTTCTCTTCTCAGCTCCTATTCAGCAAAAACTAAGTGCACTTAATCTGATAACTTGGCTGGAGTGACGCCCGGATTAGCTAGGGATAGGATTCAACACAGAAAAAGGTTAAAACTGCATAACAAGCATCAACATATACAAGCCAATTACATTTTATTATAATAAATGCTGTGGAAAAAACTAATCTGACTGTGTTCTCTGTTGAGTATTCAACCCACAATGAGTCAGTCTTTCATCTAACTAAGTACAAGTACTAGGAAAACCATTAAGCATAAAATAAAGGCAATTATTAGTAATCTTAAATAGTAGGTTAGCAGCAGCATACACAGTCAAGTGAATGCCTCTTTTGGCCTAGTTTCTTAAAGAATGATAAGAGCAATGGAAACATCCCAAACCAAGAAAAGCTTTCAACGATTACACTGAAAATCCAGTTAAATCAGAATAAGCTCTTATAATCTCTAGACAATGTCAGCAACAATTTACAGTTGTTTTTATTAAGTTAAATAAAACAGCACTAGGAAATATTAACTACACGCTGCCAAAACTGCCACAGTGCAAACTCTTGCAATCCCTACTCCAAGAGTGTCTGCCATAATTTACAGTAAAATAAAATATGTCTCACACAACTGCTTCACTGACACAGCGGCAGTTAAAGTAAAAGAAAATAAATAGACTAGGTTAGATCATTTTTCGTGGCTATGTTTAAATTAGTGATGCATCAACATGCATTCCGATTTTTTTCAAGTGATTCCGATTCCGCCGATTTTTTTTTCTTTTAAGAAAAAGAATGATTCTAACCAAATAAAGTGGTTATATAGTGAATATAGATTTTATTTAACATAATATTATTATTATTTTAACATAATATTATTATATGCAGTATAATATTAAATTGTTTAAAAAATATATATATTTAAGAAAAAAGTTGCCCCCCAAATTCATGTCTGTGTGTTTCAACAATGGATGTCACCCCTTTAAGAAAAGGGAGAATTCTATTCGGACTACTTCTGTGTGTAACGGTCACTGCAGGTGCTGGTTGATCTGAGGGGGGTGCATGGGGAGTACATTCTTTCTTATAAATTTTAAAGTTAGCTAAATCTCTGAAAATGTCATGTGTTGTCATTAGTGTATGTGGTGTTATGTTGATAACTTGCAGATCTGCATATTTTAATAAAAAAAATATAAATACATACTTGTTGATATTTCCAAAATGTCCCCTGATCTTGAAATCATCATGATGGCAGCCTCCATTTTAGAAAAGTCTAGATTTAGGCTGATTTGTATGTGGTTTACTGTCTCTGGTGTTATTTATTTTCTGGTAACACAGAGCCTTTAGTAACTTGCATTATAAGGTCTGTGGTGTTATAATTACGTCTGTGGTGTTACTTCAATATGACATAGACAAAAGTGGCTGTGTCAACGTTTTTGATTAAAATTATTTAAAAATCAAATGTTCTTAAGCTTTTATTTTAATGATATGGCATTTAAACTAATTTTAAATGCCTATCAATATATTTTATTAGAAAAAACAAACAAGCATCTTTAAAATTCTGCCTTTTATTTGCCACCCCAGTTGAAGAGGGACCAAGATGGTTTTAAATTGGGTTGAAACTACATAAAACTGCCTTAAATGAAAACATTCAACAGTAACATGTGAAATTAAAGGCAACATTTGCATAGTTACAATCTAAACAACACAACCAAAACATTCAACAGTCCAAACAAAGTGTTACTTAATCAACATTTGTTGTCATTTTTTAAATTGGTGTAAAGAAAAAAGGTATGAAACAATAAAACCAAAAGGCTATATAAATAAATTATTCCAAATGTTAAATCAAATAATGTTTAGTGCAACGAGCAAAAACAAGATGCTACAGTCTGCTTTTTAAATCGAATTAAGTCAATGTAATTTTAAGGTAAAATAAAAATAATAATTACGCTACAGTATTTTAAACCTTTAGCTTTGTCAAATCATCGAAAAACCCAACATCTGAACACACACGGTCTACGCATTGTCTATTCGTGATGAACGAACGACTCGCGCACTCTGAACTAGTGACAATTAGCTCATCGGACCAGTTGAACGAAGACTCGAAAAACCCGAAGACTCAAAAAGTGAACTAATCAATTATCTTTCCTGCTCATACTGCATTAGTCATGCGATGAACGAAGACTCGAAAAAACCCGAAGACTCGAAACAGGAGAACTAATTCCAGTACAGAACATTAAGGATGGTGTGCATGCGCGACTGAACGAATCACTCCCCAAAACGACTCGTTCTTCTCGAGTCTCATTAAAGATTCATTCAAAATGAATGAATCGTTCAAACCGACCCATCACTAGCAACTTCAGCTATAGCAGCCAAGGAAAACGGCTCTTATTTGTGTGCCAGTAATGTTACACCAACGGCTGTTCGCTTCATTGTATCTGTTTTTCTGTGTTTGTTGTGGCTTCTCTGAATGTCTTCCACACAAATGACATGTTCGCAAAACTTCGCGCACTTTCGGAAAAATCGGCAGAAAAAAAAGATAAAAAAATCTTTGTCCAGTCAACCGGTGCATCCCTAGTTTAAATTGGTTGCTTGGAATCTGTACATGACTGTATCCAACGCAGAGTCAACAAGACTGGGGTGAAAATGTAATTATAACGTAGTGCCCTGGGACCGTTCTGGGAGTGTCTGCCAAATCAGATTTTCTCTCAGAAAGCTGACAACAGGGCATTCAGGGGTAGCAGCTTTTTACTACACATGTACAGGTGATGTGTGAATCTGTTTTATGACTGCAAGCACATCATTTCACTTGTCTGAAACATTTACAATTAATGCAATTCTACAACTAAAAAGTGTTTACACTGACAGTGATTCAACCACAAAGGTCACAAAGTCGCTGAGTCGCATTCCTACTCGATTTCTTCTCTCTCTCATTACCATTGATAGTTATTGCATTTATTTTTATCTGCATAAGGTTATCCTCTGTTCAACTTTGTGGCATCATCAATTGATGTTGCTCATGTCACTACAAATAACTTCCAGTCAATTTGCTGCTGCAAATCAATGTCAGTGTGAAAAGCTATTAAGCAATGGCCATCACGCATTGATATTATTGAGCAGCAAACAGTGATGCATGGTTGATAAAACCAGATTGTATGGTCAATAAATACAGATACCAGGAAAAAAACTTTCAATTGAAAACAAAGGGGTCAAACCTACCCTAGAAATAAAAAAACAGACGTATCCCAAATGACATTATCCCTTGCCATCTTCCAAGTTTACACTTGATGCCTAGTTGATTAAACCCTTGTTATAGTCAATAAATTAAGAGTTGGGTTCCACAACGCGATAAACGCCATTTTTAAAGGGGTGCCATATTGCCATTGACTGGCATTATATGACTTACAGACTGCAACGGTTTGAGTTAAAAATCTTTGTTTTTGTTCTACTGAAAAAACAAAGTCACCTACATCTTGGATGCCCTGGGGGTAAGCAGATAAACATCACATTTGTATTTCTGGGTGAACTACCCTTTTAACAAAATTGAGTTTCCGCCAGTGTTGTATCTGGTCAGCATTGAAAAGTACATTTTTAATTTTACGCAAAATGCGATATCTGCGTTGTTATTCTGTTATGTTTTTATTCAAATTAATCAAAGTGAATTTATAGCGTTTTGGAACCAAACTCTTCAAATACTGATACAAAATAAAACTCAATTAAAAGAAAAGGGATCAAATCTAGCATGAAAATCGAGAAATATGGACGTGTCCCAAATTACAACATCAACCCCTTGCCATCCTCCAAGTCTACAATTGATGCCTGGTTGATAAACCCAGCTTTTATGTTCAATAACAACTGATACCAGAACAAAACTTTCAATTAAACAAAAAAGGGTCAAACCTATAATAGAAATCAAAAATATAATGGACGTGTCCCAAATGGCAACATTAGTCCTTGCCATTTTCCAAGCTACACTTGATGCTTGGTTGATAAATCCAGCTCTTAAGGTCGATCAATACTGATACTAGAACAAAACTCTCAATTAACATAAAGGGGTCAATCCTTGCCTAGAAATCGAGAAATAATGGACATGTTCCAAATGACGGTGTCAACCCATTACTGTCTTCTAAGTCTACACTTGATGTGTAAAAGTGTAGCCTAAAACTTCAGAAATAATGGACGTTATTAGTCCCCACTGTCCTTTGCAAGGATTGTTGGGTAATATTCCACTGTGAAGTCCATAAAGGTTAACAAAAGGTTTAAAAAGAGCCCCCTTCTCAAACCTAACATGACAAATAGGACAGTATACGGTCTTGTGGATTTCATGAATGTGCAGATGCAAAGACCACAAGGCCACTCCACATTAAGTGTGTCATTCGGGATGGGGCCAGCACACATTTCACACACCGATGCTTGCACTTAAATAGCTTCTTAAATCAACATTGTGGAGAGGAGCACTGGGGAACCATTGAGTGCTTCCCAGCAAAAGATGTAAGATGGCGCCGAGGATGGCACTGCGAGCTCCAGGAAAACTTTGCAGTTTTTCGTATGTTTTACGTGTTAGATGTTGTTAGTATAACTGTCTACAGAGACACGCTCTAAAGATTGGTTCCTCCGTCGCGCAACGCAAAACTTTGAGTTTTTGAAAGGATCGTTCACAGGGCATCAGAGCCCTTTGTCTGGGTTGTGCAACCGAAGAAACGCAGACGACGCCGAAAAAGAGGAAAGAGAGCTGGCGTTCTACAGACTGAGACACCGTGCTTTCCGACCTCCTCTTCCTACAATTTTGCTGGCTAATCAGTCAGATAATAAACTCTGCGAACTGCGGGCGCGCATCTCATACCAACGAGAAACAAGGGACTGCTGCGTTATTTGTCTCACAGAAATGGATGTCTGCTATTGTTCCAGACTCAGCCATCGAGCTCACGGGCTTCTCCGTGCATCGCTCGGACCGAATGGAAGAGCTCACAGGGAAAAGCAGAGGTGGGGGTGTTTGCTTCTACATTAACAACTCGTGGTGTGATGAAAGAAATATACACTCTATTAAATCCTTCTGCTCCCCTGATCTGGAATTTCATACGCTGCTGTGTCGACCATTCTGGCTACCATCATAAACGGCTGTTTATATCCCCCCCCATACCGGGCACTGGGAATTGTTATTTATTTCATGGGGGACTTTAATAAAGCCAACTTCAGGAAAACAGCTCCAAAATACTTTCAACACGTCACCATAAACACGCGTGGTGACCCTCGACCATTGTTACACTCCTTTCCGGGACGCGTACAAACCTTTCGGCAAATCAGATCACTCCTCCGTCTGCTTCTGCCTGCTTATAGCAGAAACTGAAACGTGAAGCACCCACCCTCAGGACAATACAATGCTGGTCGGACCAATCGGACGCTACACTACAGGATGTTTTGATAACGTGGATTGGGACATGTTCCGTGCGGCACTGATGACGACATAGAGGCGTACTCAGAACGGTCACGTGTTTCATTGTATAGATGATGTAGTTCCGACCAAAACAATCCGCATCTACCCCAACCAAAAACCGTGGATTAACAGCGATGTTCGATCAGCCCTCAGCGCGAACATCTGCCTTTAAATCCGGAAACGCTGAAATACAAGCCAGCTACGGTCTCAGGAGATCCATCAAAGCAGCCAAACGACAATACAAAAACAAAGTTGAAGAACAATTCAACAACAATAATCCTAGAAGCATGTGGCAGGGCATCAACAACATCACAGGCTTTAAAGGAATAAACCAGCTACTGTGAACATTGCCGCCTCTCTACCGGACGAGCTCAACACCTTTTATGCTCGGTTCGAGGCTGTGCCCACACAGACGGCTGCTGTAGAAGAGGTGAGTCCACTCTCGCTTTCTGTCGCGGATGTAACCCGATCCTTCAAAGAACATCCGTAAAGCCGTGGGCCCGGACGGTATACCAGGCCGTGTGCTCAAAGCATCCAGCTCGGGGTTTTTACAGACATTTTCAATCTGTCCCTCTCTCTGTCTTGTTCCCGCATGCTTCAAAAAATCCCACTACAATTTTGCATACCGCAGTAACCGTTCCACAGATGATGCTATTGCCTTTTGCACACTGCTCTCTCCCACCTGGAAAATGAACACTTATGTGAGGATGCTGTTCGTGGATTATAGCTCGGCATTTAACACCATAGTGCCAGCCACACTGGTTGCGAAGCTCCACACTCTGGGACTACAGATCTCTGTGCAGCTGGATCCACTTCCTGACAGGCAGAAGTCAGGTGGGAATGGGCAACAACACCTCATCTCCCCTGACCCTCAACACTGGTTGCGTCCTCAGCCCACTCCTGTACTCCCTTACACACACGACTGTAGCTCCAATGTCATCCCAAATTTGCTGATGACACAACGGTGATAGGCCTGATCACCGACAACGATGAGACGGCCTACAGAGAGGAGGTGAGTACCCTGACTTGGTGTCAGGAGAACCACCTCTCACTAAACATCGACAAGACCAAGGAGCTGGTGGGATTACAGGAGACAGAGCAGAGAACACACACCCATCACCATCGACAAGGTGGGGGGTGAGCTTTAAAGCGTTCACTCACTGAGGATCTCACATGGTCTGCTCACACAGATGCAGTGCTGAAGAAGCACATCAGCGCCTCTTCTTCCTGAGACGGCTGAGGAAGTTTGGAACGAGCCCCAGAATCCTCAGATCCTTTACATGCACTGTGGAGAGCATCCTGACCGGCTGCATCACCGCCTGGTTTACCGCTGGCAACCGCAAAGCCCCAAAGGTCGTGCGAACTGCCCGCCACATTGTTGGAGGTGAGCTTCCCCCTCCAGGGCATCTACACCAGGCGGTGTGCAAGGAAAGCCCGGAGGATTATCAAAGACTCCAGCCACCCGTCCCACATCAAGACGTCTCCGCAGCATTCCCGCACTAGCCGACTGAGGGAGAGGCTATCAGTGAACAGTCACAATGACCCACCCTACAACACACTCCCACTCACACAACATGCCATGCACTGCACTTTAACACAGTTCTACCGGACTACACGCACACACTGCACTATACAAAGCACACCCACGACATTGCATGCATTATGTTGCACCTTGCACATCTACCTGTTGTCTGTTGCACAACCAATCTGCTGTAAATTTATAATCTGTTGCACCTTCACATTATTACATTACATAATGTATAGATTGTGTACATACGGTGTATAATGTGTAGCTGATAACTAAGTATGTCTATAGGTACACTATGTGTACTGAGTATATGTATGTGTATTTTGCACACTGTCCTCTGTACAGTCTGTAAATATGTACTGTCCATATGTAAACTGTTGTTGTTTTTTTGTTGTTTTTTGCACTGTGGAGCACGCTCGTAAGAATTTCACTCACCAAGGCACTTGTGCTGTGGTGATGTGACAATAAAAGTGATTTGATGAGGACTCGTAGACCTGGAGAGTGAGATATAGATTGAAGCTTTCAAAAGAGGTGTTGAGTAACTCTATGATTGTGAGAAAGCCTTTCATTAATCATGAGGGTGGTGGTAGTTATCAAGCTAACAGCTTGGTCTCCCCCTCATGTTTTAAGGAACACAGTATCAGGATGGAAAACCATAGTGAGCTACACAGCACAGGTCAGGCAGGGATTCCTACATCGTGAACCCAAAGCTGGGGTTCAGATTCCACACTCCCTCCTGTCAGGGCTAATTTAGAAGGAAAAACAGACAATGAGACCACCATCCCCCTCTCGACACTTGCACAAACTGCACACACACACACCAGTCAAAAGCATGAGCATTTCTCTCCACACTGACACTCCCATCTGAGAGGCCAGGCCAAACTGGGTTTAACAGAATGGTGAACATTTTATCAGGGGTTCATTATCCTAGCCTGGCCCTGGCTCAAACCCAACCCTATCCCATGTACATCCAGTTAAACTCAAATTACTGGCATCTAGATCATATTGTTGTAAATGTAGATATTTATTTTTCCTAAGGATGCACAAAATTTAATTATCGTTTTTGGATAAATCATATTCTAAATATATACATTTCTCATTTTAATTTAATTTAGATTACCTTTGCGGTCACTAATGTTCACCTAAAGTTAATTGTTAAAACCCCTAATCATTTAATAACTCTGCACAATGTAATCTTTATCAAATGTCAAAATATTTATACTTTTGTCATACTATACATTAAAATGGTTGTGATGCATCAATTTTCACTTTAAATCAATTTGTTTTTGTTTTTACTGTTGTATTTTTTTTTATTATTAAAACAAAATAGAATAGAATTCTAATATTGACCACTTTTTAGTTAAAATATTAGATAAAACATATTTATAAAACAAATATTAGATGAAAAACTTAAAACTTAAAATTAGAAATGGTGCCTTGGCAACTAACTTTAAGTACTAAATATATAAACTATATTAAATTCAAATTAAAGCTATATAAATATAAACGAAAACTAATAAAGATGACAAAATAAAATAAGAAATAAAATAACTAAACTAAAAAATTTAATAATAAATATATATTTTTTTAATTATATTCAAAATATTAATAAATGCATAATAATAACACAATATTAAAATAAGTAGAAAAATAATACTGGTTATCAGGCATAGCATAGAAATACTTAAAATACTTAGATTATCTGCATAGGCCAGAATTTTAAATAAAATACTTTTTTATCAACTGTACCTTTATGCATTTTAGAAAAAGCAAGGCCTGATTTGACTTTTAATGCACTCACCCACATTAAGCTCAAACGCAGCAGGCATGTTTGCAGATGGCAGTCTGAACTTGCCTCAGCCTGGGGGTCACAAGAGTTGTGTTGGCCACGGATAAGAGATGGAAGGAGCTCAGTGGAGAGATCCCGCTGAACTCTGAGACCCCGACTGACAGGAAATGACACCTGACTCAGATGTATGCGGCTCGCTGACTCCTTTGACCACTGCGAATGCTAACATGATCCTATACTCCCCCGAGGCTAGAGACATCCTCATGAAACATGTCAATTTTGCTGAAGCACAAAGGATAATGAGTTATGGTGAGATAATAGGTTTTATACACTTTACATAGCCTACTATCCATCTTTCTCCATTCACATAAACTAAATCACTTAAAATTGTACTATCCACTTTGGACATAAATATAACACAACACAGACAAAACATACACTATATTGCCAAAAGTATTGGGTCACCCCCTTCTAATGAAAGGTCCATGAGTACAAATCTTAATGTTTAAGCATATAATGATATTCTAGGGAATCTAATTTTATAGTAACAGTTTGGACAAGACCCTTTTCTATTCTAATATGACAGTGTCTCTGTGTATAAGACACGGATCAAAGAGAAATGATGATTCAGTCAGTGTGGAAGAACTTGACTGGTTGCTGAAAGACAAGTTCCTAATCCCATGCTGAACATCCTTGCCTCTGGTGTGATTTTAAATACAGACCTTGTAGCATTAAAACTCATCTACTAAAGTAGTCAAACCTTTCATTAGAAGGGGGTGACACAATACTTTTGGCAATTTAGGGTATAAATTCAGTGATGTGAAAGCATTACATGGCAAAAGTGTATCAAAAGCGTTGCACTGAGGATGCTATCAGTCCCTCCCTTGCCCTGCTGTTGCCATGGCAACCAGCACATGTATCGTCGACCGGCATTCAACCCTCTTTTTTGCACTAATCCAAGGACAACTACAATAAAAATATTATTATTATTAACTTGCGTTTTTGATGACTTCTGTCTAACAATTTTCAGATGACCCAGTGAAATGAGAATCTGTCAGCTTAATATAAATCCTGCAATCCAGAAGGTGAGCCACACCCTCTTATTAAAAACCATTTAATATTTAAAGTAGATTTTAGCCTATGAGACATTTGATAGGTCAGCAGAATTCTCCCTTTATATCAGCCCGAATATTTACATTAATTATGAACGACACCATCCAGAGCTCTACGGCTGAAAGATGGCAGTATCAAAGAATAAATGATAAAATAAAGGACAAGAGAGAGAGATAAAGCTTCAGAAGCTACTGCTTTGAACCCATAACTGCCTCAATCTTAACCCAGATACCTCTGAGGGGGGGTAGTGCTTGAAACAGATGGGACCAGCAACATTTTGAACAGAAGACCATAAGCGATCTCGATATGACAGCTCAGAGCATGAAAGATACTGTGAAAATAATCACTCATGCTTGAGTTAAGCATCCAAATAACTTGTTCTCCTATAAGCACGTCCCATGAGAATAAATGCAACCAAAAAAAATGCTCAAGATAAGGAATACAGCAAGGAAAGACTTGTCAATTTGTAAAAGCAGTTTGCTTTCAAGGTGATCTCCGCTCACCCATTCCAGTCATATAAAAATGGATGCCTGCAACGCTTTTAATACTCCCATATTTTTATTGTATGCATAATTCGGATGATTAAAGGAGAGCCGCACGTCTTGTCACCTCAGCGGACACACTGCAGAGCCGTACACGTCCACAGCACTCAGTGAGAGAACGCACACCTGCCCTTCAAGGCTTTACGAGCTATTAAAACAGCTCAGCTGCCGTCACAGCTAAAGAACAACACAGGAAAATGCACCACAAACGTTCATTCAGACTGTCATGAGATTGAAAAACCTCTGCTTGTGTTAACTTACCCTTTATGCCTTTGCTTACGGTCCGTTTAATGTTACATCCCTCAAGAGGAAACAAGACTGGCTCCAGAAGCGCAAAGGATCTTCTCTAAAATGCTTGAGAAGAATGTAAATTCAAGGATGTCACTTCAGTCATTCTGAACATAAATGTGCCGTAGATCAGTCCCAGAACGCTTCCATATTCGAGAGCCGGCGTGAGCGATCCTCACCGGCTGACCCGTAAACACACATGCAGCGTCTCCCTGCTGTTCAACAGACCATCTCATACAAGCGCAGCCCCTCGTCTTTTCCTTTCTCTCTCTCTCTCTGAGGACACAGGCACAGATGTTACTATCGACAAGACACGCCTCTTTCTATCACCCAGGTCTCTCATAGGATACAGGCAGAGTAAGACTCCGCCCACTGCTCTTCACTTCTTTCCCTGCTTTCTCTCTCTCCTTGCGTTCTGCTGCAGCACTGTTTACAGTTTAGAGAAGGGCTGTGAAATGGACAACCCAGGAGTGCGTGTGTTCACTGCTATTTGTTTGAGTGCGTGTGTGCACTTAACCGTATTTTAATTTGTACCTAGAAGTGAGCTATATCTGATAAAACCTTTTGGAATATCCTCATTTATAAAAAAAAAAATTCTGTAAAGGTTAGATTTTATAGCTATAGCTATATGCAAAAATAATAGAATCTATGGAATGTTCTCACATTTACCAAATCAAACGTGTGTGTGTGTGTGTGTGTGGGGGGGGGCGCTTAAAGGGATAGTACACCCAAAAATGAAAATTTCTGTATGATTTACTCACCCTCAATCCATCCTAGTTGTATATGACTTTTTTCTTTCAGATGAATACTATCGGAGTGATATTAAAAAATGTCTTGGCTCTTCCAAGCTTTATAATGGCAGTGAATGGCTATTGAGATTTTGAAGCCCAAACAAGTGCATCCATCCATCATAAAAATTACTCCACACAGCTCTGGGGAATTAATAAAGGCCTTCTAAAGCTTTCATAAGAACATGGTGTTCCAGTGGATGATACAGGACATACGCATGGGCACAAATACATCGAAATGTATTTAAAATAAAAATACAAAATACTGTGTGGAAAAATGTATTTAAATACAAATACTGTATTTTGAAAATACACAAAATACATACTTTATCGCTCTGACATGTCAATAACTCCTGTCCACTTTAAACTCCACAAATATATTTGCATATCACTACAATATAAAATAATATAGAAAAAGTTCAATCGATTTACACTTTATATCATCGCCAACATTTATATTGTCATATCGCTATAGCAAGCAGTAATGATTAAAGTTTAATGAACACATTTCATTTGACTAGCTCCTTGATAAAACCAAAATCTGACCAAAAAAAAAAAACTATCAAGACTGACTAGTGCTAATGCTATGTTCCCCTTGCTAGGGCTCTTTTTTTCCTTCATGTTATTGCTAACTAAAAGCAAATATTTTAGCCTTAATCAACAAGTACAAATGACCATGACATCCTTAGCTTATCTTATGCTGCCTTCCCAGGCTATATTTTCTGTGTGTATATATATGACTTTTATAGTTGGAAATTGGACATGAATAGGAGGGGAAAACAGTTGCTACTGGGACAGATATGCCTTTTTCCCCACAAAAGCAATACCACCTTGTTTTAATGTTAAAGTTATTCACACAGTGCAATAACCATTTCATGCATTTTGTATGTTTTATACACAGCAAAACAGCATGTTTTTGACTGAAAATCCAGAATCGTCAACAAGCTAACTATAAAGATAGCACTGTGAATGTTTAGTTGTCAATGAATGGGATGCTACATTTTATTCTAAATTAAAGGGTCATATGATGCGATTTCAAGTTTTCCTTTCTCTTTGGAGTGTTACAAGCTGTTCGTGCATAGATAAGATCCTTGAAGTTGCAAAGACTAAAGTCTCAAAACCAAAGAGATATTCTTTATCAAAGTTAAGAAGACTCAACCACGCCCATCTAAAACAGCTCATTTAAACAACCCCCACCCCCCACATGTCTACATCACGTTGTGTGGAGATTTGCAAAACACCGCCCAGATGTATACGTAATGAAAGAAGGCCGAACTACTATTCTCGCTGTGTTATTCTATCTGCCACCGGCGCCATGTCCTGTAGACGCTCTTTCGTTGTGAAAGTGAAAGTACTTTGTTTGGGCTTCCAAAAGTGGACACAACTAGAAATCAGTGGTTTCAGACATTGTTCCAGAACAGTTCAAGCCAAATATTAGTATGTGTGCTGCGCAATTTATGACGGACTGTTTCTTGAACCTGGAAGAGTAGCTTACAGTGCCAGCTGTGCACAAAGTCTGTTTCTATAAAGTGAGGCAACTCCAACTTTGTAAGGACAATCTGACGCTTCGGACTCACAGCCTGTAAGTATGATTTGTTATTTAAATAATTTGCCACAGACAATTCAAATGTTGTTTGTCATTTCTCCGATCACAAATCCAGACATGGTATTGTTTACGTAAAAATATAGTATAAGTCATTATAATCAGTAAATGTGTCCCCACTGGATGCAACAAATGCCTCGTTTTTAATGGGTTTTATTGTTTTTGTGTCGTCGCGCCAAGACACGGCATCACAATACGGTAAAGGGCGCAACATTTCTGTCTCACGCTTGAGGTATTCTGCAAATCTCAATGCACTGGATAGCTGGCCAATCAGAGCAGGTCTCATTCTCAAAACGATGAGCTTTGTAAAAATCAACGTGTTTCAGAAAGGCGGAGCAAAGAGGAGCAACAATAATGTACAGTATGTGTAAAATAATGTAAGGTTTTTTTAACCTTAAACCGTATAAATACATTGCATTACACCAAATACACAAAATAATGTTCTTTTTAGCAACGTCATCTGACCCCTTTAAATATCTTGAATATCTACGATTTTGGCTTCAATAAGATTTTCCCAGGAAAGCTGGTGTCTATTCAGTCCAACAGAAAAGCACTTGAATTGCTTACAAGCTTGTAATCAGGAATTCTGAAATTGGAAGTAGGACATTTTGATAGCACAGAAAAGCCAGTATTATTGCTTATTTCCTTTCAGGAATCCAGAAAATGTCATTACCCAATTTCAGATGGAGTCATACAGCTGCAGCTCACATGAATGAAAGTGGCATGTCTGAAATAGTTGATACAGGAAATCAGCTGTCTAAAAAAGAGGTTGATTTTCAAAACACATTAGATTTAAAATAGTATTTTGTATTTCAAATACGTATTTTAAATACATGTATTAGAAATACTGCGCATAGATAGAGAGTATGTCTATAAAGTTACACAAACGCATTGATTCACTTCAGAAGCTTGGAAGAGCCAGGATATTTTTTAATATAACTCAAATTGTATTCGCCTAAAAGAAGAAAGCCATACATACCTAGGATGGATTGAGGGTGAGTAAATCATGGGGTATTTTCATTTCTGGGTGAACTATCCCTTTAAGAGAGAGTGAAAGACTTAATGAATCGGTGGATTTAGTAGGCTAATCATCATCTTAATTCTTTTGTAGAGAGTATGTTAGCAGATGCCTTCAGTTGAATCCAAATAAAAAAAGCACAAAGCCAAAATAAGTCATGTAAGAGAAAAAAGAAGCACATGATCAATCAACTAATCAGTCTGTTGAGACCAAAGAGTCCAACAATACAGAGCAACTTGTGGAGAAATGTTTGTCCAACAAAAAGCTAGAATGACAATGTCCCCTCCCCCTAATACCACCTGCCACTGACAAGCATTAGCAAGTTGCATGTAAGTATCTTGGGTCCCCAGGCTGTGGAGTACTAGGCATGGGGCAAAAAATATATTATGAATTCATTAGTTTGAAAAAAAAATACCGTTTTCACAAAAATATTAAGAGATGTTCCTTAAGCACCAAATCAGCATATTAGAATGATTTCTGAAGGATCCAGTGACTCTGAGGACAGGAGTAATGACTGCTGAAAATTCAGTTTGTTCCCACAGGAATAAATTACATCTTCAAATATATTAATATAGAAAACAGTTATTTAAAATAGTAATAATTTTTCACAATTTCACTGTTTTTAATTGATTTTATAAAATGCAGCCTTGGTGAACGTAAGAGACTTCTTACAAAATTTGTATTTATTTTTTTACTTGTACTGACCCCAAACTTATACTAAACATTTTTTATATTAAATATGCATTGCAGAGACGTCCAGGAAATGTATTAAAGCTGACATAAATCATTTATTTAAACAATTCAGTGAAACAACTAAACATCTGAACTTCGCCCATCTTTGAATGGACAAATGGTCTAACTTAAAGCTAAAAGCTTCAACAATTTTCTTCTTTAAGCAGCAGAAAATTGGATTAATGGCTTAAATAGCTAACTGAGGAAAATCTGATGGTAGGGGGTGTAATAACTATTGTTGGTTTTTGGCAGAGGAGACCGTGTGGCAGCTGCAGACATACTAACTGTGGAGACCAGGGAACAAAACACTGAAGCTACCCTCCTGTGGAGCTTGTGGAAAGCTTGTCTGAAAGTACCCACAACCTCTGCCGACCCTCGGTAATCAACCGATGACAGCCTGAACACAGTGGAACAAGTGTGGTAGTTGTCAATCAACTGATAATTAAGAGTGTTTGCTCTTCCTGTCTGTCCTAGTTCTGTGTTTATGGTAGTTAAGCATGACATGTACAGAAGTCTCTAAGCTAGAAGTTCAGAGCCTACAGTTGTAGCCTGGAATGTATAAACAAACTAACATACGACCAAACAATATTCCTTACAGAGGTCCATGGCTTCGGAGACAGCATACTGTATATGGATCGTATTTTGGTCCCTCCGGGAAAAGCTTTTACTTGTGTTTAATTTCCACATAAGGTTTGGTTAATAACTGACAATGTGTACAGAATATGCTAACAGCTAAACTCGGTTCACCTGTTTAATCAACCACACGGTAACATGACAGGCATCTGCTTCCTTCTCAAAAGCACTGCCAGCAGCTGCAAAAACAGACGAGCCCCATTCCCATTGGAATAGCCACAAGAGAGACTGGAAGAAAGCTTATGGCTATGAAGAGTAGAGGGTGGGCTATTAGGCTGGAAGCTAATAGGGTTGTAAAGCAGGGTGCAGATCTTTTATGTGGAAGTGCTATAGACGTTTTGGTAAGCTGATATTTTAAGATTGAAATCATTGGATTTGTAAACTAATAACGTTTTGGCCAATACAAATATCTACAGACTCATCAATGTTTTAAAAAATTCTGATATAAATTAAATGTTTACAGTAAATTCTACAAGTGAAAATGGGACAGACAAGCAGACTAGACAGACAGGCAGACAGGCAAGGCAGGCAGGCAGGCATGCAGGCAGGCAAGACAGGCAGGCAGGCAGGCAGCGGACAGACAGACAGACATGCTGACAAGCCAGACAGACAGGCAAGGCAGACAGACAGAGACAGACATGCTGACAAGGCAGACAACAGGCAGGACAGACAGGCAGACAGACAGACAGACAGACAGGCAGGCAGGCAGGCAACAGGCAGGCAGGCAGCAGGAGGCAGGCGACAGACAGACAGACATGCTGAACAAGCCAGACAGACAGGCAGGCAGACAGGCAGGACAAGGCAGACAGACAAGGCAGACAAGGCAGACAGACAGGCAGACAACAGCAGGCAGACAGACAGGCAGGCAGACAGGCAGGCAGGCAGACAGACGACAGACAGACAGACAGACAAGACAGACAGACAGCAGACAGACAGACAGACAGACAGCAGCAGGCAGACAGACAGACAAGACAGACAGACAGACAGACAGACAGACAGGCAGGCAGACATGACAGACTGACAAGGCGGCAGACAGGCATGCAGGCAGGCAGGCAGACAAACAGCAGGCAGACATACAGACAGCAGACAAGGCAAGGCAGACAGTCAGGCAGGCAGACAGACAGGCTGACAAGGCAGGCAGCAGACAGGCAGACAAGGCAGGCAGACAGGCAAGGCAGGCAGACAGGCTGACAAGGCAGGCAGACAGGCAAGGCATGCAGGCAGGCAAGGCAGACAGACAGGCAGCATGTATATATCTAAGACAAATATGTTATGTTTATATATTAAATATATTTATAAATTATATGAATATACATATATGCATGTAAATACATGTAAATATTTAAAAAATATATACATGCATGTTCGTGTGTGTATTTATATACACATAATAAATATACGCAGTACAAGGTTATTATTATAGTTTTGAATTTTTTAAGTAGTTTTTTTATATCGTTTTCAAATTCCTATAAAATTCAGTTTAGTTTTTATTAGTTTCATTAATATTTGTGTTAGTTTTAGTTTAGTTTTTATTTTGTGAACATTTTCATTTAGTTTTTATATAGTTTAGTTTCCGTTTTAGTTTCAGTTTTAATTCAAGTTTAGAAGAATCAACGGATCACTTCCAGAGCGAAGGCCATAGAAAGACGCAGGCTAGGTATGATTAAACCTTAGTGAGGCAAACGTTTAGCAACACAAAATGAATGCATGCTGAGATTGAGTATTGATTGATGGTAAAAGTATACAAATATACACCAAAGGAAGCAGTCAAACCTTTTTACTAAATAATTCTACACAAGTTGGGCTTAATGTCATATCTAATGGTGTGTTGAAATATTTAATATGAAAATAAATGCCTAATAAATAAATATCCTAAATTGATTATGTCTTTTTTTTTATTATTAACCATAATCATGGTATTGTAACTGTCGGGTGTTGCTCACTCTTCCGTGAACAGCCGCACATAAATCATAACTGGGACTAATGAAATTCAATAATAACGGCAATCGCATTTAGCAGTAAAGGCTCATATTTGAATATGTTCTTTTATTTATTAATGAAGAATTATAAACGTGTGTATGGTATGATTTAGCCTATGCATATTTGTTCGAAAGTTTGGCAGTGATCACAAGATGCTAGGCCAAGTTTTGTATTGTTTACAGAAAGGTGCGTTCTCATCTTTTTTCTGTTAATTATCACGTTACTCTGCATGTCTGTTTTTCTTCAAAGCACCAACTTGTCTAATGTTGGTTTCATTGATTGTGTTACGTGAGAAAATAAATAATTTTGCCAACCTGATGTTGTAGATTAATGCGGGTTCGGTTCGGGTCGCAAGTCTCGCGGTCTTTATGTCAAACGGTTCTGGTCTGGTATAGAAATAAATTAGTGCTGCTGTCGGATAACGGGTCGGGTGTTCTGTTAAGTACTGCTGGTGCACGTTTACCAAACAGGACCGGTGCAGGACTCGGCTTTAAACTGCTTTGCGTCTCTCCGTCAGATAACCCCATGTGCTTGTGATGCGCCATTTACAGGTCTTTCCCTAAACCGCCACACAGCTCATATATTTTTCTGCCAAGGGGTGAGAAGGTAGCCAATGAAAACAATTATTTATTTTTGTTAATTATTATTTTATTTCAGTTAGTTTTTCAATAACTGTTGTTAGGTTCATTTCGTTTTAGTTTTTTTTTAAGATTTTGACATTTTTATTTTATTTCAGTTTACGAAATAGTTTTTTCATCAATCGTTTTCGTCTTAGTTTTAGTTTACGAAAATAACCTTGACGCAGCACACACACATATATCATGTAAACAAAAACTTGTATTTTGGATGCGATTAATCACGGTTAATCTTTTGACAGCACTAAATATAATATAATATAGCCTAATATAATATATAACTGTCCAATAACCATTAAGGCTCCATTATATTGTGCATCCCAACCATAGATGAAAATTATTTTATAGACGACTATAAGGTCTAAATCAACAATCATCAGACATTAAATCAAGGCCACTGAAATAAGTAAGCTGCCCATTTTAAGCTATTTAGATTATTATCTCTTATTGTGGCTATGAAATGGATTTGTTTGAAAATCTGCTTAAATCAGACAAGCAACAGAATGGAAACTTGTACTTGATGTATTGGCAGGTCTGGTCATGCCTCTGAGCTCCATCCCTGTGTGATGATGAGGGCGAGGCCTCCATCCCGGGGCGGCTCTGGCTGCAAAACCACTTCAAAATACATTTTATGTGACCGAAATGGTCGACTGTTTTCAATGACCACACAACACATCATCATGATTACCTCAAACAACAGCTGGATTGCTGTCTCAGACAAGTGATGATGACAACATTGTACTTCATTGACAACATTGTAATCTCAGCCCTATAATTGAAAATATCTCCCAGACACAGCCATGTTTCTATTGCAATTTAGGTTTAAAGAGCTGTGGCCAATTGAATTGACGTACATGGAACACCTTCAGAATTTTCACAAGACACTTTTGACAGGTAGAATAACAAAAAAATAATAAAATGCACCACAGACTACTTACTGTAGCGAAATGGATGATTTAGCTCAGTTCCTAAAATGCACAATTCGCTGCCAAAATCTGTGGCATGTTCTGCAAAATCAACTGCCGAACAAGCTCAGAGACGTGCCATCAGAGCCAGAACGAGATCTCAATCTCCTCTCTCAGAGATAGACATCTCCTGAACAACCCGCACGCCTGCAGCACAATGCCACGTCTGGGCCGCAGCTGTGCAGACACCGAGGACTTGTTCTGTTTCTCTGTTATGGAGTTGTTTCCGCCTGTAAGTGAGCTGAATCAAAGTTATCTGACGGTGATCCCCGGGAGTAATATACTTCATAAGGTGGTAAAACCATTTAAATCTGGGTGCAGATCAAGGGCTATTCACACCAAATGCAAAATGAAAATGTGAAACACATGGCTAATCAAGGGCTATTCACACCAAGCACATATTCATCAGTCATTTTAGTACAATTGAATTATTTTATTAGTAGAATTAGTTAATAATAATATTTTCCATTCTTTCATTTTAGTTAAGTTTTCAGTCATTTTGTTGCCTGTTTTGTAATTTGTATTCATTTTTTTATGCTTGTAGAGTTTTTATAGTTTTGTATTTTATTGATTAATTTTAATTGTTTTATTATGTCAAGATAAACTAAATGAAAATGAGAAATGTTTTTTCGGCAACTACCTGAAATAAAATCTGTTTAAGTTTGGTAACACTTTAGCATATGGAACAATTCTCACTATTTACTAGTTGCTTATTAGCATGCCTATTATAAAAATATTGGCTGTTTATTAGTTCTTATAAAGCACATATTCTGCATGACCATATTCTACCCAATACCTAAACTAAACAACTACCTTACTAACTATTAATAAGCAAATTAGGTTTTTGAGGCAAAAGTCATGTTTAATGGTTTGTTAATGGGAGGATTGGACCTTAAAATAAAGTGTGACCTTAAGTTTTATTAGCGTTTAGTTAACATTTATCTTATTGTAAGTAACACATTTTTAAGGACTAAATGGCAATTTTTTTATTCACTCCAGTTCAATAGATTGATAAATGCACCATCCAGGACAAGCAATAAAATAAAAACTTATTTTAAAATCTTATGACTTGAAAATTGTTCTACAATAGCAAACTAATAGACTAATAGTAAGAACAGAAAAGTTTTTTGTGTGCTGTCATTGTGAACTTTTAACATGTGGCATTAATTAAATATCTATTTAATGTTGCAAATATCATTATGAAAACATTTCTGGCATATCTAACTCTAAGAAACACTGTGCATGTTGCTGTTTCAGCCCACCAATTACACTCACACATGGCAAATTTAAGATGTGCTTTTCCACAGAAACCACAGATCCAGTTCTCTCAGCTTTGAGACCCCTTCATATCTGAAATTAAATGCTTGAGAAGTGCTCTACTCACCCTCACCAAGCTTCTAATTACCCGTGGTATCATGAGATCGGCCGCTCATGGACCGTTCTTGATCACTCACAGTCCTGTAATCTTCTGCCCTCCAGCCCTACATACTATAGAACTCAGAAAAAAAGCATCACTCTCACGCATAAGAACAAGCGAATAGTTTTAAATTTGAGCTACCACAGATTTTAATCATACCACTAGATGACGAGTACAGCATTATCTGTATCTGTATCTGTTAACCATATTAATTATCTTATCTGTACTCGACTGGGCGGGGCCAAACCCAGCAGGATTTAATGGACTGTGGGTCGGTTTTGTCTTGAAATGGGCGGGACATTCACCGGTATGTTATTTTAACACATTGATATGGTTGATCATGGTTATATTTAATTCTGATTAAAACTATTACATGACACATCAGCATTGACTTCAGATCAATGGTTTGATCACGATCACAAACGAACTATATACACAAGTTTCAACAATGAATACAACACATGCGGTTGTAATTATGAAGTAAAATGTAATGAACTAGAGTTTTCACTCACATAACTTTCAACTTTTAATTTTTTTATGATCCGTGTTTTAATTTTTTTTGCTTCTATTTTATTTCCACACCAGGTGTGTTGTGTGTGTTGTGTGTAGCTAATTAATGTAATAGTTTTACCACTACTTCCTCCTTTTATGAATACAGCAAAGTGCCAGACACTCAGTGCGTGAATACTGGTTAGAGCCCCTGACGGTAAAAAAGAAAAAAAAATCTCCGACAGCAGACTCGAGCCGCATTCTACCAAGCACCACGTGGAACAAACCCCACGTTACCATCTACTGGTTATAAGTAAGTACTACATCCAAAGTAAAAACAAACCTGAAGCGAAGAAACCTAAAGTTAACGGAAAACCGCGAACCTGAGTGACTGAGGAAGACACGCGCTGTTCCTTCTCAGTGTTCTGTGTGTGAGTGAGCCAGCGGGACCAGCAACACTACATCTGTATGTGTAGGGAGGGGCGCTGTGACTCCTATCACAGAACGCATCACAGTCGCTACCCAATGAGAATTTTTAATCATCCGAGCACAGAATGACTCGTATTACTCGTATGATACTTTAAGTGCTTAATCCACCGGATACTCGTTCAGGCCGAGTATCCGTCAACACACACACCATTCTTAATCTGAGAGGAATCGCAAGCACTGACAGAAGTACAATCGGTTCATTTTGTGGCATTGTTGTATGCGTCGATCTTTCATCTTTTCATTAGAGTGCCGCCGGGAATGAGTCGTTAAACCAAGAAACAAGTTGGCATTTTCACATTTTGGGTTCTATCATCCTGACATGAAGACAATTGGTTTTTGGTTAAATGCCTGAATGGTTAAAAATCTTTTACAGCATTAATACTCATATACACATATAATAAATGATAATAACACAACAAGTGGCTAAATGGGTCTAGTTTGTTGGGACATCAAACATGATCATACAGCAGGCTTCAAGTTTAGAAATCAATAAAATCAATCAGACAACTGTATTAATAAAGTCATAGCCAGGTAACGGTCTGAGATACAATTGTAATTTGTAAATAATACAATTGATTTATTTACTTTATATTTTATTAAAGTTCTATTTTGACCCCTACAGTAGGTGTATTTTTTACTATTATTATTTTTTTCAATAATATTTGAGGAAGGGGGGGGCACAACAATGCCATCTTGCTTAGGGCACCCATTTGGCCAGCAGCGGCCCTGTTAGCCGTAAGCCTAAAGTGTACTTCAGATTTTCACTTTACTATCCCATGAGACCACAAGAGAAGAGAGACTGTTTGACAGTGTCAGACACAACCGACACTGGTAGGTCACATGACAAAGTCAACATGATGGATGAAGCACAAACAAATTATATTCATACTGTAAACATACCCTAGCATACATATTAAAAACAAAGTATTTTTGGGGTTTAGAGTCGCCTATTTAGACAGTAAGCAATTCACTATGTTCTGGTCTCCTAGGTTTACAAGGCATTTTCCAATTTGCATTCCTAGGCAATGATGTTAACCCAAGCTTGTTTCTGCTATCTGGAGAGCAGTTGGCATTATCATCATTACTCTGAATCGCCCATGGGTACAGTAAAAAAAAACTGAATCAGTTTAAGTCTAAGTTAAGAACAGTGCTTTAAAAGGGTTTATGATGAACTTTCAAAAGACCTCAAATGGCGCCAAATGATGGAACTTTGAACTCTTCGCTGCACTGCAGCTGTTGTGAAAGCTGGAATCATGCTTACGCCAGATTACTGGAATCTGAAGGTTAACAACTCTGGTTTAACTTGCTGATCCCAGATGTGCGCTGTTCTTTTTGATGGTGAAACCTTACCGCAGTAATCTCACGTGCCCTGGTGTTCTCGTGCTGGGAACGGCCTGCTAAAGTCTCAGTCATGCTGCGCTATCCTGTTCGCTAAGAGCCAATAAAAGGCCGTGCAGATGAGGGGATCAGAGGTTTCTCGTTCTGTTATGTGGCATGGCATGATCATATTACGAAAGCCATCCATGAGAAACATCAGTACCATTATTCCCCACATTGCCCTGCATTTTTCATAAAGCCTGAAACATCCCAGGATTGTGGTAGGCTTGGATGGATAAAGAGAAACTGTGGTGGGAAGTCCATTAGCACTCGCATTTCCTGTGTCAAACCAGACCCGCATGTTCAGATTGAGCGATGAGACACAGTGAGGTAAAGAAATAACCATGTGACTGTTGGGAGAAAGGAAACTAAGCCAGACATATTGGCCACTGCTGACTCACAAAGTGTGGCTAAATCTGATTATCCTCTTATGTGTTCAAAACCTGCTCGGCTGCACATGGGCAACTCAAAACACACCAAGTTCACACCTCTATACACAAATTATTAGGTGAATGCAATACAAGAACAGTTAGCTAATTATATATTAACAGGTGTGGTGATAAACACAGGTGAGGCAAGTATGCAACACCCGCATACTTCAAGACGTTCACCGGCATAACTATTGTGCAAAGTTTGCACGTTGCTTGTGTGATATCCTTCGGATCGCCTTCATGGTTTAAAACAGAAATATTTCCATATTGCGTATATAACGCACAACAAACCCCCATGCATATGTATCTTAAATGCAGGGATACATGAAAGAAGAATCAAATCGGTATGCCATGCTGTCTGAAATATGTGCGTTCTTCAGGTGTGTGCGAGTACAGCGCGCAAGTAACGAATTGAGTTCGGTTTCGTTTCTTCTTCTAGTGGTTTTAATAGCTTAAATGTGTCAATTGGCAAATTAATCTGCGAATCGCATGCCGATCGGTTGAGTCTGGCCTTGATCCATATATCACGGATCAACTGTGATCCATTTAAGTCCTAATAGCCTAGACAGATCAGACTATCAGAGCAATCTTTTATTTACTAATTTAAAGGGGTCATATGATGCTTTTTTAAAGATCATTATTTTGTGTATTTGGTGTAACAGAATATTTTGACATGCTTTAATGTAAAAAAAAAACATAATTTTTCAAATACTGTACATTATTGTAGGTCCTCTATGCCCCACCTCTCTCAAACACGTTTTCTACAAAGTCCCTCCTTCCGACAAGCGAAGTCTGCTCTGATTGGCCAACTGGCACAGTGCATTGTGATTGGCCGAACACCACAAGCCACGTCGGAAATTTAACCCCCCTTCCATAATCGCGAGCTTCATCTTTCAAAATTAATGTAAATACAGTTAATAATGTCCTTAGTTTTACCATCAGATCAAGCCCGAAAGAGGAACAGAGTCACGTGACAGACAGTGATGATTTCGGATGTATTTGCAAACAAGCCGCGATTTCGATTTCTGACGCACTGTACACTCCGCTGTGATGTGCCCGTCTCTCTCTCTCTCATCACACACACAAGCCGCGATTAAGATGTGACCCTCTTTCTCTCTGTCACGCGCACGCATGCACAACAGTCAAAAGCAAATACTTAAACCAATAACAAAACATACAGTAGCTGATTTAGAAGCACCAGATTGTCATAGCAAAGTCAGAATTACTTCCTCTCCTAGGTTCACGAAGCTGTCGTCCATAAAATGCGTTGCTGTTCACAGCTTCTCCCTGACACAACTCTACTGCGGTTACTGAAACCACACCTTATGCAAATATTTCCACATCATGACGTAGACATGTCGTTTTAGGGGGGCGTGGCAGAATCTTAATTTTAATAAAGAATATCTCTTTGGTTTTGAGACTTTAGTCTTTGCAACTTCAGGGATCTTATCTATGCACAATCAGCTTGTAACACTCCAAAGAGAAAGCAAAACTTGATATCGCATCATATGACCCCTTTAACATGAAATTGTTCGAATACAATGAAAATACGGAATAATTAGATCAATCATTTACGCACAATAAATAACAGAGCATCATATCTATACACATTTTCCCCAGAATGCTCTCGCGACCCGGTAGAAATTCTTCCACGGCCCAGTAGTGGGTCACGACCCGGTGGTTAGGGAACTCTGGTTTAAAGGTATAGTTCAACCAAGAATGTTGTCATCATTTGTTCACCCTCATGTTGTTCCAAATCTGTATGAGTTTCTTTATTCTGTTAAAAACACCAGAAGATATTTTGAAGAATATGGGTAACCAAACAGTTGACGGTAGCCATGGACTTCCATTGTATGAAAGAAAATACTATGGAAGTCAATGGCTACTGTCAACAGCTTGGTTGACTATATGGTCATTCCGTGTCAACTCAACCAAAGGTCCCTGGCTCAAATTTTTGATTTTGCTAATATTTTTTCTGAAGAAAGATAAACATGTATAGTGATGAAAGCCAAAGACAATATGTACAACATATACACACAGTTATCTGTATATATGTTTATTTGTACTCGTTTTGTTTCGTGTGATGATTGTGCTTGTTTTGATTTTATGTAAAAGCCTAACCAGGGATGAGAGGGCTGCAAACTAGCTTTATGCTATATGCCCTATGTACACGGCATCGGTTGTCTGTGTGTAACAATGTCTATTGTATTGTCCCTGTTAAATAAAAAACAAATAAAATAAATAAAATATTAAATGTCATGGATGAATATTTACTGAGTAATCCACTATTTAGTAGAGGAGGGTCAAAATAGCAATTTTCACCTGAGAATCAGAGTCAAATTACAGGGAGTTCAAAATGATTAAAATATGTCAGTATCCTAATGTTAATTTTATATAGAGATTGGTAGGTCTGTTAATAAAATATATTGACTTTAGCAATCTTTGCTGCATTATGTGCCAATGGTGCCCATTCAAAAATGGGGAAACAGCACTTTAAGTTTTTTTCTGCAAAGTTTGCATGCCTGTAACTCAAAAAGTATTAAAGATATCTTAATGTCCTTTTAGATATTGGATCTTAACAAACTTTCCTTTTGGCATCTTTATCTTTATTTTTAAGACCCTATATAATTCGGTTCTAGAGATATTGGAAAGCTTAAATTGGCTAATTAAAAATCTAATTTGCTTACTTTTAAGATTTAATTCAAGGTGGTACTTTTTGTATTCATATACATGTAAAAGCAAACAGCTATTTTAAGACCTCCTACTGAACAGGGCCCGTGTACTGAACTTGGCTGAAGAGCAAGCACATCAAGAGGGAATCTTCCTTTGCTATTTAAACATGACTGAACAAGATGACCTGTTTTGTGAGAAACAGGACATTTAGTTGTCTTATAGGTTTGTGCCTTTAAACATGAAGCAAAGCAAGTCATGCTGTGTAACACACATAATCCCAGCCTGCACACCCTGAACCAGACCAGGCCTGTCACACAAAGCCAAGTACACAGGCCAAGGTCTTTAGAAAAGTCTTAGTCAAACCAACATGGTGGGGCCAGCGAAAGTGGAGTACTGAAAACTTACTTTAACTTATAATAACTGCAGCATCGCCCATTCTGAATATGCTTTCACTTAATTAGAGGCAGTACTGTTTTTACAAGTTTCAATCATCTCCACCCTGTTCATTAAGCACACTGTATTACCAGCTCAAATAGACACAAAACCGAGTGCTACATGGGCCTGTAGAGAACCCCCCCAAAAAATGTCCAACCCTATATCACTTTCTTTAAGCCACAAAAAATCAATAAGATGTTAGGCAGAATGTCCAAGCTACTCTTTTCCACACAATACAAGTGGGTGGTGATTTACACTGCCAAGTTCCATAAAGAACTAAAAGCACAAAGAAAAAATATTTAAATATTTTATATTTTACTTCATGTTTTAGATATTATTTTTAAATTTGTTTATTTATTCATTTATTTAGCTTTTGCATTACATCTTCACATAATTAATGCAAAACAGATGCTTGGACATTCTGTACATAATCTCCTGTTGTGATCTGAAAAAGAGAGGCATTATAAACAAAATGAGACTGAGTAAATGAAGGCCATTTAAATGTAATTTCATCATGACCTCATTTTGATGTCAATTTCAACATCAATACAACATAAGTTTGTACAACACCATGTCTTTAACAGGCACAGTCTGCCATAATGAAAGTGAAATCACAGTCAGTCAAGACATATTTAATTTTTGATATACAGTTATGCAGAGCAAGATTTGTCCAATGAAATTCCACTATGGGCGGGGCTACCCAGTCCCAGTGTGATGCTGCAGAAATACAGTACAAGCCTAGAGAAAAACAAAATGTCCTGCAGCTCATTGTGGCTGGTCAAAATAAAACCTTTAAATTGCGTGGGGAAAAAACAGAATTCCTTGGTTATCAATGTAGTCCATCGCATCTGGACACAGTGTTAGCAATGCCTTTCCTCTTAATTTCTGCTGAGAGCAGTGCTGTTTGGAGACTGAGGAAAATAGGTCATCACTTGTCATTGGGCAGAGAGCAAGAGGTTACTCCCCAAAGTCCTAAACACACAATTGGATCACAAGATTTCACTTATGTTCATTTAATTAGAAAATAACTAAACCACATTGTGGAAGGAAGTGGATTAAACAAAAGCAGGATCTGACAAAAAACATTAAACAGACCTTTGGAGAAACATGCAAACACGTAAGAGACTTTTTAACGGACAAGCATGCCAAAGACCTTGTCCTTCAAAGTCCTAATTCTTAACAACTTGCATTGCAGATGCTTGGAGTGAAACCATAGAAAATGGCCTTATTTTGAAGAACTAGAACAGCCGGTGCTGACACTCCAGGGGACATCAGCAATGAGTTCCACCAGCACAGATTCTGGGTCAGAAGCAACCCAGTTCTGCATCTGTATTAGAAGTTAGGAGAAAGACACACAACTTTAGTGTACACCTAGGGATGGTACCGAAACTCGGTATTAATCGGTCTCGGGGCTAAATTATAAAAGACCGGAGTATCGATAAGCTCTGACGTTAACGGTTCTGCTATCGGTACTGGAGAGAAATTAAGAAAACACACATACATTTATTATTGCTATATATTATAACATTATCTTGCAAATCATATCCCGCCAGAGTCACCAGCTGTTTTTATATGCAATAATATTCAAACTCTTGTCTATGATGCATTTTTGCTATTCCCAAATCAGAAGCGCGATCGCTCACGTGGATGAGTTCAGCACGCGCAACATAAGCCCTGTTTATGATAGAAGAGAGAACTAACCATTAAAACATGCTTACACTTTAGGCCTGTGGCTGTATATTAAACTGAGTTTCTTTAATGTTTTTTTTAGCTTCTAAAGATTATAGCCGTGTTTCTTCTAACACAACTTCCTTCTCTTCACAGCGGCGCGCATTCGTTCCTCCCTGACCAAAACTTAACGTCAGAATCAGATCAATCGTCTGTCGATTGTTGTAAAATGCCGTCTTTACAGTTACTAAATTGCTGGACATGTTTGATAATAAAACGTTGAAAGTACAATCCACACGAGAGACGCTGTTCCTCAGGCTGAAGTGTGTGTGTGTGTGCGTGTGTGTTGCTCGCGCGCGCGTGTGTGTGTGTGTGTGGTGCGTGTGCGTGTGTTTGCGCGCGCGTGTGTGTGTGTGCGTGCGCGGCGCGCTCCAAGCTTCGGGTGCGTCCAAACGATCAAATACACACACAATAAATGGTATATTTGTCAGTTTGTTTAACTTTGTTTCTTTGTTCATGTTCTTACTCTATCTTATCTTATGTATATAAAACACAAAAAATGCCTGCACACTGCTGCATTTACAAATTGATGTTTTATATTTATTTAATGAAATATTTATTTAACATTTC
Organism: Ptychobarbus kaznakovi; assembly: GCA_027422405.1. Lineage (NCBI taxonomy): Eukaryota > Metazoa > Chordata > Actinopteri > Cypriniformes > Cyprinidae > Ptychobarbus > Ptychobarbus kaznakovi. The sequence goes on from CM049794.1 coordinate 37,362,644, forward strand.
AGAATATAAAGCCATGTTAATTAAGCTGCTAATCTATCATAGAAATATATATTTCATACATATATGTGTATGTATGTATGTATGTATGTATGTATGTATGTATATAAATAACAAAAAGTACCGATAAGAATACCGTTAAAGCACCGGATCGATAAGCAGTATCGATAAGAGTAGTAGTACCGTTAAAACCTTAACGATACCCATCCCTATGTACACCTGAACCTAAATACACTCAGTGAAGGTGAGGTAAACACCATAACAGTACCACAAAATTGTTTTATAAAACACAAGGACATACATGTTAAAATGACAGACAAGATTGCTTTATGGCTCCTGATAGTCCTGATGTTTTCCGTAAAAAGTGAATCCATTAAAATGCATTTTATTATCATTAATTTGTAACTTTCACTTGGTTTCTCCACAACCACTATTCAATTGCTACATCATAAACCATTATTTCAATATTAGACCTAGCCTAAATTTCAATCTAGGAACTGATTAAGGGTCTGAATACTTCTGTCAGTCACTGATAAAACCTATCCAGGCTTCACAAGGGAACTTTAGAAAGTTTGAGTGAGTATCCTATTAAACAAGGCTAAAGGGAATAGTTGAAGACTGAATCAAAATGTAGTTATTTTTTCACCCTCGTGTCTTTTGAATACTGTATAACTCGTGGCACACAAAATAAGAAAATTACAGTAGAATATTCATTAGCCACTCAGTGTTATTGTTAATAAAAACTAAAATGAGAATTTTTTATTATAATCTTTTCATAAAATATAATATATATATTAATATAATTATGATAAAGCTGAAATGTAAAAAAAAAATACAATATTCAATTAAAATACTTTGACAACTAACTGAAATACATTGAAATACACTGAAGTACTAAAATTGCTAAAACTGAAATTAAAATCAATTAAAAGCTAAATAAACTATTAAAAACAACAATGATAAAGATAACAAAACCACAATAAAATTACTAAAACTAAGTTCTAACTGAAAAGTGAATATATAAAATGTATTAATACGAATTAATGCTAATTAAAAATGTCAATAAATCTTACAATAGTATATAGATAATAAAAAAATGGCATTGTGGCTATTTTTCATGATTTTTTATGAATACCTTCAATTTAAAAAAAATGGAACCATATGACTTCAGAACACTAGGAAAACAGTGTACAAATCATATAGACCACTTTTATGCTATATTCAGGGTGATTTTTGTGTCCTTTTTGTTGCTTCAAAGCCCCTGGTCACTATTGGATCGCATGGAATGACATGAGGAGAGTAAATTATAACAGACCTCTATTTGGGAGAGGAACTATCTCTTTAAGATTGGAAACACTTTTCCACTTCACCATAAAACATTCTTTGAGTTAAGGAGACATAATTACAATTTACGAGCACTCTATTGACCTTGTAAGCCACTAGCCAAACGTGCCTTTATCATCCTTAAAGGGCTCTAAATATTGAGTTCACCTCTAGCACTGCAGCTTCTCAGGAAAAGACACTTGGTGACACAAACATCTCGTTACGGTTAGAAATTGTAATACTTATTTCTCCACATCTTCTGAAAGCTTCGCTAATACACTTCTACCCCACACAATTTAGCACAGGATGTTTTTTATGGTTTTTATTTACTGCCCACTTTAGTCATTTAAGACAATGGTCCTGATGTTCTTTTTTCCGCAGTGATACTATTGTTTTATCCCACCCGCTATCAGCACACCTGGAGCGTCAGCTGTTCTTTTGCTCCAAATCAAGCCACATCATGGAAACAGAGATGACAGTGTAGGTAACACAAGTCAAGAACGTGTATGAACATGTGGCCTCTCTGATGAAGGAGAATGATGTGTTTCTCAAACAGGATGATGATGATGATGATGGAATCTAGCAACTCCGTTACCATAGACCAAAAGAGTTAAAGGCACAGTATGTAATTTTCGCCGCTAGAGGGCACGCATTCAAAATAAACAAAAGCGTAGTTTGATGACACCCAGACTAATTGTGGAATCATGGGAGGGGCTGTCTTCATCCCCACAGCCGATGCAATCCGACAGGATTCGGGCAGAAATCATGTTCATGGATAAGCTAATGTATTTAAGATTTATTAACATCATAGTGAGGCAGAAAGCCATCGAAGTGAATCGAGGCCGCTGAATAAGCGCAAAGATTTTTACAGGCGTGACACACAAGCAGCAGAGCTTTTATTATGCCACAGTCGACCCCGCTTCCGCTCCTTCCGGTTGAGCGTATGTGAGGTACGACGCTGTTTTATTATCATACTAGATACATTTGAAAGTTCTGTTATAATGCACTGATATTGTGCCTTTATTGAAGCCCTTCCAGTGGTTCTGACACGGAATGCAATGAAAGTGTTTGGCAAATATGGTCTTTGAAGAAGTCTTGCTGGTTTTGTCTTCAATAATTCAGTCATTAGAGAATGAACAACCAACATCACAACTGTTGGAGGAATAGTTCACCCGAATAATAGAATTTATGTTAGTGTTTACTTATTTTTTCATTCAAAACAAAAGTGAATTTTCATGATGAAATTGAATGAGGACTGAGTTTATCAAGCTCCAAAAGACCAAAAAAAACAAAAAAAACACTAAAAGTATTAAAAAGTGGCCCAGAACTTGTGCAACAGACAGTGTTGTCTGTTAACAGACTGGTATTTGTGCTATACTTCTGCAAACATGATCATTCAAAAATGAATTATTCATGAAGCTCAACAGTCATATTTTACATGAGTTTGCCATCTCGATTGAAAGTGCTATGTAATAAATAAAATAATGTCAAGAAAGCATGTTATGTTATTGATTTTTCCTCTTGAGCCTAACGCAAAAACATACTGCACAACCAGTGTTGTCCGGTTTACAGACGAAAAACTCTTTTAAGAAGCCACTCACAAACTCATCTGTTAAATAAATAGCAATAAAACTGTATAGGTTTGGCCTTGTTATTTTTTTTTTTATATTTTCATAAAGTTAGACGTTCCTAATATAACTTGCAGCAATAGTTGAGAAAAATTTGACAATTAGAAAACTAAAACTAGATGAATATTAAATGAAAAACATTTGAAAGAAATGTGCAACTATGCTTTTGCAACTATAGCTATAGAAAAAAAATTGAAGTACTAAATAAAAATGATTAAAAGTTGAATATAAATATTTAAAAATATATTTAAAAAACTAACAAAAATGACTAAAATTACTAAGACAAAAATTTTTATGAAAACAACAAAAAAAGCAGCTAATTTAAAATACAACAAAATAGCCTACTCCAATAGTGGTCATTATAACTGAACATTGTTACAGACATTATAACAATACCCAAATGAATCAGATAGTTTCAGAAATGTGCATCAACACACAGACCTAACATATATCAAAACTTTAAGTATATTTTGGTCTGTTCTTCACACAAAGCTACCAAACAACTTCAGAAGAAAGTGTGGCCAGGATATTCCTTAAGAATTTCACATTTCGTGTTCTTCAGAATAAAGAAAGTTTTGAAACATGAGGGTGTGTAAATGACAAAGTTAATTTGTTTCATTAACTATCCCTTAAGAAAAAGCTGTGCACTTGACTCGCTAAAGGAGCTCATTGTAGAAGGAATGCTAACCAAGTAACTTTACAACTCAGTGTCGCCAGCAGGCTGTCTGTGTTAATCATACCTATGTAATAAACACGTTCCTGTCCTCTGCCCCCATTCTCAGCCTCTTCACATCTCAAACTTTTAGAAGGGGGCCAGAGCACCCTCAGCCACACTTCACCTCCTTAAAGAGTCATAAGGGAGGATGACGCTACAGTTTGTTTTGGCCGATGGCCTTGTTTTATCTGTCCAGCCCCAGCAGTGCGGGGGCAGAGGAAGAACCATGTCTGTTCACCTCCCCACAGTTAAATTGCGACTCTCAGATTACGGCAACATCAACGCTGTAGAGAGAGCGCACACCGCCACTAAAACCACAGGCCCAAACATAGACACTGCTGGACATCCCTGCAACAAATCAAACTATGGCATCACTGCTTTAGGGAGGTTAAACAGCGGGAAACTATCAAACACGGAAATCTGGTTGTCGTAAACAACTGTATTTATACAAATGCTAGGCTCACAAAAGAACAAAAAACACTGTTCTTTACACAAAATCTGTACCTGACATGTATGATTTTCCATACCAGGAAAAACATTTATGGCGGCAATTAAAAAAAGTGCACATATCTTAAGGGTGTGAGGCACTTGGTTTAATGTTACTGAAATGTTTACTTTACCAGGAAGCCACAGAATTCTGAGAATTGCTGAGTTATTGAAAGGATATGAAAAAGGCATTTTAATGTTGACCACCTGACTACACCCATGTACGAACTCCAGTTTCTATAGAATTTAATGATAAGTCCTGTGAACCGCCTCTCCAAACCACTCAACGTTATATGATAACATCAATAATAAATCCAAAAGGAATGGATTTAAACATCAGACTAGAAAAACCTGAGTAGATTTTAAATTATTGTCACATTTCCAAATTTTTTGTTGCATTTGTGACCAGTTTAGGCGCAGTCTAAAGCACCCTTCCAGGGGTAAATTTAAGAACAAGTTAGTTTTAAAAGAATATTCCACGTTCCATACAAGTTAAGATCAATCGACAGCATTTGTGTTGATTAACACACAAAATTATTTCCACTTTAATAAAAAAAAAAGCAAAGATCTGGATTACAGCAGGCACAATGGAAATAAATGTGGCCAATTGGTAAACATTAAAATACTTTTTAGTATAGCCACAAAAAGTAAATAATGTGAGTGTTAGCATGATTTTAGTGTGATTTATAGGTTTGTCCCGAGCCGATCTTATGGTCAATCAAGCGTTTTTTAACTGATCGGTTTTGGCTTTCCTAAGGTGTTGTGTAGTAGGTGGTGGTATACGCTTTTAAGTGGGTTTGCCGACCCCCATTATATATAAAAAACTCAAATGTGCGTGCTCAGCCACCATTAAAACAAAAAGAATAAGAAATGTGCGTGCATATGAGCTTCACTGTTCAGTGTATTTGATACACATTTGCGTAACGATCTCTCATTCATTTATTGTTTACTGTCATACGCGCTGCTATGGGTTGTATCTTGCTCTGGATTAGACTGGTGTTCTAACACTGCTAGTTTCATGCTTTCTAACCATATGTTGCAATTATTAAGCTTATTGTACATATAAAATACAAGAAGTTTATTATATTAGCAGTCTCATATTTATAAATGTGACCACACAGTCTGTTAACAATGTTGTAACATGTTTACAGCTACCAATATCTTTATATAGTTACATTGAGAGAGTGTGTATATTATTATATGATATTACTCTCTGTACAACTCTATATACATTGTATTGGTTTTAATAACTTGAATTGTTAATTGTACTTGAATTGTTCGGGAATATACAGGTATCGGGAATCGGCAGTATCAGATGCTCGACAATGCACAAAAAAACGATCAGGAGGACATCCCGGATCGGACAGTGGCACAAATAACTTTTATACAAAGTTTTTTACAATTAAAATGTGATGTTCAAACCAATTTCACAACTTTTACATTTATACAAAATGACTAGAAAATAAAGGCCAAATCTGAGAAAAACATGTACTGCTCAAATAAAACAAGTTAAAAAACTATTTTAAAATATTAAATAATTGTTTTTATCTTCACAATTTTGCTTTTAAATCCCCCATTCATATCCATATTCCTCAAGTAACTGTGACTTTTGCTATAAAAAAGGCTTAACTTGTATCGAACCACAATATTTCTTTAACTTAAAGAGAGCTCTTTTTGAGAACGTCATTCAACTTAGTTGGAAGCATTTTCATTTATGTCTCAGCAAGTGTTAATAAAACACCAACCAACCATCCAGGTTCTCAATATCCTGGGAGAAAAGTTGTGGAATGCACCAGCAACCCTCAATGAATTAAGAAAACTACAACTATTCAAAGGCACCCTGAGGATGACCTGCTCCTTAACCCTGGAGGAATAAAGAAGGTCATGGGGCCTTCAAGAGGAGAAAGACCTCATAGCTCGAGAAAAAAAGACCACTTATTTTACCTCAGCAACACCTCTTAGCCAAAAGTTAATTAAGTCAAAGTCAGTCTCTTTAAGGAAGAATCCAACAAAAATTACAATTCTGTCATCAGTTACTCCCGATGTTCCATGTTCCAACCCTGATTTTATTTGGAACACAAAATAAGAATGTGTCTATAATAGAAGGTCAATGGGTTCAGTGCTGTTTAACTCACCAAGCTTGAATACAGAAAGTTATTATGCATAAGATTTTAGTGGAATTCTGCAACAATAGTTTGGTTGCTTGGAAAACGGCTTTGCATAGACCATAGAGAAGAGTAAGAGATCAGGCAGGTTTATCAGGGAGGTTTAATCCTACACTTACCAACCATGAAGAGCATGTAAAATCATTATGCGTGCAAAGTAGCTTTTAGAGCAAAAGCATTGAGAAACAAAAAAGAAAAACAAGGACATTGAAAGTGAAGCACGGAAGAGCTCATAAGTAATTACAGTCATCCTACTATTCACATAATCTTCCTTGAGCCAAGATGAAGGACAGCTTGATGAAACAAACTGAAACAGGATTATGCCTTACTGACTGGCGAAAAGACAATAGGATCTCATATTACAAGCAAACACAAGTCATTTTCATTTTACCGTAGCTGACAACAGAAACAAATATCTGATTCAGAACTGTTGAAGGTGTGTAGATGCAGCACAATTGGTCCAGAACGCAGTAAACAGGAGTGGCCTAGTGACATACAGGGCCTCTGGAAATAAATGATGCAAAGTGAAGCCATTGTCTAATCCAAGCGAACCACACCACTCAGAGAATAGGACATTCAAACGGTCACACAGGCCCATTGTTATGACCAAGTTTAGCGGGGTCCTGTCTCACAAGGTCTGGCTGGAGCCGAAAGGCTCGTAGAGCATTGCCATGCTACGATCTCTCTCAAGCCCCATTAAAGAAGTCCTCATCCAATTCTGTAAAAGACAACAGAGACTCAAGTTGTGCGCAATACATTTCCACCGAACACCGAGGTTGAGCTCACAGCATTGAGGATGTCTGTGGATTGATATAAAGAGTCAAATTTCAAGGTTTATTTGTCCCACAAGTAACTGGTACAATGGCAGCAAATTGTTTTTATCAATTCAAAGATCTTATAGATCTTTTGGTGCAAAGCATCTTATCTTTTCATTAAGGTTTGAGTTCATGAACTGTTGCCATGTTTAAATGTCATTAGATGGAGAACAGGAGGATGGGAAGGAGAATAGATAGTGCTGAAGGCTTAAAGCATACTAGTTTTGATGCAATGCAGTGTGCTAAAAATGACAGAGAATACTTGAGTGGTTATGACCAAACATTGAGGCAGAAACACTGGACTACATAGATAAAAAAAAAAAATCAGAAACGCTACAGAAGGTTTCTATTTCAAATAAATCCTTTTCGTTTGAATTTTATATTAATCAAACTATCCTGAAAAAAAAATTATCACGATTTCCACAAAAAATATAAATCGTTTTTAATTCTGATTGTAACAAGAAATGTTTCTTGAGCGCCAAATCAGCATATTAAAATTATATCTGAAGGATCATGTGGACAACGGAGACGGAATAAATGGCTGCAGCAGAACAATTAACATTAAACTGTAATAATATTTCACAGCTTCTACTCTAGTTTTAATCAAACAAATGCAGACTTGGTGAGAAAAAGAGACTTCTATCAAACACATAAAAAATCTCACTAACCAAAAGATTTTGAATGATAGTGTTTATATATGGCTCAGTGATGCATTGTTTGTCAGAGCAGTCTAGTGTGATGTGCGGTGCTGGTGTGGGGTAACCCCAGCTGTCCCGGGACCACCCTTTCACCAGCGGAAACAATTATGACTCCCAGCGGTGTCTCGGCTTTCTCCTCATTAATAAACATTAGCTGTGGAGGCTGCAGCAGCCGCAGTAATCTGATTGGCCAGCTGGTGTAACCCTACGCCTAATTAATTACCCAAATACCCCACCACACACACACACACCCTTCACCTGCACCCGGGCACGTGGCTCTGCAAAAAAGGCGGTTTGGTGATGGCACAGTCAGACAAAAGACAACACATGCCACACACACACACCCATGAATACCTCCATAAACATCAGGACAGAACACGGCTTAAACATTATCACTCAATGCCCGTTTCCCAGCCCGATCTCTCGCCCACACACACAATACAGCACAAAAAGAAAGTCAAACCTTTCACTCGTGTGGTTAATACATGAGTGACAGTCCTGTAAACCTGTCTGGACTCATGGGCCGTATAGCTAGAACAAATGTACTCTGTCTGTCAGTGACTAAAAACTAATGAAGCGAAGCAATGGCAGGCCCTTATTCTCTTAAAAAAAGCTTTTCAACAAAGACTGAATAACTACTGAATGCTTACTGAGAGCTCTTTATGGGAGCTTTATCACTAGCCTTTATTAAACTAGAAATGTGTTCATTCAATCCCAGTCAATGTTTTTCTCAATCATGGAGTTCTTACTAGAGCATTAAACATACTGAAAAAGCACAGAATTAAAAACAAACATATTCTTGTCTAGGTCCAAGTAAAAGTTTACAGACATGGAATCATGTTGATATTATTATCTGTTCATACTATCTGGTAAAATCTCCTTCTACAATCTGAGTTGAGACTCCATATTATATTGTTAGTATTGCTCAATCAAAAATAATGTCATCATGTATTCACCCTCATGTTGCTCTGAAACTGTATGACTTCCTTTCTTCTATGAAACGTATAAATAGACATTTTGAAGAATGTTGGCAACCAAACAGTTTTGGGAACCATTAATTTCCACTGTATGGAGAAACAAACACTGCAACATCTTTCTAAATATCTTCTTTTATGTTACACAGAAGCAATAAACTCATACAAGTTTGGAACGACATGAGGGTGCGTAAATAACAGAATTGTCATTTTTAGGTGAACTGTCCTGTCCCTTCAAGTGACAAAGCTTTTTTTTTTGTGAGAGAGTGCAGTTACTATAAGACCAAAGACCCCAAAAACTTGAAAACAGAGTTGGGAGATCACAAGATAATTCTCGCCAGGCTGAATTTATTGTCATGGTTATGATCTCTGATAAAAATAATTGATAAATATTGATCACAAAAGTGCAAATTCGCCTACATTTTGTCTTAGAAGACTACTTTACGATATTAACATGCCAAATAATACAATTATTACTTGAAATAAAATATCATAAAAAGCAAACAAGGCTTTCGTTTGTTAGGAAAATAATGTGAAACGGTCGTTGAACTTGATCGCCATGCCTTATATCAAGAGTCAAAGCAGAAGCCCATATGAGGGCGCATATGCTCAGTCTGAGGGGAATACAAGTCGAGCCAAGTGCAGAAATCCATCACTCATGATGCCCCACGGTGCCCACAGGGTATACTGCTCTGGCAATAGAGAATGGACAGAGACTGATGAAAATGTGGGGTGACAAGGGCTTTCTAACTCAAGAGAATTGAGGATATCAGTAAGTGGCTATCTGCTGAGAAAGGCTTTTAAGTCTAGTCAGCACTTGAACACTTGAATATTGAAAAAGGGGACCAAACAATAGATAGCAGCTTCCTTTCCACATTTCAGCATTATCGGGATTGGCACGATCTTATATGAATCTCATCATTTACTCAACCTCATGCGATCCCAGATGTGCTAAACTGTATTTGAGATGAACACAAAGATTTAGAAAAGTAATCTCTTTGAGCCCATAATGTAAGGGAATGGTAAAACCAAACGCTAATGCTTTAAAACTGCACATAGCAATCATGACAATAACCAATACGAACCCCAGAAGATAAACCTCTTCTGAAGTGAAACGATATAGGCGTGTATAAGGAAAATACTAAATATTTTAACGTTTTAAACTATAAACCCTCACGTCCGGCCAGCTGTCATAAGCACATTCATAGAGTGCTGTGAAGTGCTATATCAGCATGTGGTGAAGCTAAAGAAGAAAGCCATATACATCTGAAAAAATAGATGACCATAGAAAAAAAACAGACTGACGAAAAATACCAACATCAATCCAACAAAAAATATCCCAAAACAGCCAAACACAAATATAGATTTAGAGCAGAATCCAGTTCATAAACATAACTCAGTGGCTCTCAAGGTCCATCAAGATGACTTAAAATAAGTTACACTAATAACCTTTTTTCTCGAACCCTAAAGAACAGTAGAAGTATCAAAGGAAATATCTTAAACTAAAAGTGAGTTGGAATATTGTCTTGGACAATTAAGGGCCTTGGAGTTGGAGGAGATAGAAGCAATGAAATAACTGAGGGTGAAGCATGCTCGCGCCCAGTTACCTGAGCGCGAGTGACATGACACACAACAGAAACGGCTTTATTATTCAAGAGGAAATGATACATGCAAATCGTTCATTTTATACCACGAATTCTAAGCACTGAAAAAAAATTAAATGAAAGCACATAAAAAAGTGTGAGCAACCATTGATTCTTATAACAGCTCCATCCGTGTCTTGTATGACACTGAGAATAACCCGTTTACCGCATATGCCATCATCAATCAGCATTGCCCTTCCGTGCTCTGATCGGACAGCAGTGATAATACACTCTCAGGTCACGACAACACAATCCATAAGCACGCAATACACACGTTCGTCCAGAAAGTCCGCTGAAAGGCTGTTCTTACCTCGTACGTGGTCTCATCATTCATTCAAACTCCACGGTTTCGTTCGGGTAACTGGACATATGAATGTGCTTGATCGCAGCATTGCACAGACAGCCCCTATACAGAGGTGACGTCATCATTTCTTTCCACTCGACCAGCGCGCGAGTGCGCATGATCACACAAGGTAGATGTACTGATGTCTAACGGGAGATGTAGTGTAGGTTAACGTCAGGTACAACGAGTCAGATAAGGTTGGTTGACGTGTCAGTAAGTTACCTTAAATAAGGTTTATATATTCATAAGAAAAAAACGAACATCTAAAAGTAACGTGTAATAAATTAGCCTATTGCATACCTTAGGCTAATGGCCTTCATAAGAAGATAGATTAAACATTTCTAAATAATTATTTGTTTAAAAAAAGTTGCTGACATACTTTTGTATTTTAAATGTGTATTATATATTTATAGTTTCTGGATAAATACAGCAGTAATTGATGTCATATAGCCTAGCTTATGACAAATGAAAATCATAAAATGACACTTGTAAATCACATAATGAAAAAACAGTGATTGACTTGTCTTATTGTTCATTTCAAAGACAAATGCAACTAAAATTTAAACAAGAAAATACATAATTTAGTAGGTCTCTATATGGAAAAATGGCTTGAAATAATACAACTAGCATATAACAAGAAAATCAATGGCATATACCCTAATGGGAAAGTGACAGGCTTGTCCAGAACACCTTGAGTCATCATCTTGTCTCACTCCTTTGGCAAATAACAGTTTAGGTATAAATAAACATTCTTGATACTTAAACAAGGACATAACAATTTGTTAACAGGTTCCAGTCGTTGTTTACATCACTTTGTGCTTAAATCTTTTTAAGACGGAGCACAGGACTGTTAGTGTCATAGCCAATGAGGACGGTATATAAAATATTCAGATTAGCCGTCAATCAAAATGGGTTTTTTCAATGATCAATTTTTAAACATTTATATCCTCGTGAGCGTATACTATGACCAAAGCTCAGTAAATTTGAAGAGCTAACAAGCTCCTTTTTGTCAATGCTTATTAAATTACACCTCTCTTATTTCCCTGGCTGTTTCTTAACTACAACATTACCTTGTTTATCATGGCTTCCCTTCCTGCTACTTGCCTCTTCCTTCTCCATATTAAATTAAGGGGTGAAGTTGTGGATTTAATTTTTTTTAAGCTGGAAAGGAGCTGTTGTTTCACAGGGGATGTCCAAGTCACATGACGCTACACGGTGAATCACTGGATGCTGTAGAAGATGGTCTCTGTCACATGCATTGTGCAAAGCAAATGCTTGAGGCTCTTTCATATCATTCACAGTCTGGTGTGTAAGTAATGTGACACTGAATTGTTTTTCTCATTTTCTATGTTCTTTATGGCCAGGAGGATAATGGCTCCCAGACATACAGGCACCCTGAGTTTCAGCGCATCCAGCCTTTGTACATTCAGGACAAGATAAATCCATGAAGATGGCACGTGGGAGCCAGGGGTTTTCCACATATAAAAGAAGGCCACAGAGGAGACAGTGAATGTCTTCAAATTTTTCCTAAAATACAAACATTAAAGGAGATCCCTCATGAAAAGTTCAATGAGAGATTTTATCAGGTTAATGGCCTTTATAGCGAGTTGAAGTGCATAAGTCAGTTAGAGGCTGTCATGTCTGTTTAATTTATAAATCCCAGATCAGATCAACCATCATGGCTTGTGGACATTGCTTCTCTTAAATATAACATTAACTATAAAACAATGCATATGGAGATGGTCAAGTAAAAATCAGAGAAAAGATGTATAGCTGGTCTTTTAGCATTATCATGTGGAATTTATCAGACAGCGTGCAAATATGCACTATATTTCTTTTGTATAAAACAAACAATAGTGATATGTTTCTGCTTTTTCAGTATGACGATGAGATGACTACAGTGATTATAGACATTTTACATTATATTTACTTACATTATATGATCATATAAATACATATAATATACGCCATTTTTTATTCATATTTAGAATTTACATTTTGTATGTGTATATCTTACATGTCTTACGTATATCTTCTTTATCAATTGATCCTTTGAGTTTGATTGACAGGCGATCTGTCCAATCATAACGCCAAATCTGCCATTTTTGTCCGACAATAAAATCAGACCGAGAGTAGATTAACGTCAGTGGACTTGAACTTGAAAAGTGTGTATTGATGTGTTTTTCCGCAGTTGAAACAAGATTCTGATGCTCATTCGTGTTTATTTCACAGTATAACTAGTAAAGAAGAAAAGAGGATTGGTTCACGTGCTGCTTGAACTGAGGCGCAAAATTGTGACATAATGGGTTTATTTGATTATTGTTTTTGTAAAATAGTTCTGTAATTTACAGTAGTAAATAATAAACAAAAATTGAAGACTAATTGCAAATAAGATTAATAAGACTAAAATATATGTCATTTTACATTATATTTAAATATAGCAAATATACATTTATAAACATATGTGACAAAATGACAAATGATATAAGATGTTCCTACACAACAATTTTAAGTTATTTATGTATTTATTTGAGGATTGATCCTCTTAGTATCAGAAGTGCCCACACTTAAAGAAAGATCCGTTCATCCCTGCTAAACAGCTGGCTGTGTTTGTGCCTGGTTGAGTGCATATTGTGCAACGGCATGCTGTCTTCCGCTGTGCACTGCTACTAATCAATACGAGTTGACTTTTGAACTTGAATTACCAGTGAAATTTTATAGGGGAACTGACTGAGGGAAAGAAGAATGGGACTTAATTTACGATTTCTTGGGAGCGGCTCTGTTACAAAAGTCAGCTGTTTGGGGCACTAGCACACTTTGAAAAGTCACTTGGGGAATAAAGTTGATCCATGTTTAAAGCGGATGAGTATCTTGTCTTGCCATCCCCCTGACAGCTTAGACAGCTGAGCAGCTGTGTTTACCGCCTTCAGTGGAATTGAATATAGAGTAAAGGAAAAGACCTAGCTGCCTTTAAACCGAGCAGAACCCCCATGAGGTTGTTCCAACAGTTAAGTGTTTCCCCACCAGCACCAAACACAGTTACACTGGGTCTCAAAAGTCTGTTTGTCAAATCCCACAAGAGCGAGGTGAAAGGGTCTAGAAGTTGTTGTAATAAATCAAAACGTATTAGCAATGACAGTTTAATATCTTACATTGAATGATTTATGGCTGGGACTCCAGGTGGCATGACACTTTTGTTAGGTTTATTGGTCAAATATTAGACAAAAAAAAACAGGACTTCTGCCAGAGTGTGGGGTTTGGGAAATGACTCACAAACACCAGATGGGACTTGTTTATTCAGGTTTATTAAATTATGATGCGTTTGGTAATAGCCTGTAATCTTTTCTATAAAAGGCAAATATAATATGGTCACTGTTCAGACAGCACTGTTTGCTCATTGTTTGTTACACATAAAGCAATAGTTCACCCCCCCCCCGAAAAAAATAAAATTGTAATTTACCCACCAACAGGCCAGCTAAGACTTAGATGAGTTTGTTTCTTCATCATAACACATTTGGAGAAATTTAGCATTACATCACTTGTTCACCAATGGATCCTTAGTTTGCAGTGATATGGGTGCCGTCAGAATGAAAGTTTAAAGAGCTGATAAAAATACCACAAGTAATCGAGTCTATCTATTAACATTTTCTATGGTGAAAACAGTAATAAATTCATCAAGAGGTTTTTTTTATATATTTTTACTTCAAACAGTTTCCTCTGGCTAAAATACAAGTCCTTTATCCATAATATTGTTTCTCTAGTGAATAAGTGACGTGATGTGTAGTCCGACTCTAACCATTAGGTCACAACTGCACCCATATTCCTCTCCTGATTTAGAATAAGTCAGTTCATCTGAATCAGGAGAGAAATATGCACAAACAAGTTTACAAACAAAAACAGTCCAAACACAGTTCTAAACAAATATGTTGGTGGATTTTAACGTAAGAGGACATTGTTAGAGTGGATGGACTTTATCCCTGGAGGAAGTGTTTTTATGTATTAAGGATTATGGATTACATGCATTAGCTTTTCACTTCACAAGTTGTTATTTGATGAATGGACTGTGTGGATTGCTTGTGGATTATTGTGTTGTCGTGTAAGTGTCTCAAAACACAGAGGCATGTTTATGTGAAACTGATGTGACCTGTAGTGCGTCTGTCAGTAAAATGATTTCAGCAGACACATCTGTGTGGCAGAACACCTGTCTGGGAGATCAAAGCGCAGGATCTCACTTCAGAACCAAACACATTATTTCACCTCACTGTGGACAGGTGTTTGCACAGAGCAGATTCTGAATCAGAAACACGGTTAACAAGAAAAAGACAAGATTCTTAAATATAAATACTATTTAAGAATTTTGAAATTGTGCTTACCATGTGGCAAGCCACTATTTATTCCAACGTGAAATTAAAATTTACCCATTTACTTACTTTTTTAATATATGTTTTTGCTCTTGTTATAAATAAATAAATGATGCACATTTCAAAGAAATGAATATTGCCTCTGGCTTTCCTTTTCAGCTGATGCCATTAAGCCCGCATTATGTCAATCTCTCCTGTGTTTGTGAGAGTTTTCCTGAGCCTGCTTTATGTTGATTTTGTTAGTTCTTTACGTTAAATTGTAAGGTATATTGTAACGTATTCTTCAACTATATTTACCACTTCCTCTCCCAGCAACAGTATAAAACCAAGTCCTACAGAGACAGACCGACAGACAGACAGACAGACAGACCAGACAGATAGATAGATAGATGTTAACTTTTTATTGAACACATATTAGAAACCAGATTATGATATTTTCTAGTGTACAATTTGTCTGAATTTATATGAATTTAAAGGGATCGTTTACAAAAAAGAAAATAATCATGAAGGTGAGCAGAATTTTTTGGGTGAACTATCCTATTAAAATCTGCATATTGTGAGGGGATCTATAGAGTATTACGGGAGACATACAGTACGATATTAAGGAGTTATTCTTCTCTTTGCCATAAACAACAAGAAAATGGATTGGCCTTGGATATATTCCAGAGATGAATACTGTCCTGTGAACTAAGTTCACATACTCCTCAGTGTCCTCACACACTCATGACTTCCCTGAAACTCTCTCTCTCTTACACACACACATACACTGGTAGGCCTTACACAGACACCACTGATGGAACCCATGGTTTACGGTCCACCAGGCGTAACACACATGACACCGTAATGGCACACACACCTACCTACACTCACACACACTCCTCTCACTCACACACACACACTGTATGTATTTCATTATATGTCTTCACACACTTTCACACACACACACACCACACACACACACACACACAACACACACACACACACACACACACACACACACACACACACACACACACCACACACACACACACACACACACACACACACACACACACACACACTGGTTTCCATGCTTTATTGGGACTCTTCATAGACATAATTGTTTTTATACTGTACACACTGCATTTTCTATTCCCTTACCCTAAACCTAATAAAAAAATTAAATAATCATTCTGTATGATTTATAAACGTGTTTCCTCATAGAGACCACAAAATTCCCCAAAAGGACAAACATGACTGGTATTACTATTCTTGTGACATTTGGTCCCCATGATGACATACCAGGTACACACACACACATGATGAACTGCCTGAGAAAGTGTTAACAATGGATTGCAGACATTAGTTTTTTAAATTGCTTACACACAAAATCTTTACTTGTCACAACATTTCTGAAAGCTGACACTCAGACACCAGAACCACACACCAAATCTGCATTTGCAAAACCTACACTATCCACACTAATATGTTTGCTTTTGAGATGTGTTTGTGATATTTTGAATGCAGTGCTTCATTTAGCAAAAGATTAACTTGTTGTGTATTTTTTGTCATAAATGAACTAAAAGAACAAAAAATGTCTGTTTAATAGTTTGAGTATCTCTTATACATTGTACAAAAATACTCTGATGAAACATGAAGTAAAGCTACAGTTTTTTTTCAGAATTGCATGATGCGATCATATGGAAGCCTATTTCTGACAGATAAGAAAAAAAGAAGATTATAGCCCAGTGTATAGCGCAGGAGATAGTTTATCATCTTTGTGTTGTTGAGTTAATGGAGACAGAGTTTATTTTTCATGGTTTTCTCCACACTATCTGTGGCCACTGTGTCCTTGTTAAAATGTGCTAATTAAAGAGCTGCTCTTTGTTATGTCACCGGGCCTCTGGAGAGCAGCAGGGGTCAAATACAGCCTCACACGCAATGGACAACATAGATGCAAGGTGTGTTTTTGGAAATGCCTTTCTGCCCACAGTTTTTAGTTTATTTGCTATCTTAACTAACCCCATCTCACCCACCTAAGCCTTTGGTACATTCAGTCTAAAAAAACAGCTTGAAGTATGGTGACGATATAAAATATTAAAGAAAGTTTTTTTTTATTATTGGTTCACTCCAGTAATTATAATCCAGGAAAAGCTACAGAACAGAGCACTTATCTGTGAATTTGACATATTGCCCAATACTAATGATAAACGCATCAGTTGGAAATTGACTAGACTCACACTTTTTATGAATTGATATAGTGGAGATTGATATAGTGGATTTTATTATCACTGCATGACATAAAATCATGTAATTCCTGCAGAGATACTGTAAATAACGTATTGGACATATGTAAATAATGTATTTACATTTCAATCTTATAACTGTTAAGATTTAAGACATTTAAACTAAAAAGGTTTAAGAGAAAATAAGAAGTATTAAGTCAATTATTATTAAAATGATACATTATATCTCTCTCTCCTTGCAAAGTAGTGTACATATGCCCAAGAATATAGTTGTTATTTGTGTTTTATCTTTCTATTGAGTTTTTCCATCACCCTTGTAATTTTTTACCTGTTTATTATTATATCACAGTATATCACAATAAGCTTTTTTGTAATGATACAAAAATGCAACTGTAAATATATATGTATTGAAATATTTATCTTATTGTACTATTGGATAAAAAAAGTAATATACATTAAAATGTACTTATTAAATAAGAATTTTTTTCACTTTTCTTCCTTTTTTATTTATGTGTTGGCTTCAGGACAATTAAAATAAATAAATAATTTAAGTTTGGGTTTGAGGCATTATGTTGTCTTTATAATAATGCACTTAATTTTTTTTCATAAAATTTCATAAAAACCCATAAATGGGTCTATATAAATATAAATATTCAGCTGTCTATATATTTTAGGAAAGGTTCAGTAGCGAGCCCCCCCCCCCCCCCGATATTACATTTAGAAAAAGCCTGAACTAAAACAGCAGTAATTCATCTGATTAAAAACATCCAATCTCTCAAAATGCCCTTTGTCTTTGCAAACATGCAGTTAGTATGGCTTTAGCAAAGACCTGCTGGTAATCGGATTTACAGTTTTCCCTCCTGGATTCCTGTTTGTTTTGCCAATGTCCACAGCAACTCGAGTCCAAACAGGACGCCACAGTCTCGCTGAACGTGGCACTTCACGTGTTTCAGCCACACCTTGTATTCTGGAAAAAGCATGGACACATACTTAACATACCGTTCCACATGTTATATTTCTCCCTGCACCATGCACTTAATGTTTGGGAAGGGTTTAGTCTTGAGCAATAGCTTGTATGAGGGGTCACTGATAAGAGGGGTGGTGGGAGACAGGAGAGAGACCTTTCCACCTCTGCCGGACTGTGTTATCACTCACGCACCCATGAGGAGGACCATCGGGGGTGTTTGAATGGGTGATCTGCATCCTGTCAGTTCTCATGCTGAGCTGTGGATAGTGGACTCATTTCTCATGTCTTGAGCAACTCTCTCCATATTTACTGTATGATCCCTTGCATGTTTATTAGACTAAAAATTGTACCGCAAAAAAAAAAACAGTAACACCTGTTAATTTTTTAAGGACCCTTTTCACATTTCTGTTGTTCTCAGAAGTGGATGTCACCATAGTTGGGTAAGCTTCTATATGGTGTATGGAAGCTACAACAAATCTATTTTTTGAGTTCCCATTTGCTCCAAAAGCAAAAGAATCAATCAACGATAGCATTTCTACAAAAGAAGAAAGAACAGAGATTGATTGCATGGTCAAAATAGAGTAAGATGTCAAATTTGTGGTCATTTACTAAGCTGTTGTATGAGAGATACTCACACAGCAGAGTTTTCTGTAAATTAATTCATTAATGCCAGGGTAATACGCACAATATAGTGTTATAAACATACAGTATGTTTTTATTAAAATAGTACAAAAAAACTAAAACAAACCTCTTGTTAGTGTTAATGCTTCATCTCAGTCTGTGAAAAGTATCCACTGTAAGTTACCTTGCAATGGCATAATGTAAAAAGTATAAAACAGTATAAAAAAGTATTGTATGAATCATACAATTTATGTGATTTATTTTAAATATTAGACAATACATGCAATATAATACAATGTGTTGTTTTGTTAATATTTATTATATTGTTTATGTGTTGTTTATGTATTTTAAGGCAGCCTGAGTAGGTTGATATAACATTATAGTTAATTTTACATACAGTTATGGAATATAAAATATATAGGAACCAAAAGCATCCTATGAAATTATTATATTATATTATGTTATTATAAATGTAATTAAAAAAATGTCAGTGCAGTTTTTTTTATTATTTATTATTATAGTATACTACTAATTATCCAATACATACAACTACAAATTAAAGATGAGTTAGTGAGTTAAGATTCCACTTTACATATAATGTATCTTTGCTATAGCCATGATGTAGACCCAAATGGCACTAACAAAGATATTCTGCAGGGTTTAATATGCTGCCCTGCATGCTTTTGTCCATGGTTCTTTACATGACAGGCTGGGGGCTTCACAGCATGATTTTACGATTATGACAACCAGCAGACCGTTTAATGCTTTCAGCCCAGGGCCCTTTCCATGATTGAGGTGGGGTTGATTGCTGATGGCTCTAATGTGAATCTCTACGAGACAGAGCGATCAATGGGAAGAGAGGCGTACAACAAAGGCACCGCTCTGTTCACCAGCTGCTGATTGCCCAAGCCCTGGTTTTTCCTGGGAAGTTGATGTTTCCAGGCGGTCCATGACCTGGAATGCTCACAAATGCAGTTCAAGCCCTAGAG
Organism: Ptychobarbus kaznakovi; assembly: GCA_027422405.1. NCBI lineage: Eukaryota > Metazoa > Chordata > Actinopteri > Cypriniformes > Cyprinidae > Ptychobarbus > Ptychobarbus kaznakovi. Next base: position 37,382,594 of record CM049794.1, read on the forward strand.
GGCCCTATTTCTATATCAAGATATATATCAAGCCCTATATCTCAGTTACAAAACCTAGAGGGCTGCCCTATATTAAGTCAGCATTAGCATCATTATTTTATACAGCCAGCAAGTTAAGCGGAAAATATAATCCAAGATGATCAAATATTACTTGTACTTTTATACTATTTTCTCACAACTGATGCTCTCCTGGATCTCTTCAGGTTATTTCCTCAAACTCAAACCACCCTTAACATATTAGGCAACCATTAAAGATCTGAGCTTTATGAAGATGTGGACCATCTGGAGAGATGGGAAGCACATTTACCGTCTCTCTGCAGCTGTGGCTCTGTCCCAGACCCCCTCACTGGACATATCTACCCGGGGAGAATTCATTCATCTGCCTTCTCTAGCCATGTATATCAGTGTATCCGCTCTGACCGCCACACTCAACAATGAGTATGGCAGGATTTGGTCACACACAGCATATGGTTATTTTCATTTGAAGCAAGCACAGATGTTTAATTGCTGGAATTAATTAGAATAAATTGTATGTGTAACGTAACACGTGCCAAAATGTAGCAGAAAAGCTGTATTATAATGGAATTAAAGCTTTTACATTAAATTAAACTCAGAAGCAAGCAACTTTCTAGCACCCATTAAGGAAAGCCTATTTCCTCCCAATGCCCACGTGCAGGATCTGGACTTCCACACCTTCCACTGGAATGCATTTGTGTTGACTTTTTTACAAAAAGTACTTAAGCAGATGCTCACTTAACTTATTTAGAAAGACAAAATTACATACTGGTCATACCGCTATTCATTCCCAGATCTGAATATCTAAAAATAAAAAGTTCACTCAAAAATAAATATTCTGTCATCGTGTACACACCCTCGCGACATTCAGAATCATGCTGTTATTTTTTCCATGGAAAATAGTGCGTGTTTGGGGCTTTTGTATGAGCATGACATCCACTGTCATTGGTGATTACATGGCAATTCTCCAAAAAATAAAAGGAGAATATGGGTTTGAAAGGCCATATAATGACTAAATCTCCATTTTATAGTAGCCCAAATCATAAATCTGCTTAAGTAGGTTCTAAACACCAGCTGCTGTCTCAGAGCGGTGTTGGAAAGTTAATTGCATGATGCTGCTGCACTCTTCTGGTCATAACGAGTACTGTATGAACTGAACTGTACTTGTGTCACAAATATGGCATGTTTCAAGTCATCCATTTTGATTTATTTAGCAGGGGTAAACTGGTAGGCTAGATATATATACTAGTTATTAAAATAATTGCATTTTAAAAAGCTGGTATGAGTCACACACAGAAGTCAAACACAGAAATTAATTTGAGATGAATCTTGAATTAAATAAAAAAGTGTTAAAAGCTGATTTCTAGTGACTATTATGATGATCTCTTCATTTAAGATAACGTTTACAAACGCTTGATGTATCTTTCTTCGACCACTAAGAGGCGCCATTTAGCAGCTGCTGTAGCAATTCAATCACATTTACACTCGGTGTTTTTCTATACTGCAAATTAAGCCACTTTGGATAAATTATATTGTATATTGTACACGTAGGTGTTTATTCAGCATCCTTTTTTGACCTTAATGACTGTAATGTTTTCATTCCATATTCATTTTACCTTATAAAAGCTTATTTTTGTACATTGTAACCTAGCCTACTATGTCCACATTTGTAGTCAGATCATGCAAAGTTAAAAGCTGTTTTGTCACATCCCATGAAATAATTTATCTTATTATGCAGATGGATACAATAGATGAATATAATATCCAGGTTATTTGAGTAGAAAAAAATGGAGAGTCATTTAGCCAACACAAGGATGAAATGAGGCTGTACTGTGAATGTGGTCATTTAGATAATGGTATTATCATTGAAAGGGCTTGTGTTACGAAGCTGACCGTCTCTTCTTCTGAACAAATGAATAGTAACAGCACAGCTGATGAAAAGAAGACTCAACAAACGTGTTGTTTATGTGTACAGAGTGCTGAATCTTGAAAATGTAAGGTCCTTGCTCAAGTCCAAGCAGTTGATGTTCTGTCGACATCAATTGTCTTTTCGTTGTAATACTTTTATCTTTTATTTGTTATAATATGTAGCTTGTTGTTGATTCTAATTCCTTCTAACCATTGTTTTATTTGTGCTATACAATGAAAATTCAACAAGCGTCACATTTGAAGATATAAAACACTTTTAATGCTGCATTGTAAGTCTTTTTCGCCATTATAATGGCCTTTTCTTTTGCTTTGTGTTTTTCTCCAGTATCTCCATTGTTCACATGTTAAGAGACAGAAAATGGTTGTTATGTAAGTAGTCAATATACAGTACCAGGAGCAATGTTATTTTACCATATGCATGTAAGACTGTGGGCAACTTCTGAATCCTGCTTGTAAATGTTCAAACTAGAGAGATCTTCAGAGATTTTGGTTGTCTGTTTACAAGAATGTCAGCTTGATATTAAAAGTCATGTTCACACAAACACCATGTCAGTGGAGTTGAAAAAGTGGCATAAAAAAATTCAAGCGCAAACACTTTTTACTGCAATCAATACACAGCATCAACTGCCCTGGGCAACACTGCTAATTCGTCACTTCAGTGGCCTGTATGCCTTGACTTGCTTTTGGTAGTTGGGATATTGAGAGTAAAAAATCAAAACATTAAAATCGACACTCAGCAACTGGCTGAATATAATGAAAGCTGTCAGACCAGACAACATCATATTCCCAAATGGCTTTTCACACTGAAATATGTGAATAGGAGGAGGGTTGAAAGTGTCTTCATAATACATGCTGACTTTTGTGCCGTTAATGACTACCTGGTCTCATGGCATTTACGTACCTGGGTGCACTTTTTAGCCAGACACGAAATAGTTAATGATAGGCAAAAAAAAATATTGATATTGGATAAGAGGAGTCAGAATGAAAGCCCCCATGAGAGGAAGAGGTAATCCGAACAAACCACCATGAGACAAGTCAGTGAATGTGAGGCACACCTGACAACATTATTGCATTCTAATGAACAGATCAATGCTTTATAAGTCTGTAATCTGCCATGACTCCCTGTAATATTTTTAAGGATTTATGCGGAAATCAGTTTTATGTTTCTTAGAAGCGGAATCTGTCAGGTTCTGTTCAGTATTATATAGAAATATTTACATGTATATATTTGTTCATATTTAAATATGATTTATATAGAAACATAAATATGTATAACATATATTTCTTTATTTGTATGTATTTATATATACATATGAATATACACAGTACACGCACATGCATTATGTAAACACAAACTTTTATTTTGCATACGATTAATCACGATTAATTAATTTGACAACCCTAAACCAAATATATTTTCAAACAAAGATCTTGAAAAGCACCCCTGTTAAGACTAAAAGCTTGATGAATTGATAAAAGGCTGACTTTTCCATTCGTTGATGTGACATTGTTAGATTCAAATGGTCAATATTAATAAGTTGGGTGTCCATGTTATAAATAATCACCAAATTTATAATGAAATGATCATATATAAAAAAGTATTAGGCTATATGTAATTGGTTATTTATGACACAAGAGTGTATTAAATCATTTTAATTGTCAAAACAAAATATAAACACTGCTAAAGTAATAGTTTTAAACAAGTATGTACACATATTATTACACTTACCTTTAGCTCAAATATTTATATTATTACTGCAGGCCTTTTGCCCCATGCTGGTCAGCCATCTACCCTGAGTACCCTCACCACCTTATACATTTATGATTTCACAAATTAAACTACTTTATGATTTCTTTCTCACAAACTGTGTTGCTCCATCAATGTTCAATAAAAAATACATGTATTTTTCTCCAAGCAGAAGATTTTTTTCTCAGCCCTGCTGTATCCTATTTCACAGCCATTTTGGGACACTAGAAGGGCCAAACAGGAAATATCCCTGAGGAATATGGGATATTGGTCCCAAGTAAACAAATTGTAGAGATAAACTTGTAAATATGTTCCATTAATCACTGAAACAACATCCCATTAGATCTAGTTTGCAGATGATTTCAATCAAGAAATATATCGCCTGAAGCAGAGGAATTGCTTATTTCCCCAATTCTCAATCAAAGGCAATTTTTCATAGTTTCATTTCTGCCATGCTGCAGTGCTTGTGGTTCTCAGACTTATTATAAAGCATAAAGAATACTTCTCTAATCATCCTGTGGCCACGATTGCACACACTAATTACACCAGTGCTCATTTTTCAATGAGTGCAATGTTGTTCTCCGATCTGATTTTACTATCTTTTAATTGCTTTTTATCTTCCTTTTATCGTCCCCTTCACTTTGCGTTCACAACTCACCTCAAACTTAATTTTCGAGAGACATGAAAGTTTAGTGTTTTTTTTAACGTCAGCATTGCTTATGATAATGCAGGGGAGTAGCAAAAGTAAAAAAGCAAGAAGATTTCCCAGTCATTTGAGTTATCATAAGCCATAGGCGGTTATTCTCAACGCCTCTCTTTCAACATTTCATCAGTCTCATTGAGCCCGGGGGGGCTTCTTTGAAATTGTATAACTTACTCAATATGACAAGTGTCACTGTGTTCACCATTAAGAACAACATCGTCACTTATTTCCCAAGTGGCTACTTCACATCTTTCACCATGAGTTTTTGAAGGCCTATCAGCGTTCTGTATGTTTGTAAAGATAAAGAGTTCTCGGTTCAGTCTGACATGTATAAAACATATATTCATAAACTGCTGTGTAGGTCTCATCCGTTTATTTTACACTTTCTTTTAAGAAAAACTCATGAGGAAAAAAGGTTGCAGAATCTCAGTTTTTGATCGAACTTGTAAAAGCCACTGAAATGAAAATAGCTGCAAGCAACAATAGTGAAGTCTAAAGTCATGTCAAATATGCAAACAAATCAGAAATGTGACTTTTATGATCTGTGCTTCACGCATTCCACTATTTAAAGAATGGAACTAATTTTCGCTGTGATGCCACCTTAAAAATTAGACAACATAGCTATCACATGAGGAAGTCACTGAAGACTGAGGCTAGACTTTTATTCACTTTATCTTTAATGCAACAGTTGGCACGGCAATTTCTAACTTGAATATGAGGCTTCTGGCATCATCCGCTTCCAGTCAGGCTATATATCACCTCCTGTAAAACAACTTTCGCTTCTTGATATTTCAAAGTGTATTTCTTACTACCTTTAATTTAATGTGTTGAAGTTATTATAAACATGCAAAGTTTTACCATTTACCTCTTTGTTATTCTTCATATGATTTACCTACAGACCTGATGTAACCAACTGGTCACACTGTGCGATGTTTGACCATGATTTGGTCATCTGAGACAAATTTATAAATTCTAAAAGATGCCTGTAATCCTAGGCTAAAATCTCTAGTCTTTGATCGCTGGTTTGACATGTTCACCAACAGCCAATTAATGGCCGTTGTGATCAAATTTTACCTCCGATGAAATTCTGCCATTGACAGAAGATTTGGCGCACAGTCTTGCAGTGTGACTTCTCCTAAGACGAACGTCAAACTGTCTTCATTTTTTAAAGACAAGTCAGTATCAGAATTAATGCTAGTGTTTTCTTCATATTGAAGGGTCGTCCAAACCGAGGCCAGTCTCAAAACTGGCCTCTTCGGAATGAAGGATTTCGAAGGGAACAACTGATGGACACTTTTGCCCCCATGATTCTTTGCGCAGATGCATGATGACGACGCCTCCATATGGACACGGGGTGATGACGCAGAAGGGCACTTCAAGAAACCCCTACACCCTTCAACCCTTCGAAGGTCTCACTCCGGAGGTTAAACCCTTTGAAGGATTAGGGCATAGGGATAAGCCCTTCCAAATGGAACGCAGGGACACCGGCCCTCCAGGACCAAGTTTACCCTATGCCTAGTCTAAAGTATTTATTTTCTGCAGAGCACACTGCCTCATAAACTCATTGTCCATCTGAAAGAAAACACGAGCTCTAATTAGTACCCTGAAATATCAGTGTTTATTCCCTCAGCCTGGAGTTCCCTCTCTAATGCAGCAGCTGTACTCAGCGGAAGCATTAATTACATAGCGGCTTATCAGATGCGGCAACATTGTGTGCAGCTGCTCTCTACTCATTGATTTTCCAAGATTGCCGTGAAGTGACAATGACATAAAGTCAGTATCTTGCCATATCGATAAGGTTAATCTCCTGGTCTCTTTTCACTGTAAACCACGGCAGAGGAGTAAAAAAGATACCATCATTTTCGCATCAAAGTAAATGACTGTTGACATTTATAAATGGATGTTATTTGGAGTAAATTATTTCCCAAAGATTCAGGTTATAAAAGCTGGAAATGGTTTTGTTTAGGTCTATTGACTCATTTGAAAGGCTTTGGATGTATTTTTCAGTATGAAAGCACAACATTTCCAAAACATTTCAGCTGTTTGGAAACAACAGCCAGACGCAGGATGTCAGGGTTGTTTTATTTCATGATAATAACTGAAAATCCAACATGCGTCCTATAATCATCGCACATAAGAGGCTCTATATGTGCTGTATGTTAAGAAGAGTCAGGCACAACATGTACTCTCTAAATGGCAAATTACTCAGATGCCACATCATGTTGCCTTCCATATATTGATCCAGCAGACATAACTTTGTGTGTTAGAACTGCTGGGCAAACTAAATACTGTTGGGGAAACTTGTTTGGGAGTGGAATGAGTGGATGTATGACGGGAGAGATTAACGCTGATAAACTTACTGTGTGAGTCATTCTTTAATCGTTTAACTTGAAGCTGAGTCACATTTTCCCTATGGTGCTCCTGGGTCACAGAGACCCCAAGTTGCCCTATAAATGACAATGTAGCCTATATAAGCCAATAACCCCCCCCATCCATTAACCTAAAGCTATTTTACTTTACTGACACTGTAGTGTAAATAAAGAGCTTCGTAAGAATTACAGACATGTGGTACCTTAACGTTTTTGTTTTGGGGGTTTAACAGTTCACAATCACCATCCTCTCATCCCCATCCATCTTTTTTATGGTCCTATAAGAAAAGATTGGAACAATTTTAAGTTTTTTTTTTGGTTTAACTAAACCTTTAAAAGTGCACTTGCAAGTAGGTTTTCATTTATGTTTTGGTGGTTGAGTCATATTAGAATCCATGCACAAGTGGATTTGTAATGCATATTACATTTGATACATATTACTATTAAACATCGTAAAGTTAATTACTTATAAAGCCCTGAATGGCTTAGCTCCGTCCTCAGTACTTCAGCGAGCTCTTATCGCATTATAGTCCTCCACGTCCGCTACGATCTCAAAACTCTGGCTATTTGATAATACCTAGAATATCAAAATCAACTGCCGGTGGCAGATCCTTTTCCTATTTAGCGCCCAAACTCTGGAACAATCTACCTAACAATGTTCGGGAGGCAGACACACACTGTCAGTTTAAATCTAGATTAAAGACCTATCTCTTTAACCTGGCGTACACTTAACACACTAATACGCTTCTATTGTTCAAATCCATTAAAGGATTGTTTGGCTGCATTAATTAGGTCAACCGGAACCGGGACCACTTCCCATAAAACACGATGTACTTGTTATATCGTAAGAAGATTGACATCTACGCTAATATTAGTCTTTTTCTTTCTTATTCTGAGGTCATGAGCCCCAGAGACAGATCTCCAGTGAGGACCTCATCACCTAGACAGCCATCGGGAAAAGACCACTGGAACCAGTGGAGCCCTTACAATCTGACTTTGACTGCAGTTTGGAGGGGACTACTGGTTCGTCTGACTGAACTGCCCCCCCGACTTTGGTCTCCGTCCTTCTGTCACCGATGGAGTTTTGGTTCCTTGCCTGTCCCTCTGGCTTGCTTAGTTGGGGAATCTTCATTTCCAGCAAAAGCATCGACGTTTGATTGCACGGATATTATTTTGAACTGGCTGGATTGCATCACTAAATTCAATGATTGCACGAATATTTAAACTGAACTGAGTCCTTTTACTGGATTAATGCATCACTAATTATATTTTGATATTTTGGCAGTTGCTTGACACAATTTGTATTTGTTACTAGCTATTTTGATATTTTGCAGTAAATTTGACACAATTTGTATTGTTAAAAGCGCTGATATAGGGTGACTTGACTTGATAATAGGGAAAATAGTCCATTAAGTTTTTAACAAAACAGTGAAAAATTGTACCTATTTTTAAAATAACACTGTTTTTATTATTCACCAGAAAAAGTGAGTTTTCGATAAAAAAAGCAGTTTGTAATAATACGTTAACACCAATACTAATAGTGTTAGGTCTGGTAAACCACTATTAATCAATATTATATATATAATATGTTACAGATTAGTGTAAAAACTGCAAGAAAAATCCACATATATGTAATTTAATTTCCTATGAAGTGTGAAAACTACAGGCAATCCTACATGTAATATATGGTGACTCACTTCTGACTTTGGTGATTAACAATTGCTCATGCTAATGTTACTCTTCGATCACTATAGGATGAATCACATATTCATTTTGTTAATGTGCATTATATGTGTTTCCATCTCACCCTTCTGATTTGACTGCAGTGTGATTTTCTTGATGTTCTTCTTTGATTAATCCTCTTAATTTCATTCCTACCTCATTGCTTTCCTGTCCCTCTTGCCGAATAAATAATCTCTTTAACCTGTGCGGAAGCTCTCATTGTATTTATTTCAGTCCTCCTGAAGCTTCTCAGTCATCCAGTCCCAATCCTCCAAAACTCCAGCAATAACCTTCTTGTAAAGGATATTCACTGATTATTTATTCACTTTGATATTTAGCTGATATTTCCCAGTGGCGCTATGCTTAACTGTGTATCAAATCTCGCTCTCCCGTGTGCATCATGATGTGCGGCGACAGACACACAAACTCAGCACACCTCCCCCTATGCATGCACAACCACAGGCTTCACTTTACCTGGACAGGTGGACACATTGAGACATGGTTTATTGGCATGTTTTGACTAAAACATATGATTATGAACAATACCATTGATAAAATATACACATAGACGCACATACGCCCAGAAATGTGAGGCCATATCCTCATTCTGAGAATCTTACTCTAGAGCCCATGACACCAAGATGCTTGACATTTTCATAATGAGGAGATATTAAACCGACATTGGTGCTATCGTATTATCTGTATCGACATCCCACTCAAAGGAGCTCCTGCCACACCCCCAAAACAGGACAAAGCTGATTATAAAAGGCTGAATTTAGGCTTTTTATTTTTCCATGACACTCCAACGCCTTCCTCTTCCCAGTTAATTGGAAATTTGATGAAAGTTACAGCAAATCTCTACTATTTATTTCCATAATGTAATATAAGCACTCCCTAGTTGACATCAAGATCACATGATCAGAAGCAAATGCTGAAAAGACATGAGCTTTTCTGGTGAAAATCTACAAAAAGGACTTCAAGGCCTGTTGACAAAACATCTATTTTTTTCCGTACTTGATTTCATCCTCATATACTGCCACTATTTACACAATGAAATGTTCTTATTAGCACTGGGTGTTGCATTCCCATATTGCATAAAAGCTTAAGCTCAATATAACAAATGCATATTTGTCTTCCACAAACAGCATTAATATGGGATTTAAATGTTATTACTTGCAGCTCATATCTGTCAGATTCATACAGTGATACTTTTCTTGATGCAGGTTCAAGATCACAGGTGGCATCTGTGTAACTGTATATTTATAAAACTTATATTTATAGTAGTGAGTAGATATATTTTGGGAAAATGTAATAAATAACACAAAATATATGTTAAACTTTAACAATATTTAAAAAAAAATCTATATATATAAATCTATATATTTAAATAAACAGCCAACACATCCTCAGTGGTAGTGCTTTTAGTGTTTCTGTTTACCCCAGAGGCCATATAATATTTGTATTTAAGGCCATGTCCCTTTTAGATCAATGCATAATTCAATTATTTCCAGTGTCTGAATGGACCAAATCCCACGGTTTCAAGACAGTTTGGTGACCTGTAAAGCTAGTTCAGATCCATTAGGTCCCGGTGGTGCTTGTGCTGTTACGTTGCTTTAGCAGAAGCATGTCTCAGCTGACGGTAATAACAATATGCAAGGTAGACTGCCGTTTGCTAAAGCAAGCAAACTGTAGTTGTTAAATTGCATTTATGTGTTTTATGAATTGGTTCAAAAATGTATGAATAATCTTCATTAGTTTTTTAATTAGGCAAATAGTTATTTCCTGGTTCTGTTATGTCAGATGCATACACAGTGATTATGTGGCTGTGGCTTCCTAGACCTTGCAGGCAACATAACACAGGGATGTTTGTCTTGTAATGTTTTGTTCTCTCTCAGGTCATAATGTACAAACATCAGTGGTGCATCAGATTCTCTGTTTGGACACCAGGAGCTAGTATACATGGATTCTCAGGGGAAATACATTTAAAATAAATAAAAAAAGACATTTCATTTTCTGAAAACTGTGTGGCAAAATTTGCTCTAAACTTAGTTTATAACCCTTGTGGTTTAGTGATTCATTAGATACAGATGCGTAAAATCCAGAGGAAAAGAGATTCAACGTGTCATTACTGACATGTGAGTCCAGTTCTTTCCAGAAATGATAAGCGAGTTTTATTAGTTTGTACTAGATAATGTGTAGTCTGAATCACTTCCAGGATTTGCACTCTCAGGATTTTTTTTCATAGGAATTACTGTTTAAATCTTATATGGCATCCCAAAGTCACATTTTGAAATTTCTACATTTAGAAAATGCTTGAGAGTAAAATATTTTGGTAATTGGACTCAAAGGGAACTTTAGCCTGGTGACCCGAGCCTGGATCTCAAACTCAAACACTCTTCTTACAGACAGACTCTGGAGAAAGACAATGGATAGCTTCGGACACATTCAGTGTTAATTTGTTTACCAAAAAAAAATCGTCCCCACTTTGATATAATGTGTTTGACTGTTGTAAACCAGAGAAATTACCCATGCATCTTTAATGTTACGCATATCAATATTTTACTCAGAGTTTTTTCTCTGTTGTGTGGTCCAAATAATAAAGCTGGTGTAAAACAAAATGAAACAGTTACACCTGGAAGTTTAAAATATTCATATATCAGCAAATGTTTTGTCATACAACAAGCGAGATGTAAATAAAATGTCCTGTTGAGGATGAAAGATTTGTTTTATTACTATAGCTTTGACCATAAGTGGAAGTTGTGCACTCATTTCACATCATCATTTGTGCAAATGAATCACGTCCCGGGGCTAATTCATCGTGACGTAGTTTGCAGGTCGATTTCCGAAGAGGGTGTGTTACTCTGAGAGTTCATAATGTTGTGCTGTAAGTCAGGGTGGGAAAAAGCAGAGCAGCAGACGAAGCGGACTGACGGCACGAGAGCATGAGGAGCAGCAGTCAGTGTGAACGCGGAGCAGCTCAGAGTCAGAGCGCGATGAGCCCAGCACACAACTCAGCCCTGATGCTCGCTGTCCTCTTCATCTCCTTCATACCCATCACTACAAGTAAGTCTCTCCTGTTTCTTGAGTGATATTAGAATAACTCAGCTCAACTTTGGTGGCCTACTTTCTCTTTAATGAGAAAGCAGATTATTTGAATCAAATGATTCACTACATTTAGCCTAATGTTGGTCCTAAACAACAACGTGATAATGAAAATAATAGGTATAAATGAAATAATATAAATTATAAGTCAATATAAATAAAATATTAAAAAATTAAGTGTATCTTCTAATGAAGTATAACGTGTGTGTGTGTGTGTGTGTGTGTGTGTGTGTGTGTGTGTGTGTGTGTGTGTGTGTGTGTGTGTGTGTGTGTGTGTGTGTGTGTGTGTGTGTGTGTGTGTGTGTGTGTGTGTGTGTGTGTGTGTGTGTGTGTGTGTGTGTGTGTGTGTGTGTGTGTTGTAGCATTATATTTTACTGGAAACCTTACAAATCAAACAGTAACAATCAAAAATTAGTTTTTGAAGATCATTTAATATCACAAACAGTGATTTTTAAACATTCATTGTTGCTCTCTCTCTCTCTCTCTCTCTCTCTCTCTCTCTCTCTCTCTCTATATATATATATATATATATATATACACCCTATGAAAAATTAATATACTCAAATTTATACTGAAAATGCATTTACAAAGTATGTATTAATAAAAATACCCTGCAATTGTACTTTTGCTATACTAAACTGTTATACTTCAAGTCCCTAAATTGGACGAGCTAATTTTCTGCTTAATTCACTTTAACTATGCAGAAAGTATAAAGATATATGTGATTGTGTTAAAGTGGAACTGTTGCAAGTATATTTCATGTACACTTTAAATATCTTGTATTTAAAGGTGATATTGTTCAAAGATCATACAGTCCTCATCAATAGTGACATTTTAGGTTTAATATTAAGAAATGTGCTTTGTGCAAAAGTAGTACTCTAAATCAAGTTTAATTTAATTTTTAGTCTCAAGCAATATGTCAGTAAATATGTTAATACATTTGAACTACACTTGAATTAAATACATTTATTTTAAATATATTACTTTTTTACTTGGGTATATAAAATCGAACTTGTACAAATGTACAAATCTGTACAGTTCAGTTCATAACACTTAATCACACTGGATTTAATTACTGATGGGGACAAAATGTTTAAGATCAAGCAGAAATTATGACTTTATTGTGACAAATGAAATAGATGGAATACATAAATATTGCAACAGGTATTAAAAAAACTGTTACTATCCGCCACTGCAACTTCTGTCTTTATCTTTTATTTAGATTGACTTTTAACTGATTTCATGTTTGAAAATAATTTGTGATCTTTATTGAAGGCTTAGATCTCTTCAAAATGTGCTGCATTAGTGTGTCAGTAGATGATAAGCAGGAATGCGTCATTGTGATGCATTAACTAAGAGCTTACTGCATATACGCAGGGCAGTGAATTCTGTTAAAGTGCCTTGTTAGGTTGAGACTAATTAGCACAATAAGAAAATGCTGGATGTTTCCCAATAAACCTGCAAAATGAGATACAGTAAATGCGTATGATTCATTTTGTGAATAATCATTACACCACAAGGATTAAAATGATCATCTGCAATATAGGAATAAAGAATTTTAGTAATATCGCCAAATTAGATTCAGTCACGTAACTGATAATTATGATATCACTGAGTGTCAAGGCTGAGAATGAAGGGATGAGGCGAGGACTCAATGGTGCAGGAGATGGGTTTTTATAAAAATAATAAATAATAACAAAAACCAAAAAAAACTACCCATGTAGGGGAAAACAGGACAGCTGGCAAGGCTTGGCAGGGCAGGGCAGGGCAGGGCAGGACAGGGCAGGGGCAGGCAGGCAAGGCAAGGCAAGGGCAAGGCAAGGCAAGCAAGGCAGCCAGGCCAGGCAAGGCAAGGCAAAGGTCATTGCACACTGAGTCCGAATTTAATAATAAATACTTAAATAAAAATAAATACGATCTTACGTTGTGTCAATCACGTTTAAACACTGCCTCTGTAAATTTCGTCCGTCATTAAAAAAATTCATATCAGGTTCGATTTTCTGTGTTTTCGCATCTGTAGCTAGCATTTTGATATGAAAGGATGACGAATACGAAGCAAAAACAAAAAAACGCACATAAAAATGTTGGACTCAGTGTGCAGGGACCTTTACTCCCAGAACAGATGTTTGGAGAGAGTGTGGTAAAAAACACACAAGTTATTCGCCTTCTTAGAAACCAGTGTACCACCAGTATTACTTTAAAACTGGATAGCCTATTTAAAAGTTTAAAAAGTGCATACAGTTGCTGTGGTAATTGCTTGAATAGTTGACAAAAAACAGCTGAAATTTGGACGGATGTTCATGGAGAGTGACTGAAGTGTCTGTTCCTCTCAGTCCTCTGCTGCTTGATGAAATGCCATATGCTGTTTGATAACATCTCATCATGACTTAGCTCCAGGGCTTCTTTTTTGACCATCAGTAATTGTTGATTTAATTAAGTGTTAAGTGTTAATTATTAAAGTACTAAGTGTTAATTATTATTAAAACAGACAGTGCGTGTATCTGTGTTTATACACCACTACCGGACAACCTATCTCTCTTTCTCTGGTTGATGCTGGAAATAAGGTTGTCTTATTAATTATTCATTTATTTGTTTTTTAATTACATACGGTACCATTCAAAACTTTGAGGTTGATAAGATTTGTGTGTGTGTGTGTGTGTGTGTATGTGTGTTTGAAAGAAGTTTCTTATTCCCACCAAGGCTTCATTTAATAAAAAAATGACTAAAAACTGTTTATTGTGAAACAGTATTAATTTTAAATTCCTGTTTTCTATTTGAATATATCTTCAAATGTAATGTATTCCTATGGGGATATTTTCAGCTGATATTACTCCAGTCTTCAGCGGCACATGATCCTTCAGAAATCATTCTGATTTGCTTCTCTCAAGAAACATTTCTTATTATTGTGAGTCGGTGTTAAAAACGGTTGTGCTGCTAAATATTTTCGCGGACACCGTGATACTTTTTTTAAGGATTTTTTGATGGACAGAAAGTTCAAAAGAACAAATTTTTTTGAAGAAATCTTATGTAACATTATAAATGTCTTGATCATTTTAATGCAAAATAAAAGTGTTAATGTATTAAAATTATTACTGCTCCTAAAATATTTTTTTAAATGATAATAAAAATGATATATTAATTTATGCTACATAATACATATATAGAGAGTATACTAAATTTAGATTAAATGTAATATTTATGAATTTACTATCATTCCTAATGTAATAAGACTATTTTTAATATGTACCTTTTATTTTTTCATTGTATTTAAAAGTATTAATTTCTATATTATGTAAGCCGTGCTTGTGCACATATAAGGCTGCACGAGGCTGACATGTGCAAGCATGAGTTTGAGTCCATTATTGTATGTGCAGGATGTGAAATGGCTCGACCGTAGATTAACTGCTCCCCTCCATTTGAGAGGTAATTGTATGCTAAAAGTGTTATTGTGCTATAAGGGTAAAAGACAAAACTGAACAAGAGTAAATGACTGCCTCACTCTCAAACAGGAAATGGTCCTGATGGATTTTGTTGGGTAGATAAAGCTCTTTAACCCCTAACGATACTGCCGTCACCAAACTTTTGATTCATTTGGGTCAAAGTTGTGCACACAAAGTTTGGTAGAAGCATCAGAAAGTGTGGTGTGATATATGTGGAGCACATCTATAACAATCCCTTCTGTGCACAGGATGACCTCCAGGGGCCCGGACGGATCCAGAGCAGAGGATACTTCCTTTATCGGGTAGGTTATAATATATATGAATACTGTTTATTGTTCAGCACAACATGGAAATTGAAGGATCTTACTTTACATTAGTAGAAAATCAATGTACAGTGCTGTAACTGTCATTGAGGGGGATAGTTTTCCACAATATTCAGATTAGTTAAAAATAAAAAAAAATACCAGTTAAATGAAAAATACTATTTATTTTTCAAAAGTGTTAAATTATGACGTTTGGTTCCTTCCAATCCTACATGATATTTACATACTAAATTGTTTTGTTCATTTTAATTTTAGTGTGTTTTAGAAATTTTAGTTATGTGTTTGATTTTTTTAAATTGATTTATTATCTTTGTTTTAGTTTTTTTAATACTTGACATATTTCAGTTAGGTAACAAAGCAACATTTGTAGTTTTAATTTAAGTTTTGGAGTTTAAATGTTTATTTAATGTTGTACTTTATGTCACCTTTATTTAAATTATGAAAATGATTGATAATAGTTTTATTTTTAGTTAAAAACAATGCGACATACCTACAGTATTTCACATTTTAAATATACAATTTTTTCTTATTACTTGAAAAAAAACACTTCTCTGTAAATATTTTCCTGTTCTTTTCTGCAGCCACGAAATGGAAGACGATCTGATGAGTATGTGTAAAACAAAGAATAGAAAAATCAGGTATTTATTTTTTTATTTTAGAAATGAGAAGAATCAGCCATACTTTTTCAATGTGTTTCCTACAAGTGCACATAAACTAGAGTCACTTTAATCTCACAGGACAAAAATACAGGGGGAAAAAAACAGAAACTCATGCACATTAAACTTATAAAAAACTAATTTTTGGATACTAGTGCATCTGTCAATGTCTTAAAATATAATTTTTTGATGACCATTTTCAGCAGCACCAGATCCCGTCCTGCAGATGTCCTGATCAAGAGCCAGTCAATCTTGAAATGTTACGTCACTCGTTCCAGAAAACACCCTTCTATTGGATTGTGATGTTGAATGTACAGACCAAATAAATCCAAATAAAGTTGTTTATCTGTTCAAACGTTCCTGTTTGTGTAACTGTGCCGTGTCTTTTGAATTAAAAGCATTATAAAATATTTCTTCATTGTGGAAGTGTGATTTTGACCAAACTGTATGTGTTTTACTGTATATTGGAATGTTACCAAAGAACAAAGAAATAAAAAAAAATTTTTTTCCTCTCCATTTATTTATTGAAAACGCTAGTGCGACTCTGGTTCATTCTCTCTTTCTCTAGATGAATGTGTGTTTTTGTTATCCTGCTATCTACAGCGATTAGTCAAAAAGCATTAATCAACCTTCCACTTCCGATCACTGCCATTGTAATTGGATTTGTACATCTAAACAGCATGAACTGCATCCTTTCTGATAAACATCTCTTTATCGGTTTAGTAGAATCCTGCTTATGGTCTATTGTTGTCATAAACACATGTAATGTATTTATTAAGCTGTTGTCTTACTGTGAGGATGAACTTGGGTCTGAAATAAGAAAGTAGGTTATGTCATGGATCGTGACTGCATTTCCTTTAAGAAACGTGACACAAACTAAGAGTGGGTATGATGAGGAATATCACTTCACCGGTTCTAGACAGACAGACCTGGAGGGTACGACTCAAAACACATTTGTCCTGTAGTGGGTGTTTTGTAGGGGGCTGGGTGTGAAAAAGGAAGCTTCGGGGTTGTGAAAAGACGTCGAACGCAATCAATCCGAGCGTATGAGAGGAGTACACAAATGAAACACACACTTGTTATCGTCTAATTTAGGTTAGAAACACAAACATTGCTGGCTGAAGTGACCCATGGCCCTGGAGCTCTGATTACTTTCCTCTTCTGAGCTTTTATTTTCTTGAAGAAGGTATATATTTTAATAATAAAAGCATAAGTAGCTTAATTTATACATTTAATTCCAAAAGAACCATTTTCTTTTTCATCCTTCATTTGAGTTGTTTTATTCTGCAATATTTGCAGTTCTAACTCAATCATTAAAAACAATCATTTTTAAGTTAACTGTACTTGTGGATAATAATTATGAAATAAAAGGTAGCTTATGTGCTCATAAACTTTTATGATACAATGTTTCCTAACACACTTTAAAAAAGTGCACATTTTGATTTGTTGACTAATATACTAAAATACACGTTAAGTCGATTAGTTACTTAAGAAAAGTGAATTGCTTGAAGAAAAAAATAATAATTATGGTTGCTGTTGTTCTAAACTAAATATGAACATGCATTTACTCATCTCTCTTGGACAAACAAATTCAGAATTCCTCAGAATTAATCAAATATTACACAAACATGCAATAATTAAGCATTAACATAAAAATCCATTATGCATTTAATCCCATTTTATTAACCAGTGTCTATGCTGCTAACCATTGATCCAGTTTAATCACACTAAAAAGCTAAAATTACTTTAGATAAACATAACTTTTTCTTTTTTTGTGATTGAGAAGAAAGTGTTGAACTTTCCTCTTGCATCCTTCATGCAATCCAGAATAGCAGCACAGCTGAAAGGTTTGTTTGAGCTTGTTCACTTCACTTTTGGTGTGAAATGGGCTTTTAAAAAAAGAAAAAGTAATGCAAAAGCCCTTGCATTCCATAAAAAGAAACTAGATGCAGTTAATTATTTTTTAGGGAGTACACAATATTGTAATGCATTACATTTAAAAGTAACTTTCCCCAACACTGCTGCATTTTATATAAATAATGCATTTTTATTTAAATGCGATTAACATGCCATTTACATTCAGTTCACACTTAAGAATATTGTTTTAAAGCATATTAATGTACTACTTTTTCCACAAGAGAATAAAAAAATCATAAAAAAGGAAAGAGAATTTCTAAATAAACGTTTTGTACCTCATTTACCCCTAAAGAGTGCGTATTTGTACCTTTTCACAGGCCTAAATGATCACTTTAAATATCCAAAGCAAAAATATGTACAGTACAGGTACATCTAAAAAAAATTGAATATGGTGAAAAACTTCCTTTTTTTTTGTAACTTATTTCAAAAAGTGAAACTTTCATAAATTTTAGATTCATTACATGTAAAGTAAAACACTTCAACAAGTTTTTTATGTTATTTTGATGATTAGAGCTGACAGCTAATGAAAGTCAAAAATCAGTATCTCAAAATATTAGATTATTTACATTTGAGTTTCAATAAATGACCATCCATACAGTATAAATTCTGGGTATATCTTGTTCTTTGAAAGCACAATAATGAGGAACACTGCTGACTTGGCAAAGGTCCAGAAGACGATCATTGACACCTTCCACAAAGAGGGTAAGTCACAGAGGGTCATTACTGAAAGGGGGGGCTGTTCAAGGAGTGCTGTATCAAAGCATATTAAATGCAAAGTTGACTGGAAGGAAGAAATTGGGTAGGAAAATGTGCACAAGCAACAGGGATGACCGCAAGCTTGAGAATACTGTCAAGCAAAGCCAACTCAAACACTTGGGAGAGCTTCACAAGGAGTGAACTGAAGCTGGAGTCAGTGCATCAAGAGTCACCACGCTCAGACATCTTCAGGAAAAGGGCTACCAAG
Source organism: Ptychobarbus kaznakovi (assembly GCA_027422405.1). NCBI lineage: Eukaryota > Metazoa > Chordata > Actinopteri > Cypriniformes > Cyprinidae > Ptychobarbus > Ptychobarbus kaznakovi. Next base: position 37,401,481 of record CM049794.1, read on the forward strand.
CCACTTCTGAAACAGAAACATCGTCAGAAGCATCTTACCTGGGCTAAGGAGAAAAATAACTGGACTGTTGCTCAGTGGTCCAAAGTCCTCTTTTCAGATGAAAGTAAAATTTGCATTTCATTTGGAAATCAAGGTCCCAGAGTCTGGAGGAAGAGTGGAGAGGCACAGAATCCATGTTGCTTGAAGTCCAGTGTGAAGTTTCCACAGTCAGTGATGATTTGGGCTGCCATGTCATCTGCTGGTGTTGGTCCACTGTGTTTTCTGAAGTCCACAGTCAACGCAGCCATCTACCATCGAATTTTAGAGCACTTCGTGCTTCCTTCTGCTGACAAGCTTTATGGAGATGCTGATTTCATTTTCCAGCAGGACTTGGCACCTGCCCACACTGCCAAAGGTACAAAAATCTGGTTCAATGACCATGGTGTTACTGTGCTTGATTGGCCAGCAAACTCGCCTGACCTGAACCCCATAGAGAATCTATAGGGTATTGTCAAGAGGAAGATGAGAGACACCAGACCCAACAATGCAGACGACCTGAAGGCCGCTATCAAAGCAACCTGGGCTTCCATTACACCTGAGCAGTGCCACAGGCTGATTTCCTCCATGCCACGCCGCATTGATGCAGTAATTCATGCAAAAGGAGGCCCAACCAAGTATTGAGTGCATAGAAATGAACATACTTTTCAGAAGCTTGACATTTCTGTTTAAAATATCCTTTTTTATTGATCTTATGTAGTATTCAAATTTTCAGAGACACTGAATTTTGGGTTTTCGTTATCTGTAAGCCATAATCAGCAAAATTTCAAGAAATAAAGGCTTGAAATAGTTCACTCTATGTGTAATGAATCTATATAACATATGGGTTTTCACTTTCTGAAATGAGTGACAAAAAATATTGACCTTTTTCATGATATTCTTTTTTTTTAGACGTACCTGTATATAACGTAGAAATTGAGTCAAACGATGAATTTAATATGGTAATAGCACCACCGTGTGGTTATATGTCCACTGCCTCTTATAGGCGCGTTGACTTTGCTCCACTGGGTGTCACGCGATCTCCACTCATAACAACAGCGCCTGGCAAACAATGTCAAATCGTTTTTATGATAAGAAAATATAGATGATAATTTCCTATATTCTCCCTCATGAAAAATAGCATTGGGTTGAAACTCGAGTTGTCATTACTAGCCTACTTTAAGGCCTGGTAAATACAATAATGTTACTATTGTTTCACACACTGGCATTTTAGCAGGATAAACTATACGCAGAAAAACAGCTTGCAAAAATGTGCAATTTGCACGAATAGCGTGTTCAAATATTTACTATGAACAATAGAACTTTATTATGTTGAGTTAGATTTAAACATGAACAGACATCAATATTTCCACACGTCTGTGCGTGCTTTCTACCACACTGGTTTGTATATCACTGAAACATTTACATGTTTTTATTACGGAAATTAGTACTAATGCAAATTATGTAAAGGTTTTTAAACAGCCTTCTATAAACAAGGTAAAATTGCCTTGGGCACGCAATAATTTTACATCCAAAACTGCTCTTAAAATTGTCATGCAACAGAATATGTTTCCCTTCCATAACTGAACGTCTAATGCTGTGAGCCACAGCATGTCGCGCACTCGCATCATCTTTCTATTGGACAACACAGCTGTCAATCAATACGTCATGCACTACATTTTCGCGCGCAGTGTGGTAGTTTCAAGATAGGTTGACGTGCGTATTTGACCTAATTGGCGTTCGGCCAATTAAAGAGAGCGACCCATGTGGGCCAAAGATTAGGTACTTTTGAATAGCATAAAATTCACACCAAAACACAACAATTAAGAGATAGCAGGGTATTGTCTGTTTGAAGTTATTGAAACTTTTAAACCACCACGGAAGCGGTGAAATTGAATAACTTCAAACAGAAAAGTTAAAATCACTGTATGCACCTCGTAAAAGACCAAAACTGAGCAATAGCACATAGGCTAGAAATGATTTCAGAGACTGCATTTTAGATGATACATTTCCTGCATACACTTTACAGTTAATTGACGGTTAATCTATTTTTTGCCTCATTTTCTTTTTATTTAAAATGTGCGCTTTGTCTTTTGTTACGTGTTCAAGCTCTCGTATTCACCTTATTAAGAGTCTCATGGATTTATAAAATAGATCAAATCTGTTTGTATTGTATTTCGGTTTTCTTAGTTGTGCCTATTTTTGTTTATTTTATTTTGTAAATGGTTAAATGTTTCATTTTTATTAATTAAAGCTAAGTTGTACAGTTTTACTTTATATTGTATAAACAAGTCGTTTAGGCCACCTCTATATAATTCCCTTTGCATTGAATACATTTGTTTTGTATTTTATGAATTTTCGGTTACCTGTGTCAGTTGTGTCTGTTTTTTACTTTTCTTAATTCATTTAAAGATCTGCTATTTTTAATCCCCTCTAAGTTGAATAACTTTTCTGTTTCTTTTTAATGCATTGTATTCTATGCAAAAAACAAGCAATTTAAACAAAACAACTCTCAAGGATGCTCACATGCAAAGTATCAGCCAGGTCTTGCTGCGTGTTGCCAGATTGTGTGGGATTCTGCTCCAGCCACTGCGCGTGCGCGTGGGAAGCCTGGGGTAGGCCCTGCTGTTTTTCCAACTCTAGTTCAATCCTACACTGCCGTCTCAACCAAAACAAGACGCAAGAAAATCCCCCTCCTGGACGACAAATAACCGAGGTAAGAAAGCAAGCGGACTCGCAAGATTACATGATTTTAAGAGAGGAGCGCAACTCCAGTGTCACATTTGTGTCGGATTTGATACAAGCGTATATGCGGTGAAAATACGGTGGTGTGTTTTTTAATGCTTGCCTGGAAAGAATCCGAAGGCCCGGTGACCTACATTTGTTCTACCCTAGTGAGGCAAGGGGAGTGTACGATGTTGCGCTGCCAAATGTTCGCAACCGATTTAAAGCCCGGACATCTCTCGTGCATCGCACGATTTAACGTTAGTCCAAGCAGAAGCTATATCTTTGTGGCTTTAAATTGAAAACTTTACTATATTTATCAGCTATGCACGTATTTACAGTCTATGGGTTATACTGACGACGCGCTTTAGTCAGTCAGTAAACTCGCGCTTCTTTAAGTCATATATTAATCTGTGTTTCAATGAAGATGTCGATCAAATACATCGGTCTGAGCCGATGCATGAATATCTGCCCGTACTCGTGAAACTGCTCGTTTATTTGACTGCAGCCTGAGCGTTTCGCCGGGATTGCGTCTCCGAGGATGGGAATTAAATCCAATTTAACCTGAGCATTTTATCGCAGCTCTGGCAGAGCAACCTGTAGCGAGCTCGGCTGAAAATGTACATCCCGTCCTTTACTAACCAGCCGCACACACTGTTACTTCACAACATCTCGGAGATTTGGGCATTTATTGCAGATTTGCGCATCGTTCGGCTCTATTTAATTATCATGCGACCGGGGAGCGAAACGACAAAAAGAAGATACTACCGGTAATTAACTGCTTTTGTTTAAACCGGTCGTAGTGCACATTTTTTCCGTGTATGTTTATGTTAATTATCTGAGTGTAACGAGAATAAAACGATAAAAAACATTTATATCGACTGGCAGCAAGTAAGAGGTGTTTCGGCTTCTCTGTGAAGGAGAATTAATAGCGACATTTCTTATGGACGGAACAGAATGGACACGTTTTATTTTACGTTTGGTGTATCTCATGTGTAAACGAATATGATTGTTGGTATTAATGTTGAAGCATAAAAGCGCATTGCTTGCGTTGTTGTGTCTAATAACGGCGCGTATCCTAATGTTTTCTTTGTAGGCAGTTAACTAGGTTTTGTCTATCACTTATTTTCTCACAGCTGTCACTGATTAATAATTTTAAAATGGAAATTAATCCTCAGTTGTCATTTCAACCATACACTCAGAACGCGACGTCACGAAATTAATCCTTAGCTCTTGAATATTAATTAGGCTATACAAAAAATGAATTCAGTTATGAAAATAAAGATTTGATGCTTTTATGATATATCAATAAACGGTGATTATTTGCAGATTATTTGGCTGATTCCAAATCAAACCTAAAAGGTGAACATTAGCCTAATTAGAGCTACATGAATGTATTCATTTAGGTGTTGTTTTTCTATATAAAATCATTCTTATTATTGTCTCATTATGGAGTAATACTTTTTTTTTCTGAACAGTTAAAATATTAATAATTTTTTAGATTTAATTTGATAACTTCCCAAATCTCTCCCACTGTTGTTCCTGGGATTTAGTAGATCAGTGGATTCATCCATGGCTCAGTATTTAAAGACAAAATATGGCTTTATCAGCACTGCTAACATTTTAAGTTCTAATACTTCCTAATAACTTTTGGTAACACTTTAGAATGGGGAACACACATTCACTATTAACTACGACTTTTCCCTCAATAAACTCCTAATTTGCTGCTTATTAATAGTTAGTAAGGTAGTTGTTAAGTTTAGGTATGGGGTAGGATTAAGGGATCTAAAATATGGTCATGCAGAATAAGGCATTAATATGTGGTTTATAATTAATAATAAACAGCCAATATGCTAATAAAATGCAGGTTAATAAGCAACTAGTTAATAGCAAGAATAGATCCTTAAAATAAAGTGTTACCTAACTTTTTTGTTAATAAATCAAAAGTTCCCCTGTGTGTCAGTGGATATATGTCATGAACATAGACAAAAATACAGTGTCAAAAAACGACACATTGCATCTTCTAGATTTTAATATAAGGGAAATGTCCCATCCGTCCCTACTGTGTTAATAGTGCCTTTGTTTTTAGGTTTGCTCTGGATAAGGTGCGTTCGTTTACCACCCAACATTTCTTATCAAAATAGCTTGTGTGTACACGTGAATAACACTCTGTAAATAAATGAAACTGCCGCATGATCCCCATAAAAGGAATCCTAGAAAACAGGTTGTTTTTCACCTTCACAATGTTGATCAACTCCAGCCCTTCACTGAGGTGGAGAGTGTTTTTCTCACATTATGTTTTTTGGCAAAGCAGTTATTTGTCAGCACATTATTCCCCTAACAAAAATGTACTTTAGTAATCCCCGATTTCACAAAAATACTACAATATTCACTGTCAAGGTAAATTATCATTGGATCCTTCAAATAATTTTATTTATTTATGCCAGTGGTGGTTAATGCGTAATGTAAAAATTGAGTTGCATTGTTGTTATGCTGTTGAGAAAATCATAAACCTGCCATGCTTCCTGTGAATGTTTGAATGCTTTTGTGGTTTATTTGATTTGTTTGTATATCCCCATTGTAAGAACCTTTACATTGTTTGAGCAAGTTCAGTCAGTAATTGAATTGGTCATGAAGTTGAAGTCTGTTTGGGCATTCAGGGAGAAGTCAACTGCAATGTCACCCCAGCAAAGTCATGCCCATCTGACTTAACAGGTTTGGCCGATATCGCTTTTTGATGGCGTTTGCAATCTATCTCAACCTTGCACCCTACTTTATCACATCTGCAAGTGTGCAGGTTTGGCTTAATTGCTCTGGGTTTTGTTTTATGCATTAAAGGCATGGGACTTGTTGGTCAAAATATTAATAAGAAATAAATGAGGTGTGTTTGTTTAGTTAAGAAACTGTAATTTAGGATGGAAAATAGAGAGCACAGGAGTCAGGGCAGGACACAGAGTGTGTAATTTGTAACAAGACCTTTCATTCAGGTTTGTCGCTGTACTCTTTTGAATTCTTGTATTATTTGCTGATGTTAGTCTAGAAATGTGGTTCTCAAATATTCCAAGTGGTTTTTGAGATTGGCTGACTTTGTAATTAAAAAGCACCAACATTGAGTTGATCAAGCCATAAGAATGCATTAACCCCTTAACTGTCACTCAGTTTTGAACATAGACATTATAGTGCACTATCCAAACTTAAATTTGTATTCATGAACGAAAATATTTTGTAACATGATTTTTATGTACCATTTCCATGGTAATTTTAAAATGGGTTTCAAAGGATGAATTTGGAGATTTTCAGTTTTTAAGGGATATATAATTTCTTATGATTTCTAAAGTGTGATAGAAAAAAAGGCAACTAAGAAACTCTGTGACAAAGGTCAGAACTATGATGTAGATTTTTCAGGTGCACTCTTGTCATAAATTAATCTATCAATTTTCCTATATAATTTTTTAATACAAAAGTGGTAAAATATCTATTTAGAAGTCTTAGACCTTTCCAACAATTTATAGTTTGTCATGATTAGATTTGGATTTAATTGTAAACTTAGGCGTCCCACAGAGGGGATGGGTGACAGTTAACATTAAAAGAGTAAACAATAAATAAAATAAAAATTGTCAGCAGCATCATGTTGTTCCAAACCTGTATGTCTTTCTATCTTCTGTGGAACATAAAAGAAGATATTTAGAGAAATTTCAGTGTTTTTTTTGTCCTTACAATGGAATTAAGTTGTCACCAAAACCGTTACTAATAATCTTCATTCTACAACATTGTTCCACAGAAGAAAGTACGTCATACAGTTTTGTAACGGAGTAAATTATGATTTTCTTTTTGGGTGAGCCATCTCTTTAACTGATTGTGTTGACATTAATGTTGTGTTAAAATGTTTGTCATCTCACTTCAATAACAGAGCTGAAAGTTATGCTTCAGTCTTGTAGTTGGTTGAACAGTTGGCTCATTTGGGTTCATTAGCTAAAAGTAGCAGTCTGGTTAATTAAAAAATTAAATTAGAAAAAACAGATAGACTGGCAAAATTATGTATTGGTAATAGAAAAAGGGAAGATAAATTGTGCACTACTTATAACCGTGGATTTGAGGTGGATTCCTCACAGATGTGTGGTGTTAGGTGATCTGGAGTTTTAAGTCTGCCAAATAATGGTCTTCCAAAGTATGAGAGCTGGTCTAGAACAACACATCATGAGTCATTGTTTATATGCATGCATAAATACGAAGAGGTTCCTTGTAATCAAACCTAATTAGTTATTACATATTGTAATTTGTGTTTATTAGAGAAGGAAATTACATTGAGAGTACTTCACGCGGAGTGGAAACTGATCAGAATCATTTGAAATGGATGTTTACTGTTACTTGTCATGAAGAAATTATCAAAGAAATGAGACTTTGATATCTTGTTATGTGGTCCTGTGCGCAATTCAGATCAAAGCTGCTAAGCCTTCGTGTTTGTTACATTATTGTATAATGCCTCCAAAACAATCTCTTGGGTTAATATTTGATTTTCTGGGAAAAGTGTTATGGATGATGAACTCTGTGGTTTGGGACGTGGAGGCTGGGGATAAAAGCAAGCATTGTAGTGGCAGAAGCAAACTACACGTGGTGGTCAGTATCTCTTGGCAGTAATCTTAAAGCGTTGTTGTTCTGGTCAGTTGGTCTTGAAGTCAAGGTCACGCTTTCTGACGTATAAGAAGCATATCATTGGTTAAATGTTCACACATGAAGAAGCTACAAATTGTTAGCTAATGACAAAAATACATGTGAAATTATAATTAATAGTGGCAAACACTCTTGGGATGTAGGTTGTAATGAGTAGACAATATTATGCAGCACAACTGTTTTAAACATTGATAATAATAAAAATAAATGTTCCTCGAGCAGCAAATCAGCATATTAGAATAATTTCTGAAGGATCATTTGACACCGAAGACTGGAGTGAGTAATGATGCTGGAAATTCAGCTTTCCCATCACTGAAATAAATTACATTTTAAAGTATATTAAATTAAAAACAGTGGTAACACTTTAGGGACCAATTCTCACTGTTAACTAGTTGCATATTAGCATGCCTATTATTGAAATATTGGCTGTTTATTAGTACTTAAAGCACATATTCTGCATGAACATATTCTACTTCCCTAATCCTTCCCAATACCTAAACTAAACAACTACCTCACTATTAAAAAGCAGCAAATTAGGAGTTTGAGGCAAAAGTCGTAGTTAATGGTTTGTTAATAGCAAGAATTAGATCTTAACATAAAGTTAGACCTAAATGGTTATTTTAAGTTGTAATACTATTTTGTAATATTACAGTTTCACTGTATTTTGAGACTTATTTCAAAAACATTAAACTGACCTCAAGCTTTTGATTGGAGTATGTAGTGGGATGCTGTGGTTTGATTTCTCTTGTCTAAATATTAAACATACTTCCTTAAACTATACACTTCTGGCCTCCCAGTAATCCTCAGCACACGAAACAGATCTTGATTAACCTACTTTTGATTTGTAAAGATATCTTATTGTACTTGGAAGGTATTACAGAATACGTAGCCGCTGACACAATGCCGTTCTGACCTTATTAGCTCTGTTCAGTGTCGGGCTTTTGATTAGAGTGTGTTCATGGAGCTATTTACATCTGCACAGCACCGTGATCAGTAAAAAAAAAAATATATAAATAAGTATAGGATATGTAAAAAAAAAAAACATTTTACTATAAGATTTGATTCATTAATGTTGGGTAAGGCATTAGGTCATAAACTAATAATGCACAATTCATTGCTGCATTTTTAAAGTCTGTCAATATTAATTGTCTGTAATATGACAATATATGTTATGATCCAATAATTCATGTTTGTTGGTAATGTATTGGTAATAGCTAAATAATTTTATACAGCTTGAAATGTTAAAGATGTATTTGTATATGTAGAAATGTACACTACAGTAAATTAATAGATGCTCAAAGTATTGTTCAATATTAGTTGCATAACTAATGTTAACAAATTCAAACTTCAAATGTAGTGTTGCCAAAATGCCTGGAACTGATGAGGATTTTTTTAATTAAGCCATATGGTGCTTCTTACTTCCTCAATTTGTTCAAATGGCCTTTAAAATCATGGAGGTACAAAGAGATGGAAGCTGACAAGTGCCTAGGAAAAGTCTCACCACTTCCTGTTTGGTCTTGACTGTTGACTGGGGCATCCAATGGCAATACTAACATTAGATGTGTTATGTTTTTTCCTCTCTTTTCTGTCTTACTCTTCATAATGCAGGCCTATTTAGTTTTTTTCCTAAACTTACATTGGAGCGTTTTTTTTCTTTGTGCCTTTAGTTTATTTATAGACATGTTTGTTTGTGTACTTTGGCCACTTGTTAACATTGTTAATTGTGTTATACTTACGCACAGTTTTGAAAGCATATGCATATGAGGCCATTAACCGGCAGTTCTCTGATGTTTGCTTTCCATTTGAGAATGATTTTGGGTCAAGAGGCCATCTGAGCTGTTGTTCTCTTGCATGCCGCCATTTCATAAGACTCTCTGAGATTGTCTTTCCTGCTTGCCAAATTACATTTGGTTCAGCCCACACAGCAAGCCCTCTAATGAAAATTAGCTTTCCATTTAGAGCCGTTCAAACATCTCCTGTCCATATCTGATCTGCTCATGTCAGTCAGAAAGCGATGGTAATGATAGTTTCCATTCAGCTTGTGTGTTTTGATGACATGTGACAGTAAAGGCTTGTTTTCTATACCGTTTCCATTTCCTAGCAGCTGATGCGTCTAATTTCCGATCTGTAATTGTTCAGAAAAGTTAATTTCCACTCATGGTACTTTTATTGGGTGGTCCAAGGCAATCTGGAATTCCTTGGCATTTAAAATTTTCCACAGTCATCCTACATTTCCTCCTTGCTCTTCAAGGGATGAAACTGGAGCCAATATCAGTTTGGTTTGGCAGTCTCCGAGGGACGCTATGGCCCATTTTGGGTGCCAGCCTTGTGTCCAGAGGGACATTTGAATGCATTGTGGGAGTGTGGGTTGGAGTGACGAGTCCTTTTGGATGCCCAGAGCCCTCAACATCCACCCACTCCACTCAAACCCGCATCTATGCATGCCTCCATTTGCTCGCTGTACACTCTCATTCTCTGCGTTTCATGTTGGACTCTGCTTCAGAGAACTGTTTCAGATCAATAGCATATTACACTAAAGTGTTGGCGGTAAAGCCCATTTTGGTTTACAGATGTCTTGATGTAATGGAAGTAGGCACTGATTCTTTCTTCCATATTTTTACGTACATCCAATTGAAACTGGTTTTTGATTAGAAAAAAATGTTGGATGGGGTCTTGGTTCTGTTCTTCTGTTATTGATTGGATGGAGGCAGATCTGAATCCAAGGCTGCAGTCAATTGTAAGAAAGGGTTGGGGTTTATGGGAACAAACTTATAGTGATCTGTCATTTTCACCAGAAAATGTAATCGATGATTCGTTTACAGTAAGAAAATAGATAACCAGTTTTAAAAACAATTAAAAAGCTTTAAAACCGTGTTCGTTTACAATGTTTTCTTCCTTGCAAATGTTATTTCCGGGTTAAAGTTGATTTATCATCATGTGGACTCAATAAAGCAGTTTTATCTTTGCCATTCTAAATTTGATGCATGATTGTTCTTTTGGTTCCATATATATATATGCAGTTGCTTGAATTATCAGGTGCTTGGTTTTCTGGATGTTGTAAAACAGTTGGCAAGGATCCATCACCTACAAAGTCAAAACACTTGTAAATTAAAAATGGCGGCATATTGTAGAGTAATATGTCATGTGTTTTCATCAATTTAAGTTGTTGTTGATTTGCCATTTAGGGCTTATTCTTTTAAAGTTGGGCTTTTTGCCATTTGGGGACATATCACTAATTATTCAATGATAATTGATAAAGCAAATTTTGCAAGTGTTTAGCTCTGACATATTAATGTCATGAAATCAAGAAGTGGAGATGAATCATTATATCATTATTATTATTGTTTTATTATAAGTAGTGATAATACAAATAATAATAATTATTATTTATTTAGTCATTGATAAATAATCAATCATCTGGTTATAGTTGTGCAGCCTACAAACATTACTAATATTTAAATTTTTAAATAATAATAATGATCGTAATTAATTTATTATTTTTATTTATTTTTTTGTCATTGATGTATAATCAATTTTTTTGCACAAATGTATTCTTATTATTGTGTAAGATGTATTTAAAAATACTTATGTAAAATTCATTATTATTATTCCAAGCATATTTTATAACATATAATATAAATATATTATAAAATGTTCCTGTGGCTCAGTGGTAGAGCATTGTGTTAGCAACGCAAAAGGTTGTGGGTTCAATTCCCAGGGAACACACATACTGACAAAAAATGTATAACCTGAATGCACTGTAAGTCGCTTTGGATAAAAGCGTCTGCTAAATGTAAATGTATAATCCTATTTATTATTTGATTATTTAAATCTCCTGTTTGAAAATAGGAAAATAGACGCGCTAAAGTTGTATATAATTATACGCAATATATATCTGTTTATAATATCTCTCAATCTTTTGGATGAGATGTTAAACCGATGCTAACTCTCTTGGTCATTGACTTCTCCCATGGCACTTCTCGTAAAGAGTGGGGCTATAACTGGCCATTCCCACCACTGGCCCTCAATCATGGCCTCCTAATAATCCCCATCCCACTTGATTGACTCTCTCTCCTCTCCACCTGTAGCTGGTGTGTGGTGAGCGCATACACTTGATTGTCTCTATGACTCTCTCTCCTCTGTACCTTCACTTGATTGGCTCTATGACTCTCTCTCCTCTCCACCTGACTCTCTCTCCTCTCCAGCTGGTGTGTGGTGAGCGCATACACTTAGCTGGTGTGTCTATGACTCTCTCTCCTCTCCACCTGTAGCTGGTGTGTGGTGAGCGCATACACTGAGCGCATGATTGACTCTATGTCTCTCTTCTCCTCTCCACCTGTAGCTGGTGTTGGTGAGTTGAGCGCATCCACACTTGATTGACTGGTATGTCTCTCTCTCCTCTCCACCTGTTGCTGGTGTGTGGTGAGCGACTCTGTATGCTGATGTGATCTGATGACTCTCTCTCCTCTCCACCTGTAGCTGGTGTGTGGTGAGCGCATCACTTGATTGGCTCTATGACTCTCTCTCCTCTCCACCTGTAGCTGGTGTGTGGTGAGCGCATCCACTTGATTGGCTCTATGACTCTCTCTCCTCTCCACCTGTAGCTGGTGTGTGGTGAGCGCATCCACTTGATTGGCTCTATAACTCTCTCTCCTCTCCACCTGTAGCTGGTGTTTGGTGAGGCATCCACTTGATTGACTCTATGTCTCTCTTCCTCTCCACCTGTAGCTGGTGTGTGGTGCGCACACTGGCGCCGTTGTCCTGTGGCAGCCGTCGCATCATCCAAGTGGATGTTGCACACTGGTGGTGGTTGAGGAGAGACCCCCCCACATGATTGTAAAGTGCTTTGGGTGTACAACAATACACAAAGCGCTATATAAATGCTTCATTCATTCATTATTTAATGAATTAATTCATAATAAACATTTTACTGCATACCTGCTTCTGCCGTAAAGACCCATTTCGAATGTTTACTTGCTCTTCTCTTTCTGCTCCCAGTCGGTATGATGGAGCAGTTAAGTATTGTTCTTTTAAATACTTTACAGCATTTCAGAAATAAATATGTATGCAAATTACACCGAAGTACAACGATACCTTACGGTGTTCGGGAGTGCTCAAAAAGGGTTTAAACACAGAATTTTGAAACGATTGTGGATTCGGATGGCAATTAAATTACCACATGACCTTGGTGTTTGTCAAAAAACAGTAGGTAATTCGGCTGGGGATTTTTACGGGGGCGGTGAGAGATAAACACTGATATCCTTGATTCAGACGGCATTAAAATCACCAACTACCCCCTGTTAATGGCAGGGGTGTGCAGAGAGTTCCTCAGGGGCAGGGGCTCAAATGTAAAAAAAGGGGCAATATGAGGAGGGAAAAAAATTATAGGGCAAAAGTTTGGATACATTACTATTTTATATTTTTGCAAGAAATCATTTATAGTCATCAAGCCTTCATTTATTTGATCAAATCAAATTTGAATATACGTTTTTAATTTACTTTGCATTTTATGCAAAGTTGAATTATTAACACATTTCTTCAGGATTCTTCGATTAATAAAAAGTTAAATAAGAACAGCATCTATTTAAAATATAACTTTTGTAACAATATACACTACTGTTCAAAAGCTTGAGGTCAGTATTTGATTTATATATATTATTTTAAAGAAATTAGTTTTATTCAGCAAGGATTTGTTAAATAGATAGAAACAGCGATAGCAAAGATTGATATTGTTAGAAAACATCTCTATTTTGAATAAATGCTGTTCTTTTAAACTTTTTATCAATGAACCCCAACAAAGTCTCACAGGTTCCAATAAAAAAATAAGCAGCACAGCTGTTTCCAACATTGATAATAAATCAGCATATATCTGAAGGACCATGTATTGAAGAATGGAGTAATGATGCTGAAAATTCAGCTTTGAATCACAAAAATAAATTATATTTTATTGAAATAGTATAAATGTAAATTAAAATAGAAAAAACATTCTTTTAAATTGTAATAATATTTCACAATATTAGGCTACAGTTCTGTATTTTTGATCAAATAAATGCAGGCTTGATGAGCATATTAAGACACTTCCATAATGCTGCATTATCAAAAATGGTAATATAATAAAGTATATATGTGACGTTCGACACCGAGGCTTCAAAGCTTGTATCAAAAAAACGAAACATCTTACATTGAAGCACTGTATCGGAGCTTGATTCGTTTTGCCAAAAGCACGTGATCTATGACGTCCGAAGCTTCATTCACCTGAAAACCACGTGACTGCTTCAGTATCTGCTTCAAACGAAGCGAACCTCAGTGCCGTTTCCTTTACATAATGACACATTATAATGCGTTATCATTGTTTTCTTTTTATCCTAATTTATATATTATGGTCAAATGAACTTTTCCCATGTAATAACAGTCTAAGGACTGAGGCAGAGTTAACATTGACAGATCACAGATTTAATTCATGAGTTTATGTTTGATTTATTTGAATTATTTCTGTGGCAGTACACCGACACAAATGAATGACTTTGACAATGGCCATTATTTTTATACAATAAATTAAAACAAGTAATCAGTAGTAGAACCAGATGCGAAACCAGCAGCTGTAATGAATCACAGCACTTTGGAAGGCGTTGTTCATTTTTAAGACTACTAGATGGCCACATCATGAACAGGTTTTAAAAAGCTTCGAGTAATGAACCTTTTTTCCGATACAATTGTGTTTAAAGCTTCACTGGTTCAGAACGCTTCCCTTCGCCATCACTATAATAAAGTCCTTTCATGCCACCATTTCGCCAGCCTACACTTCACATAATACGCCTGTAGGTGGCACTTGGGCTTCATTAACTAAAATAGCTTCATCAAATAGTAAACCGTGTATATATCATAGGCTACATAAATATAAGTGAATTGAATAGCCTACTGATTACCATTATTGCGACTTTTGGCGCTGCACTGTTTTGTGCAGTGCTTTTTTAATCATTCAGCATACATTTTCCCAGTGATGTAATTAGATTTTTAAAATGAGACAAATCGCAGATCAAGATCACTCCACAAATAAGCTCGTCGGTCCCATAAAATTTTCAACCGATTTATGAATAAGAACGGGAAAAACCGCTCCACTTAACATATTGTCCAATGAAATTTGAACTTCTTGAGCCAGATCATGATTGGTTGGTGTAGCTACATGACTTATGGCCATTGGTGAATTATTTAATATTCTAAAATATGTAATGTATGTATTTTTAATTCAATCGACACACTAGCTTTGATTATTGATGAAAAATATTATTTGGTTTATTTTTTCCTTGTGTCGACCCATATGCACTCACTGAAAGAACAATAGGCCCATATGGCTCGAGAGCCTAGCAACACCTCAGATTGACAGATATGTAAAAATAAACAGGAATTTTCCGACGTTTGAGCGAGAAGTTACATATGTGTACAAATTGTCATGTTAATTAGAATTCAAATGCATTTTGTTTTATTGACCACAATATCATTGCTATTTGTCGGAGAGGGGCACTTTTGAATATTTTGGAAAAAGGGCAGGGGCTCGAGCCTCAAAGCCCCCCCTTCTGCACGTGCCTGGTTAATGGTGAACATCACTTGCGTCCCCCTGAGAAACAATTACCATCCGGATAGGGCTTAAGTCAGCCAATCAGATTTAAGCTTGTCATGTCAATTGTCTTAGCAACCATCGCTAATTAGCAGACTTTCCTAGACTGTTTAGCGCCCTCAATGCACAAACCAAAAACCTCTTCCTAAGACAATGCTATATTTCTTCACCAGACACTTTAATCCAGTGCCACTAACAGTGCTATAATTGCTGTGCGATGTCCCACTAGACATTTGGGGACTGTGGAGACCGGGGGGTCAGTTTACTTTCAGCTTTTGTCTGTACGTGTTACCGTCTCAAATCGAATTGATTTTGTTGTAGTATTCGTGTAAAAACTGAAAAAAAATTGACTTTGGATTGAACCTGATCCTTCTGTATTACCAGCCAGTTGTTAGCTCGTGTTCCCTTTTGGGTTGGACTCGAGTCGATTTATGTTTAGAGGTGAAACTGAAAAGAGTAACAGTGAGATGTTTGCATGGAGGGACAGTATTTTGTCACACTGCAGCAGGAGCACAGTGATTTGGGTGGGTGTGTATGTATGTGTGAAGACTCAGAATGATCCAGATGTTTTAGTTGTGATTTCATCTCTAATCAGAACCTCTGGGACGAGCAGAGAAGCGAGCGGGTGGATGCAGAACATTTCTTAGAACTACACACAAGTTCTGTACACATGCACACACAGCAGCTCACCGCACATATAAACCGTGACCTGGTTTGTTGACACATTTCAGTGCAGAATAATAGTCAGCAAATTGTGATAAGACGCATTCAAATATTCTTAAAGCTAACTTGCATAATCACCCAAATCCTCACAGAGAGCCTGTTGTCTTTTATGCATTCAAACGGTTGCGTTTGTTCTTTTTGCTCTCAATGATATTGTCATTTATATTTAACTGTCAGAAAAGAATTGAAAAAGTGTTTAAAATCTTTTTTTTTGCCTTTGCAGGCTTTGCCATCACCATTGGATTTGAGTTTTTGTATTTGGACTTAAAACGGTCAATGAAAATCTACAGGACCCCTTCTGCAACCTTCCTAACCTAAAGAAGGTAAGATGAAAATGGTGAAAACGACAGTCTCCAGAATGAACATAATTCAAAGACATTATTGTGGCAGGTGAAGGTGTTTAGTAAATGTTGTTTTTGGCCATTGCATCACATCCATGGCATGTTAAATGTAGTTCACGTGTCCTGTGCGAATAGCTACTTAGGCCGTCATATCATAACAATAAGATAAAGCTAGCACAAAATGACTGTGTGCTTGTGACAGTGTTGTGATTTTCATGTTGACTGCATCCAATCTTGCTGAGGGTCTGGCTCACTTAAGAGCTTAATACCCTGCAAGCCCTGGAGATGAAACCACAAATGGCTGAACTGGAGTGAGATGAAGCACAGCGTTGATTTGTTAGGAGGATGTATTTACTTGGTTTTATATATGTACGTACAGTTTGCTTTTCAAAGAGAATGGCAACCACAGTCTGTAACTAAAGGGAAGAGCCAAAGAGATGTAATCTTCATATTTAGATAATTTTTTTCCATGATAGAGAATAGACAGATGGATTGGAACTGGTGCATGACGATCCAAAATCAAACTCTTGCCTTCTGCAGGTCTATGTGTCTGCTGCTTATTGCAGAGAAAACACTTTAATTTAGTAGAACTTCCATGCAATTAAATTACACTTGTTTTTTATTTATTATTGTTTAGTATTAAAAAGCACACATTTTATGTTGGTGTGTTTATTTATATATTAGGGGTGTCAACGTTAACGCGTTTACACATGCGATTAATCTAAAAATTTGAATGCGTTAATTTGTTTTTAACGCAAATTAATCATATGAAAGGGGTGAACGCAACTTCTTGCCGTCATCGCAGCGCGGAAGGTTATCTGTCGCGTGTGATAAGTGTTGCCAGGGTAGCGGCACAGCAGAAATAAACATGACAACAGCCACTATAGATTATATAAGATAATAAACACACGATTACGACAGAATATGGTTTGTATGTATTTTTCTTGAGATGAATGTGTACATCTGAAATGCTAATTTGTGCAGCGATATAAAAGTGTATAAATAGCATATTTTAACAACAGTAAACGTCCAAATTCCACGTGATCACAAAAGGAAGTTATTACAAACACTTGATGGTGGTTTGAAGTGAGTTCTGAGTAAAAGTGTACTATTAATCTCATAAATTGTCTTAAGAATCATGATGCTAATATTAGCTCTAATGCAGCTGCAGAACCGGTCCAATTCTTCTTCATAATGCATTTTGTCATAATACTTCACGTAAGGTCGCAAGAAAATGTTTTGTTGTATTTATTTGGAAATCATTTTGATAATAGTTGGGTAAATGTATACTGGAATTGAAGCGATGTGGCTTGGTAAATGTTTTATTGCCAGTATAAAGGCTGATAATGGCTGAATAAAAACAAAAGCATAATTAGGATTAAGTCTCATATCTGGCGGAGGTGTGAACGGTTCTGTTTCCTTAAACTAGTTTGTCATGCGTTTCTTTATTTCAACACATTTACAGGTAAATCCTAGTATTTTAAATTTGTGATTAACCATGATTAATCACAGTACATGACTGTGATTAATGCGATTGATTATTTTTATCGATTGACAGCACTAATATATATATTAGGGGTGTAATGGTTCACAAAATTCACGGTTTCGGTTCGATACGACACAGTGGTGTCACGCTTCGGTATGTTTTCGATACGGGGGGCGGGGCGAATGGTTACGTCGCAATGTTGGAAATATTTCTGTTTTAAACCATGAAGGCGAGCCAATGGAAATCACACATGCACACTTTGCACAAGATTTATGCCGGTGAACATCTTGATCTCAGTCATTTCACTATAAGCAGAAAGTGAAAGAAAAAACGGAATGACGGAGTTATGACGGAGCTTTTCGACATCTGACGGCGTATATTCTATCAGAGACAAAGAGAGACTAATCTACTTCAACATATGCTAATATAGCCTATAGCTGTTTTTATTTATTTTAATATTTCTCCTGTGGCCCGTACATAGTAAAAAAAATAAATGTATTTCGTGTTAAACAGGTTGTTTTTGAAAGTCGGTGCTTAAAATAAAAGCTTTTTATTTCATTGATTTTTATTGATGACTGCAGTGTTAATATTTTAATTATAGGACTATAATTCATTGTAGGTAGCCTATAGCCGAATAGACCTGTTTTAAAAGACCTTTTAAAAAACATTTTAACTGAGGAGTAAATGGCATAATCTCGCAGTGCGTAATGTGGTAATTGTTTCAGGGCAAATTAATTGTACTATTAATTTAATAATAAAAGTAACTTCATAATAATAATGATAGGCCTAATGAAATAAGAATGTAACAGGCCTACATTAATTGGAAATGCCAAATCAGGGCTCTAGGCTCATTCTTCCCATGTCGCTCTTTTGCGACGAACTTTCTCAGTTGGTCACACGAGCACATAATTTGGTCGCAATTTTATTATTATTTATTTATTTATTGCTACAACCTGGGATAAATCAATGCATGCTGATGAACTTTTATCATAGTTTATAGTTATATGCTAACGAAAGTTCTTTTTCGTCATTAGTATTATTTGTGATTTGAATTTTGTGAAGGGAAATTCCTCTTTTGCTATATTATAAGCCGGACTTCAGATGCTTTCGCTTTTGAATTTGCGATCTTTAGTTACATTTTACAAGAAAATATAATTGTCTGTTTTGCTTACATCTATTCAGCTTTCACTTTTTAAGACTAAAACAAAAGATGGATTCTTTGTTATTCTTTATTAAAAAGCACAACAACAATAAAACAGCAGGCTACAATGACAAACTAGCTTACATAATTTATTAACAAAAATGAATAAGATGAGGCATGACATACATCACATGCAGTATTATATACAGACTAATAAATTACAGAATGTTTAGCAAACACTGAGGAATAAAAATAAATAAATAAAAGAAAGCCTTAAAGTGAGGTAAACAGCAAAGATAAGCTTTTTAAAATGAAATCAAAAAGAAAAGCAAAACTAAACTGGCTGTCGGTGACCGTGTTTGCACAAGAATATCAACATGTTCACCTTCTCTGGTTTTAAGAAACTGACTTTTACTTTACTTTAACGTGAAAACCAAATCCTCTGTCCCCTATCGTTTCCTCAATATTAGCATAATTTTTTACCGCGCGTTCGCGCTCATGCTGATGACCAGGCTCTTCACCAGAACCGCTCGCGCTGAAAGCTCCTCTCTTCACGTGATCAGTGCAGTGATTCCTGCTACAATGTGCCGCGGATCTGCAACGCTGTATGGAGCAGACGCTTTGGAGCAGGCTGCGTTGTTGAGCGCAGTGGCACTGATATTTCACTCACTTTAAGCTCTTTTGTTTTCCAAACATAATAGGATTGATTAGTCTAACAAACCGTTCGGTTTATAATGTGTACCGAACGGTTCAATATGAATGCGCATATCGTTACACTGTATATACTGTATATATATGTATGTGTGTGTGATATATTAAATAATAATGTTTAAGTTTAACGTCAGTATTTAAACAAATAAATGTTTTTGACACAGGATTATTATGCTCATCAAGGCTGCATTTAAATGATCTAAAATACTGTTAAAAACAGTAATATTGTGAAATATTATTACAATTTAAAATAAATGTTTTCTGTTTTAATAGATTTTACATTTTAATTTATTTTTGTGATGGCAAAGCTGAATTTCACGTCTAAACGTCCCGCCCCTCAGCTCAGCAGCATGTGCTCCGCTTGTATTGTAAACAACGTCATCAATATGTCTTATCAATTTGAGCCCGATTGAGACGCAGAGGATATTAGTGAAGAGGGTCGCACAGAACCTGTGCAAGCACGGCTCGTAAGGGTATGTTTGTTTGTTGTTGTCTCATACTTTTAGATACGCTATTATTTGTAAATGCTACTGCTTCTGTTAGCTTTTAATATACGGATTCACTGAGCTGATGATCTGAATGAGAGAGAGAGAGAGATGCAGAGCAGGAGGATGCGAGGAACAGGATTGAGAACCCCTGCTTTAGAACATTGATTTTGAAAGTTCTCCATTAGAATCGTAGAAGACAGAATCACGATTCATATGTGAATTGATTTTTACGTGCACCCCTAGTTGTCTTCCTCTTCTCTAAAGCAGTTCAGCATGGCCTCCCCCCTTCGTTGCGTGTTCCCGGGGGCGGGGTTTATCTGGGTTCGTTACTTCACGAACCTGGGAAGTAACTCGTTGTAGTTCCCTATACGAGCCGTTTTGTAGGCATTAAACTGCCAGAGTTTTAAAAGACGATATCTCCGTTTGCATTGAACTTTCAGTGCTGCAACTTTGCAGATATTGTTTATGCTCAAACAGCAACATTACACACTAACTAACTTAAAAAAAGTGAAAATGCGATTAACCACCCCTTTAATTAATCTGAAAGGAAACATTCCATTTATGTTCCAGTGCTGCTTTTCTCATTGTTTTTCAGATTTCGCACAGCTGGTTTGTATAGACTGTATTTTTTCAGCCCTGCAGTGTAATTTGCATGAAGATACCATGCTTGCATTTGTAAATGATGTGTGTAGCACTAAGCACTGCTTCTGTATTTCCATGTGGATGGATGTGGCTGCAGGCTACAGTGCTGATTGGGGATTCAGAACTGAGGAAAAACTTCCCTGGAGATCCCACATACACACGCTGTTTCCAGTGATCTCAGTGTCTAGGCTTCAAACCACCACACGTCACACTCTTCTCGGTGTTGTTCTCTCACTAGGAGGAAAAGAAGTGATTGTGCGCTGGGGAAAAGCAGGAATTGGAGAGGCCTTATGACTCAGCAGAAATCGCCTGGCCTCCATATAAATGCATTGTGTTGTTTTTGAGACCGCAAAACTGTTTGTTTTTTTTTGCTCCAATGATGGCATGGCTTTGCTGACGACAGGCCTTCATGTCTGTGGCATCTAAAGCAAGCCTGTCAGCTGTATGCCAATTTTATTTCCTGGCCACTAAAGACCTGCAGGATATTTACGCATCTTGTAAGTGTGTCCTGGGTGTGTTAACGGTTCTCTGAACGGTTCTGACCACCGTGGGGGAAAAAAAATGCTGGTTACTGTAGTTACATTCATTTCTATTGGGAACGTGATGATACATTTTTGTGTAGATTTAGTTATTTTTGATGATTTGGTAAATATTTCTAAACATTTGGTAATAAGTAAATAAAAGCTTAAAAAATGTAGTAAATATGATTTTTTTTCACCAGACAGTTGAATTAGAAACTAAAGTAAAATATGATTTCATTGGATAAATAAATAAATCCATATAGTACTAAGAGTTATGTTCACACAGACTGATATCGTGTTCCACTACACTGCTTTTTATTTATTTTTTCACTAAATGTGCATGTCTTCAGGAAATATAATTCATCAATGACACTTTCCAACTACATTATGATCAATTGTGTTAATATAACACTGAATCTGGTAAAACTTTATATGGTTGAATTGTAGGGTTCTGCTGTATTTCAAAAGAACATATTTGTGCCATTTATTTTTTTCTGTGTATTTTGTAATAAGTCTGCAAAATAATTTATCCACTGCAATCTTCTTTTGTCATTTATTTTGCCGGTGAAAGATCAGTTATGGATTTATTTATTTTTTTGGCTGAAAGTGTAAGAAAATAAAAACAAAACAAAAACTCTTTGGCTAATTTTTGTTTTAAAACCAATAACTTTTACTTTTTATTTTACCCTTGGAAGTGTATATTGTAGATTCAATTACATTTGCTCACTTTTATATATTGTAGTCCTACTGGTTGTTTTTAATTATTTGTTTACTACATGTTTTAAGGAAGCAAATTGTATATTTAGGCTATGTGTAAATGAGGTAATCGTGTGTGTGTGTGTGTGTGTGTGTGTGTGTGTGTGTGTGTGTGTGTGTGTGTGAACTGAACACACTGAATAAAATTATAAGTGCAACACTTTTGTTTTTGCCCCCATTTTTCATCAGCTGAACTCAAAGATCTAAGACTTTTTCTATGTACACAAATGGCCTATTTCTCTCAAATATTGTTCACAAATCTGTGTTAGTGAGCACTTCTCCTTTGCCGAGATAATCAATCCACCTCACAGGTGTGGCATATCCAGATACTGATTAGACAGCATGGTTTTTGCACAGGTGTGCCTTAGGCTGGCCACAATAAAAGGCCACTCTAAAATGTGCAGTTTTATCACACAGCACAATGCCACAGATGTCGTAAGTTTTGAGGGAGCGTGCAATTGGCATGCTGACTGCAGGAATGTCCACCAGAGCTGTTGCCCGTGAATTGAATGTTCATTTCTCTACCGTAAGCCATCTCCAAAGGCGTTTCAGAGAATTTGGCAGTACATCCAACCGGCCTCACAACCGCAGACCACGTGTAACCACACCAGCCCAGGACCTCCACATCCAGCATCTTCACCTCCAAGATCGTCTGAGACCAGCCACCCGGACAGCTGCTGCAACAATCGGTTTGCATAACCAAAGAATTTCTGCACAAACTGTCAGAAACCGTCTCAGGGAAGCTCATCTGCATGCTCGTCATCCTCATCGGGGTCTCGACCTGACTGCAGTTCGTCGTCGTAACCGACTTGAGTGGGCAAATGCTCACA
The DNA here is from genome assembly GCA_027422405.1 of Ptychobarbus kaznakovi. Classification (NCBI taxonomy): domain Eukaryota; kingdom Metazoa; phylum Chordata; class Actinopteri; order Cypriniformes; family Cyprinidae; genus Ptychobarbus; species Ptychobarbus kaznakovi. The sequence continues at coordinate 37,424,145 of CM049794.1, forward strand.
TTCGATGGCGTCTGGCACTTTGGAGAGGTGTTCTCTTCACGGATGAATCCCGGTTTTCACTGTACAGGGCAGATGGCAGACAGTGTGTATGGCGTTGTGTGGGTGAGCGGTTTGCTGATATCAACATTGTGGATCGAGTGGCCCATGGTGGCGGTGGGGTTATGGTATGGGCAGGCATGTATGTATGAACACAGGTGCATTTTATTGATGGCATTTTGAATGCACAGAGATACCGTGACGAGATCCTGAAGCCCATTGTTGTGCCATTCATCCACGACCATCACCTCATGTTGCAGCATGATAATGCACGGCCCCATGTTGCAAGGATCTGTACACAATTCCTGGAAGCTGAAAACATCCCAGTTCTTGCATGGCCAGCATACTCACCGGACATGTCACCCATTGAGCATGTTTGGGATGCTCTGGATCGGCGTATACGACAGCGTGTTCCAGTTCCTGCCAAAATCCAGCAACTTTGCACAGCCATTGAAGAGGAGTGGACCAACATTCCACAGGCCACAATCAACAACCTGATCAACTCTATGCGAAGGAGATGTTGCACTGCGTGAGGCAAATGGTGGTCACACCACATACTGACTGGTTTTCGGACCCCCCCCCCCAATACAGTAAAACTGCTCATTTTAGAGTGTCCTTTTATTGTGGCCAGCTGAAGGCACACCTTTGCAATAATCATGCTGTCTAATCAGCATCTTGATATGCCACACCTGTGAGGTGGATGGATTATCTCGGCAAAGGAAAAGTGCTCACTAACACAGATTTAGACAGATTTGTGAACAATATTTGAGAGAAAAATAGGCCTTTTGTGTACATAGAAGAAGTCTGTGTACATAGAAAGAGTTCAGCTCATGAAAAATGGGGGCAAAAACAAGTGTTCCGTTTATAATTTTGGTCAGTGTATATATATGTATATGTGTGTTTGTTTATTACATGGGGTGTGTGTATGCTATAGTTCGTTACGTCTGAGAAAGTGGGAGGAGAGCATGACAATGGATCACTGTGGTGTTGTTGTTTTGTGCCCATTATTTATGTATTTGCGGGAATGTACAGTTTTTGTGTGTGTTCGGAGTCATGCAGGCGTGACAGGTGAGTAAGGGAGAGGAATTGGATGTTTGTCTGCGTTTGACCTGTGGACACAATTAGCCGCCTTTAGACTGGGAGAGGCTCACGTGAGCTCGGCTATAACAATATATCGAAGCAAACAGGTTCACACGTGAGGCCTTCAAACTCAACCACACAATGTCCTTTTATTTGCCCTTTACTTACCATAAATAGCTTTCTAAATTTATAAGCCTCATATTTCTGCTCCAAAAATTGGCCCCATTCACTTCCATCGCACAATAAACTTGATTTTTTTTTTTTAAGAAAACGAGGGAGGAATCTATATTAATATTTGTGATAATCCGCATTATTGAACAACTACTGCTGATTGAGCTTAATTTACTGAAACTGGAATATTCCTTAAGCATTTTTTTATATAATAGTGTATCAGTACTGTAGGTTGACCTCCCTGAAAATGTATAAATTAACATTAAAATTTTTTTTTTTGAGCATCCTGACCAGCTCAACCAATGGCATGAATCTCTTAACCGACGGATTGCAAATGGGAGGAGTGCTTGGGAAACCTGTTTTTGATTCCGTTTTGGGGGCATTAGCTTTCTACTGTATACCGGTCCATATGCTTGCAGAGTTGAACCAGTGTATCGCCTGCATAAACAGACCCAGATCTTCTCTGTAAGTTTGAGCAAGTCTGTTTTAATGAGTGGTTTTGACATCTTTATAAGTCACCTTATTTTGCCTCTAATCCTTGTTCCATCCTCCCGTGCTCTCTGGCTGGGATCACGGCTGACCCACTTGGCGTCAGTACCAGCGGTTGGCTCCTCGCCGTTTCTCTGAAAGACCAGACCAACAGCCGCAGCAACTCCACCGTGAGGCCCCCTGCCAGCTGCGCCATGGGGCCCTGCCAGCTGCGTCGTGAGGCCAGTGGAAACCAGTTTTGCTCAGACATTCTCCTGTCTGCAGACTGCTGGTCGTTCACGCTAACAAAGGGTGCTTTTGTGAGATCCAGGCACAGGGGCTTGAGGTTGACTGCTGGCCCACAGAAGGGACTCTAACCCTGGGAAATCAGGGTGTGGTGACACAAAGTGTCCTGGAAGGAACAAAAATGACCTTTACTTGGTGATTATCACATGCAGGATGGATAATCATCATGGAGATTAGGGATGGCCAGGGGTACTTGGAAATAACAATAGTGAGTGAAAACTTTAAACATTTTTAAATGGAGCATCATTTTGCGATCTTTTGCAAAAAAAGGTGTAGGATTTACTTTGCAACTTTTTTACTCCGAAATTACTAGTAAATTTTGCAAAAGAAAATACTATGAACTGCAAGTAGCCCATTGGATTAAACACATTTTTGAAGTAGAAAGACTGAAATAATATTTACTTGTAAAACTAGTTGATTTTATCTGTTGCGTACTCAAGTAGTCAAAATGACTTGACACAGTTTAATGTGCTATGAAAGAGTCTTTGGCACAAACTCAAACCTTTAATGAATTCTTATGAAACAGAATGTTCAAAATGGAAAACCGATTTCATTACTAGAGAGTGCTGTTTCTTTTTTAACACTTATCAGTGGTGTTATTGTCTTGTTTCTAGTAATGCCCTCACTACTTCTGTCTTCTGGGTTTTGTGTCTCATAACCTCTCACTGAACTATATTGAGCAAAATGATTTTCCAATGTAGGTTATATTTTCTTTTACCTTGCATAGTTGTATTAATGTTCTTTATGGTTTAGGGCATTTCACACAACATTTGACTAATTTTGACAAATACATTTTCCAGTCAATATAATTTTTTTTTTTTACTGAAAATACAATATTTAAATATACCAATAAGCCAACAGTCATTTTCATGCTATGGCCAATAAGCAATAAATGATTAAAACAATAATAATTATAATTGATAAGCACTAAATTATATTACAATTCTTTACTATTTTGTATAAATGAATTAAAATAAAAACTAAAGTCATCTTAAATTCTACAAGAGAATTTAGCTAGTATGGGTATTACATTTTGAGATTTGCTAAATGTTATTAACATTTATAAAAATTAACTAAGACCGCATATATTATATAGCGATATATAATATATTTACATATGTTTATTTTTTCCATCTTACCAATACACAATAATATGTTAAATTGATTTAGTTTTTTTCTCAGAACAGACCAGCGACCCATTTTTTGGATCACGACCCACCAATATCTGATTTATTGAATGCAGTGTGGAAAATTAGTGCAGTGGTTTCTGGGTATGACAGTGCATTGTTTTATGGCTGAAGTGTTGGCGCTGTTTATATAAACACCTCTCCTCTGTGTTTGGATATTAGAGAACTCATTAGATAGATGTGTTTACTGCTAGCATCTACTGAACCATCTCATCACTTCATTGTCACCCTGACATTTGTGTGTGTGTGTTAGATGAAAAGTAAGTGTGATTTCCCAAATGCATCATTCATTCATTCCCTCCAGTAAACATGTGTTAGTATGTTTCTGCTTAAACTGTGTCAGCTCTCTTTTAGTAGCGTTTGTCGGTCTTTAATGTGTGTGTGAAAGAAGAGCATCATTTGATTATAATTAATATATTGTGTGATCTTATTTGGGTTGTGCAGGTTACATCGCTAAACTAAGCTAAAATTGGTCTGTCTGTGCGGGTCTTCATTTCCCATTGTGTGTGTCTAAGCCGTGGCTGGTTTTAAATGTCGACCATGGTTGCTTATAGACTGATTGTCATGGTAACTGTGTTGCAGTCATCCCCTCTCCCGCCCTGTGAGAGCATTTGACACAGACGGCAATCCCAGCCTGCCTCTGAAGTGCCACTTTTGCTGTTACTATCAACACCATTTTAACTGCCACACCTATCAACATGATTGTGAAAACTCTCCATATGAAAGCTTTCAGTTTAATGCAAGTCTAAGCTGTTGAACATTTTTGAGAGCATTGAGAAATAATCTTTAGGCACTTTATGATTGGTATTCAGTTTGATTCTAAAACAGTTTGAGATGCATTAAATTCTGTATCCTGTGACTACAGATTAAAAAATAAGTATGATATCCCAGTATAGAGGCATCTCTGTCACGATTAGTTTTTCGTAATGTGAGGTTTTCTTTGAGGTGTTGTATCCTCATTCAGTCTTTTTGTCCTTGACTGTTGAACTTACTATCTGAAGGCTTCAGCGTATGTTTGTTTGCAGTGTGAGCACACCTTTTCCTGGTATATGTACCGTGGCAGATGTGCCCTTCATGCCCTTTTTGCAGCATTGCACATCACGTGACGCTTATCTATAATGTTTTTTTCCTGCGTACAGTATGTTCATCCTTCAGATTAGGGAACACGCATTCTCTAGTAACTAAGCCTGCATTTACACTGCAGGTCCTGATGACCAATTCCGATTTTGTGACTATATCCGATTTTTAGATGACGCGTTTACATTTCTTTTAAAAGTGACCCGTATCCGATGTGTGCATTTTACATTGCACTTGGTGAAACAAGCCAAAAATAGCATATATGACCTCACAAATCAATTTGAGTAGTACATTGAGTTGAATTTATTGACATGGAAATCATATAGAAACGTTTTTTTAGCAATAGTTACATATATACATTTAATTTAACACAATTAATGCAAAATTACTGAAGCACAATTTCTATTCTAAACCTTTAACCCAATTTTGCTTCTCAGTTTGCAATCAGATCATTTTGAATTTCTCAAATAATTGTGGCTCAAATCACGAATATGTATTGTATATGTATTTTAACTTGATAATTCTAGTTATTGTCCTTTTGGTCATTGTTGTTGTTCTTAATAATAATAATAATAATAACATTACAAAAAAAAAAAAATTCTCTCAAACGCTTAGTTTTTTTTCCCAATTGGAGATTATTGGCTACATGTTTGCAGTTTTGGATTCAGTGCATTTTGTGTGAGTAAGCTGTATGAAACCGTTTATGGCCAAAGCAGAGTGCTTCCCCACTTACAGTAAATGCCTTCTATTTCAGCTCTTATTCCCGAGGCGTTCTCTAAAGACGTCCAGAGGTGTGACATGTGGATGGGGTTTGCGCTGAGTGAGTAAACCCTGGCATTTCCAGACTTAAAAGGAGTGAAGTCATTTCAGGTTGATAAGGAGAGTTACAGCTAACATACTGCACTGTGCTGACAATGTAACCCATGTTATCTATACTGTAACTACACCTGCAGATAACATGCAAATCTGTCACTAGAAAAGAGCAATTACATGTTTCCAGGGAAAGTGTTGACGTGGACTGTATAAAGGGAAAAGAAGAACACGGCTATAAATGGAAACCCAGTATTCATACCTAAGCATGGGAATCACTGGCCTTAAGGGATTCCTCATCATTGTCAGTACACATTAATCAATTTTTCAAGCTGCAGTCATATTTTTGTGAGGATAAGTATTTATTTATCCAATGTATGTGTGTCAGGTGGTTGTGTGTTGTATTTTTGAGATTGATCCATTTACCGTAAGTTTGGCAAAAACTGAAGAATCTCTTTTCTAGATGATTGTAGGTCGATTGCTGCATGAGTAATGGAGAAATTGCTGAGAGAGAAAATATGAGAGGGGAACTCTGCAGTGGAGGAATTCAGCACATCTATTTTTACCCCGCTTGGTGAGAGTAGTTGCTATGGCATTGCCGATGAGCACCGTTGTCCTGCTAACGTCTCCGTGCGTGCAGAGCTGCACCGAAGATCCATGAGTGACTCACATCCTCAGAGCTTTACTGACCTACATCTGAGAGAACACACACGCGCACATGCACAGAGCCTGCAGAGACTCGATCTGAAGGAGTGAAGGAGAAAAAAGAGAGTGAGAATGTGTAGGCACCTTGCATGAATTTATTAAAAATGGAAAGTAGACTCTGCGGTGGAAAAAAGCTATTGAATGTGAATTGGAAAGGAACAGAAAAAGCCATGTTTGGTTATCCTGAGACTGCACGTATACAGTTAGTGATGTCAGAGACTAGGTTTGTGTTACAGTGAGGCATTTTTTTCAGAGAGTTGAAAGAAAAATGATTAGGAATCACTCATCTAAACATGTTTTTGCAAACCCACGTTTCTTTGAAAACTTTTCTGATACACGTTGTGATGCATGTTATTGTTCATGACAATTACATTTTTATTATTTTTGAATGCATTTTTTGTCACAATCTTGCAACATCTCTTGAGCTTTATTATTCACTTTTTCTTGAGTCCTTAGTTTTCTTGGGTCTTTATGCATTGCTTCAAAAGATGTATCAAAGTGAGCTTGAATGATCTATACAAAACTAATTTAGGAGGGTTGTCAACTTGCATCTTAAAGTTCTTGGAACACACTTTGAAGAGATTTGCATTGCATTCAAGGTATACATTTGATCAGTTCATGCATTTCCTGAAATGAACTCATAATCTTAACATTGCTTGCTCAATGCTTTATAGAATGCAAAGTGTGTGTAATCGTGAACTCAAACTAAAACTATATATATATAAAAAAAAATGATTTTGAAAGTTGAAATGAAATAAATTCTAAATATTAAATGGAAATAAATTAAATGAAAATTAGAAATGTTGCTGTCAACTAACTGAAATTTGTTGAAGTTGATGCACTAAAATTACTAACTGAAATATAACTAAAACTGAAAAAGAAGCTATTAGAAATAAACATTGATTGAATCTATTTAGAAATATTTGAATATAGGAATAAAAGTAGGAAAAGCATGTAATAAAATTACAAAAAAATAAAATAAATTAAAACTCTCAATATATACAAATTAAAGAATTCAAAATATAAAATATAACCGTGCATAAATACACTAATTTGATTAAAATATATAACAGGAAAGTGAAACCGGAAAAAGTTTTTCACTGTTGAACTGTAGAGTATAAGAATCAATCAATCATTCATTCATAAATAAATCATATTAAATAAAAAATATTTTAAATTAAAAACTAAAATATATTACAAGTAATTTATATATATATATATATATATATATAGAGAGAGAGAGAGATCGACCGATATATCGGTTTACAGATATTTTTCCCGATATTTAAGCATTTTACCATAATCGGATATCGGTTTTGTAAAAAAAAAAAATTATTATGATTTTTTTTTTTTGTCACATACATAATTATACAGAGTATAACCAGCAGTGAAATGTAGTTCTCTGCATTTGACCCATCCAAGTACACACACACCTGGAGCAGTGGACACTGTTCACTCAGGAGAAGCTCCAGCACGACCACCGCATGTAACTTTATACAAGATTCACTTGTTTGAAACACGCTAAATTATATTAACATTTACTATAGAACCATTATTTCTCCAATAACATCTCTATCGAAATTAATTATTTATTTTTATCCACAAGCGATTGCAGTTTGAGTATAGTTCTGTGTAAATGCATAGATAAACCGCGCTGTCAGCAGTTTTCATAATTTAGAATGACAAAAACATTTTAATAATTCTGATAAAACTTTGTATGTGATAAAATAATCAACCAGTTAAGAAAAGCAATAAAACACGATTTATTGTTTGTTATAGCTTATTTCAATATTCCAGAGAATATTATTAAGTTTTTGAATTAACATTATCATGAGGGTAAGTGAATATTGACAGAATTATTATAAGTGAAAAAATTGAACTGTTTCACTCAGTGGAATCCGAATATGCAATTACACAGTTGTATATTATATAATTCAAGATATGCACAACTGTTTGAAAATATTCCCATCCCAGTCTATAGCGTTCAGAGTAGAGGTCTGCATTCCCGCGGTTTTCCCGACCAGATTTCTTGCGCCACCGGGATTAAATTCACGAATAATATGCGGTAGAGGTCGGTAACTCTGGTGTAATTTTAACGGGAGCGGGCGGTCTAACAATATCCTGTTCCCGACGTACATTCAGAACAGCATATCTGCACTTTATTGCAATCAGGACTCTTATGCACGCTGCACGCATGAACCAGTGCTTTCTGCATCACGTGTTTTATTTGCGTGGTCTGTGAGTGCAGCAAGTGCATAACGGTTCTCAAAGCAGGCTACCGATAGTAAATTACACAGCCCCCAGGAACAGAATAATCAACATTTCACTGTCAACGAGTAACAATAAAAAAAGGGGAGAAAGGGTTCAAATGTGTGGGGGCTGTCCTTGAAGAATGTTCAACTCGGGCTCGTTTATATTTTGCTTAGCAATTTTGACTGACAGATGTCATATATTTATTTTATTTTCTCTGCGACACTTTCACAGAAAAATAGCAAATTAATTTAGTATTTTGACAAGAGGAATAAAATAGCTAATATGCTATTTTTTTACCACCTACATTCAAATTTGTATTTTCTCTCTGCGACACTTTTTCCTTTGTAAACGTTAAACGAATTGTATCCTGATTTTTGTGTACATTTTTATTTTCTCTGTAACACTTTTCCCCCCTAAAATGTTAAACAAATTTTGTGTCTTAAGATAGGCTAATTCATATAAATTCAAATCAAAGTCAATGAATTCAAGACTCTTGACAAGATGAATAAAATAACAAATACAATTTTGTGCAGACTACACTTTTATTTGTTAGCCTAGCTCTCTTTCTTTCAGTAGAGGAAATTTAAATGTGAAATTTGGAAGCGATATCTAAATTTAGCGGGAACGGTCAGGTAAATTTGAACAAACAGTGATATATATAGCGGGTGCGGGACTAAAAACTAAAAAAACAGTCCCGCGCAGACCTCTAGTTCAGAGCCCCTAATGATAGACGTGGGTGGGTGTGTGAGAGAGAGAAACCTCATTTGTATGAGCGTGGCGAGAGAGCAGAGGAAGAATGTTTTTTGTCATGCGCTTGTTATCTGGTTTTAACCTAGTGCTTTAGGCAGATCTGTTTTGGCTCATTTTGGCCAAATAGGTAAATGTGTCACTCTCAGCAAGAGAAGAAGCTTGGTTTTGTTAGCCTGTTTCCTTCTGCTATTTCTCGTATTTCCCTTCCCTTCTCGGACTTGTTCTCGGATGCTAACTCTGTGTCTGTGTTTGGTTGACTGAAAGTTTGTAGACTGTGTTTGATTGGCTGAAAACTCCTTTTATTTCTTCCTCAGCGTGTTATTGGCTGCTGTTTGTTTGTGGTGAGCTACTCCTGATTTGCTGATTTGCTGATAGCGAGTGTGTGGTGACTCAGCCCGTCGCGTGATTGGCTGCAGCTGCGGCTGCCTGTTGAGCTGTGATTAAGAGTGGAAGAGAGAGCGAACAGTGAGCGAGAGAAGCAAAGTAGGTCACTGGGTCAGCAGGTCAGTGAAGCATCTACTGACATCACAGTTACAAAACCATTGCTCAGCCTACTGTTAACGCCACAACCGCTCTATAGGAAATGCTGGGGACTGCCTTACTGCCTTTTTCTTTTACTCTTTCACTTTTATGTCTCGTTTTATCCTTTTTCACCATGAGATTTTTTTCACAAACACTCCCCCTCATTTTTTCTCTGTCAAACCCTCCTTCACGGCTTTTTTGTCAAATCTTTTGCGAAATTGACTCCATGTCTCGTGAGCTGAAAATATTCCAATCTGTCCTACATCCTTTTCACTCTCTCTCTTCACATGTGCCCTTCTCATGTGTTATTCCCAGAATCCCCCACCTTCTATTTCAAAGTCTTTTTATGTTGCCTCCTAATTCAAAGAAATCCTTTGGACTCCTAGTGTTGTATTTATTGTACAACTGATTTGTTTTATGCGTTTAGGTTATATTTGTGGCACTGTGTCAGAGGATTTCTCTTCCCTACATTTCCCTGTAGTGAAGCAATTCTTTTTTCTTGTTGAACTGATACTCCGGTAACATTTGTGACTCATATCTGGAAAGCATCTAAATGCCAAATATCTTCAGTGAGCAACATAAAAAACATCAAAAGGAATTTCAATGAAATCCGTCGGGATTGTTTTGTGTCCCTTGTCAAACAATCCTGAATCCTCTTTTGAGTATTCCTGTCAGAATTTGTCATCTATAATGATCCCATTTAAATCCAAAATGATCCTCCTTGGATGAACTGAAATTCCCAAAGGATTCTTTTTTTATTATTTCGAGTCCTGGATATTGTGAAATCTTTGTACAGTACAAATCCTACCCAGGACAGTTAAAAGACAGTTCCTGGCATATTTCATTTAAACTCCTTTTGTCATTCTATAAGGATATTATATTGCTGCTCATAATACTGTAATGATAATATTTTGGGAGGATGTGCTAGAAAATGTGATTTATGTTTTAATCCCGTAACACAATTCCCATTTAGATCCTTTTGCATTTGTTCCAAATGTATACAAATTCCAGGATTATTATTATTTTAACTGGGTGTATGCGATTTATTTATTATTTGTAATTTATTTTTAAAATCTTATAGTTTATTTGTGGTTTTTATCAGATGTGTATTGTGTTGGAATAATGTTTTGCTTCCGGACACTCAAAGGAAATTGAAGGAGGAGCTGTCCTGACGGATTTCCTTTAAATCCCTTTTGATGCTCTACAGGGGTATTTTATGCTTTTGGTTGCATAACAGTCATATTTGTGCTACAAATATCTACATTTTGTGTTTTGTTGGCATCCTTTACACTGTCAAAGGTTTTTGAAAGAAGTCTCTTATGTCATTTATTCATGTGATGACAGCTGAATTTTCAGCATGATTACGTCACTGTCATGTTATCCTTCAGAAATCACTCTAATATGCTGATTTGCTGCTCAAGAAACATTTCTGAAAACGATTGTGGTGCTTAATATTTTTGTGTAAACTGTTTTTTTTTCAGAATTCTTTAATTAATAGAAAGTTCAAAATAACAGCTTCAATTTGAAGTAGAACTCTTTTGTAACATTATAAACGTCTTTACTGTCACTTCAATTAATTTAATCAATTTAATTAATCTTCGCACAATAAAAGTATGAATTTATAAAAAAATAAATACAAAAAACATTTAACTGACCCCAGACTTTTGAATGGTGTATTTTAGTTCCTATCTAAAGTCTAATAGAAACAAGGGGGGTGTTTTTGTCTTAAGTTTATTGCGTCCGGTCTGGTCTGGTTGTTTGTGGCTGTTTGTGTCGGCTATCCCTTCTTTTGTCCTAAATCTTGCAGGAGTGGCAGAATTGAGTCTGAGCTGTGTCGGTATGTCGTTTATATTCTTTGTGAGTGTTGTCTGGGTCAGTAGTCACATGTAGTGTGCAGTAGGGGGACATAGCTGGTGTGCAGCGTGGCGTTACCGGAGGTCCAGAGCTGCATGTGACCAAGACACTCATAGTAAAAACATGAAAGAGAGATTTCCATCATTACCAGCTTTGACCATCTTTAGCACACTTGTTTACATCTGGTCACCACACATACGAGCACCATGGACCATAGTGTATTACAGCCGTCGTCTTGTTTGCTGTTGTATTTCAGCTAAAGGAATGTGGCTACGTTAGCAGCTAATTTAACTGAGCTAATCACCTAAATACATTTCCTTCCAGAGGTTGCTTTGTTGTTATTACAGCTTTATAGATGTGATCATGAGACTTAGATTTTGTGAGACTTGTGTCAGCAGGTGACGTCACCTATTAATTAGCATATTCTTGACGTCATTGCGTCAAGTTTGTGTTCAGACGAGTTTTGGCACTTCCGATCTGTTCTACATTCTGTAATACAACTGAATGCCCAATAAAGCTGTTCACATTGTATTTTCTATTGTCATACATAAAACAAGTATAAATGGTAAACAACACGACCAATTAATAGGCTTGTTAACCAGGAATTACTCTTCTAAAAGTGACTATACGGTGGTTTTCTATATTACTTTTGTTATTCAGCGCATCTGCTGATCTTTAACAAACAATGCGCAATAACGCAAATTATGTTTGTATTTAAAGGTCCAAACAGTCAGTGAGCGACAGGTGCTTGGAAACGCTGTTTTTTAAATGATTTACTGACGAGTCTGCTGCGTTACGGGCAGCTGAAAGCATGGGCGTAAATTTCATTTGATGAGCAATTTTTGAATCAAATAATACGTCAAATTGTCTTATAAAGATATGTCCCCACAGTGAAAAACTTTGCTTCTATCATTATTATTGTAGACTGCGTCATTATGGTGAGGTTCAATGACAAAGCAGATCAGCACATCAAGGATAAGTGACGTTTTGATGCCAGGTTGTTTACCTCATTAGAGCGCTCTGCTCGTGCTGCTTCTCAGAATGTTTGGTCGCTATAGCAACCTCTGTATCCGAAACAGAGCAGAACCGAACTGAACCGAACCAGCTGGTACCAGTCAGTGAAAACCCCCATAAGTTGCAGTGCACTATGCAACAAGCTATTGTAAACAAGCTAACGTTAACTAGATAAGTAATATTTTAATCGCTAAATAGCAGATTCATGGAAAATTACATCGGTAACGTTAATCAGCATTTTTGCCGCAACAATTATTATGCATCATACATTATCGCTTTATTTAAAGTGAATAAAGTACCCTACTTACTGGAGTTCAACATTAACAGCCGCAGCCACACACCTGACTCGTGTGTGGAGTAGGTGAGAGAACTGGGAAAGCAGGCAGTGGGCCAAACCACTGTGAGGAAGGGGAGGGGGTTTTGCTTGTCCCCTCCGTACGGGCCATGCTCTGCCGCTCGCTGCTCAGAACAGACGCCGAGAGAGGCGGCACTGCGCCGGGAGTCAGACCTTGCGCTCGCGGGGCAGTACTGGAGACATCTTCCAACTGAACGATAGCTAAGGTTTTTTCAAAAAAGTCGCTAGGTTTGTCAATGTGAAAAAAGCCCCCAGAATGTTCTGAAAGTTGCTAAATATTTTGCTTAAGTCGCACTTGTGTGTGAGAGACGCGGGAGCTGATGGCAGCGGGTGGTGGATATTGTTGTGGCCCGCCACAAATAAATGAGCGTATGGGAAACACTGGAGGTTGTCTGAGGGAGTGTCGACAGTTCTCGAGCCCACAGAACGAGCCGTACGAAACTTCTAAGGCGAGGGGAGATTTTCCAATCGTTAATCGATCGCGGGTGGTTTCATTATCTCGGGTGGATAATAAAAAGTGTAAGAGATAATATTAATGAAAACAAAAATGTGTCACCAAATATACTTGGGCGGCCGTTAATATACATGGGCGGCCCGCCCAGGTAAAGTCTATGTATGGGAAACACTGGATGAGGTTTATATACAAACTACAACAGTGTTTTAGTGCATCTTAAAAAAAAAAAAATCTAATATTACGAGATTAAAGTCTTAATATTTTGAAAAAAGTCAAAATTATGAGAATATTCAAAATACTTTGACTTTATTCTTAAAATATTTCGAAAATGTTTTCAAAATATTGCTACGGCTTTATTCTCGTAATTTCAACTTTATTCTCAGAATATTTCTACTTTATTCTCGTATTGCTACAACTTCAATCTCATAATCTTATAGAATTTTTTTTTTACGTGGCACTAAAACGCTGTAGTAAGACCATTCAAATGTTATTAGTGAATTTATATCTACAGTAGAAATCTTTATAAATTTGTTAAAAAAATGCATTGTATTGCATTTTAAGAAAAAATTTAATGAAAAGGTTTCTAAAGGGATAGTCCCCAATTGATATTCATAGCATGTTTTCCATACTATGGAAGTCAATGGGGACTATAAACTGCAAATTTTCTTTAATGATCAACCAACTCAAGCAGGTTTGGAACAACTTGAGGGTCAGTAAATTGACAAAAAATTTTTTTATTTTTGGGTGAACTGTCCTTTTAAGCTTCTCCGAATATAGCATATTAAACACTGTTTAAATACATAGCAATACATGTTATCATTTGAAAAAAATGTCATCACTTCAGATGAAGAATGACCTAGTTGCGTGCGATTTCTATTTAAACTCATGTGGGTGTGTTTAGGTATGCGTGTCTGTGCTACTTATGGATGTCATAAGAAAATGAACCGGCGCCAGAACTGTTGCTCAAATCGTGTGGTAGCTGATAGGTCATGCTAGCTCCTAGCATTAGGCTAATCTCCTTGCTGTTATCCGTTTCTTTTTATAGGCCATTGAAATGGCCATAAAGTACAGGCTTGTAAACAAGAACGACCAACTGTTTCTGGCAGGACGACAAAGACAGTAATGTGTTCTATCGTTAGGCTGTATTTTATGAGTGCTAATGAGTGCAGGTGTTTGGTGACTGACTGAAGGCTTTTCTCTGCTGTATGCAAAAATCAAATTAGCTTTATGAGAGTTTTAACAGTGTCATGTGCTGGGAGTTTTAGGGGTGATTTTACACTAAAGAAGACCCACCGTCTATTTGACATCAGAGCTCATAAAAAACAATAGAACCCTGCCCAAAACTCAATAGAAAATGTAATGGATTTGATGGTTTTAATGGGAATTGTATTGGTTTTAATGGAAACTATAATGTGTCTACTGGTATGTGATGGATTCTACTGGTGGGATGTTAAATCCTATTGGAAAAATGCCCAAAACACACTACAAAAATGAATTTTGTAATGGTTTTACTGGAAAAAGCTAATGGTTCCATAATGGCATTTTAATGGAAACCATTGGCATTTCTGTGATGGTTTCTATTGGGCTTCTATTGTTTTTTTTTAGCATGGTTGTGTGACACACTGGCAAAAACCATACCTGGAAATGTGAATTCGGGGATAGCAATCCAAGACAGCAACATTTTATTGAAAAAAATGTATACACTGTATTTTATATGTGAGGTTTATGTGAATTCTGGGATTAACCAAAACACAATAGACTGACTGTGAGCTAAAGTATTCTGATAGTAGTAATCTTGTAAACACAAACGCATTGACTAAACTTTTATCGTGATCACATGCTTTTTAAAGGACCAAACTGGGTCAAAGCTGCTACCTTTGTTTGTGAAGTTGTGTACTTAATTTTTATGTGCACATCACATTTTTTTTAGCTGTCTTGGTGAAAAGAACAGGATGCTGTCATCTCTATTCAGAAGTTGCTCATTGCAGTCTTCCTGTTGGAACATGGAAACCTAATATAAGTGAAGGCACAATACCACACCACCACTGCTATATATAGATTGGCCTCAGGTGTGTGTGTGCCTTTATGACACATGCACTTCCTTGGACATGTCTTGCAAATTGTCAGGGTACTACTGCGTCATCATGTCTCACCCTGCTCACTCTTACTGCTGCTTTCCTGCTGGGTGTTTTCCTGTAGAGAGAGACGGTGCCTATTCTTATTTTACAAAGATGTAGCCTATGCACTCCCAAATGAAGGGAGGTGCTCATACATTTTAATTATGTAACATTAAATTAATAATAAATGCATTCATTCATTCACTCCCACATGTACAGAGATGCTCATAGATTGTATTTATTTTAATGAAATTATTTATTAATTTATGCACTCCCACGTTTATAAATTGTATTTATTTTATAACATTTATTTTTTATTTATTTACGTACTCACTAGAAATATATGTAAAATAAGTTTTATTTAATTTTATTTTTATGCAAACACAAATTTTATAGAAAACAACCCTGTAAATGTATGCACATTTCTTTCTTCTGTGGAACGCATTAAAGAGGGCCAGACTATTGTTTTAGACCCCATTGCCTTTCATTGTATAGTCGAAAACCCAACAAAATGTCTTCTTTTATGTTCCACAGAAGGAAATATGACGGATATATAATACGACATGAGCATATTAGTACATTTTGGCACAAGCTTTATTTCTAGGTGACACCCGGCATGTTAATGTCAATGATGTAAGACTGTGATCAGTGTCGTGAACATCAAACTGCAGTTGACTAGTAATGAAGGTGCAACTTCAGGAACTTCGCCCTGGTTTTACAGTACTGAATGTTTATCTTTGGAGAAGGTCTTGCCAAGTCGTCTATCAGACTTGGCAGCACATCACAACATCTGTGGCCTTGTAAAATATCTAGTAGTTGCCTGAATAGTTTATTTTGGGATGGACAGAACTGTTAGTTCTAGGGGAAAATGTTAAGCTTCAATTAAGCCATTATTTTGGGTATGGTACAGCGTTTTCTTTTTTTCTTCACAGAATGTTTACCACAACGACTTAAGTTTTTTTTTTTACTTTAAAGTCATGACCCTTCTCAAGCTTACTGGGTCAAAGTGATGTTTTTTTTTTCTTGAAACCTGAACACCTACTATTATTAATTCAGATGTTTTTATTATTTTATTATAATCTCCTTGGTACCGGTTAAGCTGATATGTTATTATTTCTCTAATGCAATTGAAACATTATGTGACTAATTTCTGTTTCTGTTTGTGTTTCAGATTTAAGAGCAGATTTACAGTTGTTCAGGAGCATTGCTGCTATTACAGAAATAATGACATGAGTAAGTTTATTACTTAAAAAAATCATTATTTAAAGCTGCAGTCTGTAACTTTTGGTGCGATAGCGGTTAATAAACAGAACTGCATGCATCTTGTGGAAGAACATTGTAGCTGGAGTTACGATGAGTTACGCAGGTACTCCGCAGTGGTTCCAGTCTAAAATAGTCTGAATATAAAGACTTATTATAGGTGAACCATAGTGATTCAGGATAAGCCCAAAACACGGTTTGGCAAATGGATTAATGATGTACTTGCTTATTATATTAATTTTGTTCATTTTGAACATAAAAAAGTTATGGACTGCAGCTTTAATTAATCCGTTATTAATATTTTATACATTAAATTCAGTCGCTACATTTATTTTTTTGCCAGTTATACTTACACATTTATTCACAAGGGAAAAAATATGTTAATTTAGTTTTTTTTTTACTACAAAATGTATTCTTAGCCTTATAAAGACTGTATAATATTTGATATAATTATGATATAAACATCTACTGCATTCCTTCTGTCTTCTGATTGATAGTTTATACTTTTTAGCAGAAAAAATGCCTTTTAGGATATTACTAAAACTTCAGGTCATGATTCTCACATTGCAAGATGTTTCTAAAAAATATATATAATAAAAAAGCACTGTATGGCATAAAAGTTACTTAATTCCTGTAATATTACTAACAATATAAAAGTTATTCTAAATATTTAACAGCAGATCAACATTTGTAACAAATATGATAAACAGGCCTTTTGGGGAAAGTTTATTTCTGTATCTCTCAATCATCATTGCATTGCATTGCATTATATGTTTTGCCCCACTGTTAAAAGTACAGAGCCTTGAGCATTTAAGTGTCCTCTTACAAGACATATTATTCGGATAACTGATATTCATATGCAATTTATGTAAGTAGTCTGCTATACTACAAAAATCTGATTCAGAAATTAGAATTTCATTTGTAAATATCAGCATCTGCCCAAATTAATTTCATAAGTTTCTAAGTTTTGGCTTAATAAAATTGAGGTGTTATTTCATTCTCAAGTATGAGCTCCATGTTGTCCTATATCATACTAAATGGGTAACAAAAAACACACATGCAATCTTTCAATAAACTATTCAATATCTGACTTGTTTTATAGGTCAGGCGTTAAGTTAAAACTACTTAAGGAGTATATATTAAAAACATGACTTTTATTACTTATAAAATGTGTAATGATGATGAATTTTTTTTTTCTTAGGAGGTGGCTAGTGCTAACATGTGGTGCCTCCACTCTCACACCCGAATGAAAGCACATACACCCCACAGGGACCCACAGCAGGCTTTTCTACCTTGACCTCAGAGTCCTCTGATTGACCCTGCACACAAAAAACATTCATATTCACTTGCACCTTCTGTCTTGCCCACCGATTGTCCTCATCCTACATCCTGTGACAAGCTCCTCTCTTCCTTCCTTAGAGCAAGCAGGCCTGGAGGTAAGTTTGCTTTTGAATGAATTATTGAATTATTGCATTTATTCCTCTTGTCATTGTTTCATTTTAATTTAATAATTTAGAAGGCACTAAAACCCACATTTATTTTATTAATTTAAATTGCATTAAATAATAATTTTTGTATTTTGTTACCAGGGTTACAAATGTCTACCTCACGCTTAAAGGTCCTCTCTCTACAACTGCGACCCTGAACACACTACAAAAATGACCTCTAGCATAGACCGGTAAGTCCTCGGTTGACCCCAAACATCCTGTGAAGAAAGGATTCTGTTAACAATAGCCACAATCTACAACACGTATTAGAAAAGCACAGTTAAACGATAAAATGACTAATAACACAACATTTGGCATGGGCGATATATCGGCAGAGAAGCTTTATAGGCCTTGAACAGTTAAATATACACACTCGTGTGAGTCGTGTCAAATGGCCGTTTTTGTAAGTATCCTCAAAAACACAGTAATTTAGGTCTTAAGTGAAAACAAGTAGCTGAGAAAGAAAACACATATGTAATATATTGGATCTGGGCAGCTCTTAAAGTGACAGCAGTCTAATATTCCTGCTGTCTGTCATTCATGTTAATCAAACAACAAAAGAGAGAAAATCTCTCGCTGGTCTTGCCTAAATCACTTTTGTAATTTTAATAAGAAGAAATTTGTATTTATACTTTTAAATATAAACTTTATAAAATGTATGTAGCATTTCTTATTTATTTGTTCTACTGAGGTTTCTTTACTGTAGGTTTTTTATTTTATTTAGGCTAATATTAGATTTCTGTTATATTGACACTAGTGACAAGAATTATGAAATGTCTATGGTATCAAAAATTTGATATCATAAAGACCTTATTTAAAGAAAAAATAACTGCATTGTGATATATATCCTTATCGTGAAATAAAATTACTCATACCGTGATATAAGATTTTGATCATATCATATAAACATTATTATTTTCAGAGAGTTTTTTTGTTAAATGATATTCAAGTTAATTTGAAACCAAGGCAGTCCCAGTCTTGCACCCTCAGTTACAGCAGGTGCACAGAAAGCTTTGCAGCTGAGATGGACGGCTCATATTAAACAATCTTAAAGGGTTACTCAACCCCAAAATTAAATTGTTACCCCCATGTTCCAAACCTGTAAAAGCTTCGTTTGTCTTCGGAACACAATTTAAGATATTTTGGAGGCTTGTGACTGTCCCATTGACTGCCAAGTAAATACTGTCAAGGCCCAGAAAAGTATGAAAGACATAGTCAGAATAGTCCATCTGCCATCAGTGGTTCAATCGTAACTTTATGAAGCTATGAGAATACTTTTTGTAAGCAAAGAAAACAAAAATAACGACTTTATTCAACAATTCGTCTCCTCCTCGTCAGCGTAGCATCATTTTCTGTCAGCCGCACTGCACAGATACGCTGTTTTCATTCAAATCAAAGCGTAAATAAACGTAGAAGACGTATCTGTGTGGTGCGGCTGACACAGAACAGCATACGCAGTTTGCGTCCAGCGGATACAAATTGCTGAATAAAGTCATTATTTGTATTTTCTTTGCGTACAAAAAGTATTCTCGTAGCTTCATAACGTTACGGTTGAACCACTGATGGCAGATGGACTATTTTGGTGATGTCTTTTATGACAGTGTTAATTGTTTGGCAGTCAATGGGAAAGTCACAAGCCTCTTGGTTTTCATTCAACATATCTTAAACGGTGTTCCGAAGACGAACTAAGCTTTTACTTGTTTGGAACGACATGGGGTAAGTAATGACAAAATTTTCATTTTGGGGTGGAGTAACCTTTTAATATCTATATTCGTAAACGGCTTTCGTTCCCTATGAGATGCAGATGTAACACACCCATGGCCAGTTGCTATAGTGACTACAGTGAATGGAATGACTTTAAACATGCCCACTCTGGCCAGCCTCACTGCGCCCGGCTTCCTTCTAACTGGTTGGGCCTGTTGAGTGACACTGAGATGGGCCGTTGTGTGGCAGTGGGGAATTTTTCAGACTAATCTCTGGATTACCGCCACGCTGAATAGAGCAGCAGCTCCATTTTCCTCTCTCAAAGGTTTCCAGGTGAAGTAACTGGAGATGGCACCTACGGTCGAAAACAGGGACCATATGGTGCTTGCACAACCTCTATTCTCTTACCATATTCAGAGAATCTGTGTATTTTTAAGAGCTGCACTTCCTCTCATCTCTCAGACAGCATGAGCTCTAAGTGGCCCTTCAGGACACGGTCAAACATAGTTAGATCGAATGCAGGGCTATTTCTAACTTATTTAATTTGAACTTATATGATGTCCATTGTAGTAGACACACTGTTTTATAAAGTAGTTTATAATGCAGGGCGTCAGTTATGTTGTCAGAACAACTTCGGTGTGTTTCTACGAAGCTACAAATACACCTTTTGTGTATTTCTGCAAAGCACAGTTTGTGTTGATTGATTTGAGTAAAAAAAGCTAGCAAGTGAAAATGAAGCTCCACACCTCTGACATGGGTTTAGAGGTACTTGTTTTTCTTTTTTCTGAAATATTTTTGTGTATTTGTCATTCTTTAATGTCTCTTCTGTGGGAAAAAAGTAATAATAATAAGTTTTGAATATTTAATGTTTAGCATAGAGGATGTTAGCATTGAGTTACATTTTAAACTAATGTCTGTCTGCATTAAATGTTAATGTAATTACAATAGAACTATTAATAATAAATGCAAAGTATAAGCTGCTGCAGGAAACAATTACTTATTAACTTTTTTTAAAAACTGCAGATTATACACATTATTAATTATTATTTTGATGGCAGAGACGCAATAAATGTGCAGTGCTTGCTTTTTCTTTTGTAACACTTGTACATTTTGTGTTTTCAAATCCAAATATCCAGCATTTTGTATTTTCAGTATTATATGGTTCCCTGCTCTCAGACAAGCAGAATTATTGGATGTTGCTTTTTTGTTCATAATTAAAGATTCTTTATAAGTTTCTCATCTCAGAACTGAGAAGGATATAAAAACGCACCTCATTTGAACTCTAATCCTTTCTTTAGTAAATCTTTAATTTTCATAATTGCTTTTTTAGTTGAAGTTCAAACCGAGTTTGTAATCACTTTTTAATAATGTGGTTAGCAATTATGCACTCTCACCCTCGTCTCCTGAAGTGATGAAACTAGTCTTACCTGCTGTACAGTTAAGCCAAAGTGAAACTACTAAAACCCTGTTAGTGCAAACAGATACATTTAGACTTCACAATGCAGTGACATTTATCATCATTATTGCCTTTGTTAATGTCTACAATGCTGTTAACCTTTATGACTACATTTCTGCCTGACTTTGGAACGTCACAGTGTGTTAGTCATGGTCTCTGGTTTTAACTGTCATTAATACATACATACGATGCTAAATTATTACATTTCAAATCAGGTTTAAGTATTAAAATACACTAAAATATAAATATATGCACGTAAAACAATATCAGTAGAGCAACACATGAGATTAAATGTAACTCAAAACTTAGTCTCAGTAAATATCCATTGGACACATTGCTGTACACTCCAGCATTATGAACTTATCACACATCTTTTCTTGTTTTTACAACCAAATTCCTTCAGACATGTGCATTGTTCTTTCTTAATGATGTTTTGAATGGTCATATCTGATATTTCCCCCTATACACACATTTGGCACTTTCCAAACACCATCTGACAGTAACTTGGGTGAAGCTCAGTCTCCAACTTCAAAACTTGTTGTCAAAACTGGTAAATGTTAGTCTTAAATATAATGGTTGCCAAGCAATAAGACATCAACATTGTGACTTGAGTTCAAGTCAGGAGTCTCAAGTCCACATCTCTGATTTTCACTGATAAACATTTCGTTGAGCAAATCTAGGTCAAATGTGTGTTGAACAGTTCTGGGCTGCTTTGAAAACTCTTGAATAAAAGTTACAATTTGGTTTAATACAGATAAACTAGGACACTTAATATGTATTGAGAGTTATACATTACTTACATGCTTGAATTTCATGACTGAGTTTATTTATGAATGCTTCAACCATTTTGACCATACAATAAAAGTCTATGGGGTCCCAAAGTCAACAGTGGACTTTAATTTTATGGACAAAAAATATGGGAACGTTAAAAAGAAAGAAGTTCTACAGGTTTGGATCCACATAAGAGTGAGTACACTACCATGCAAACCGTTCAGTAAGATTGTTAAATGTTTCTGAAATAAGTCTTTTATGCTCACCAAGACTGCATTAAATTGATCAGAAATACAGTAAAAACAGAAATATTGTGAAATATTATTACAATAAAAAAACAGTTTTCTATTTAATCACATTTTAAAATATAATTTATTTCTGTGATGCAAAGCTGAATTTTCAGCATCATTGCTCCACTCTTCAGTGTCACGTGATCCTTCAGAAATAATTCAGTTTGCTGATTTGCTGCTCAAGAAACACTTATTATTTATTGTCATCTGTGTTGAAACGTTGTGCTGCTTAATATTGTTTTGCAAATGTTTATTTATTTTTCATTTATTCAATATTTTTGTTGAATAGAAAGTTGAAAAGAAAACGATTTATTTTAAACCAAATCATTTTTCTAATATAAATTATAAATGTCTTTACTGTCATTGTTGATCAATGGAATGTGTTCTTAGTGAATAAATGTTGTTTAAATAAATAAATCTCATAATATTTAGGTGATCATTCATTCTAAATTAAAATGGGTCATTGCCATTTGTATCGTATTTAAAAACAACGCCAATAGTAAATAAATCAGGAACTGTCCCACTTTTCCTGTATTAGTTTAGTAAAGTGAGTCCTACTCCAAATATTGGCTCTTAATATTTGCCAGTGCCAGGAATTGATACCTCTATAAGATATACTCTTCTTTTTAACAATCCTTGGCAAACTTTACATTTGATGATAAACATCATGGCTAATTCGGCACACATTGAGCCTCTGTGTATACTTAGTGATCAATACTGTCCTCTGAAACATCTTTATTGCATTGTTGCGTTCATAATGTTGGTTTGTTTGCCTTACAGGAGCACAAACACTATGAAAGTTAATGATCAGCCATTCACATCCTCAATGTGCATGTGTCGGAAAGAGAAAGGAGAAATGTTAATAAACAAACACCTCATTGTTTTTGTAGTATAAATGTAGGTCGTCATATTTTTCTGCTTCTAATTGTTTAAACGAGCTCCGATTAAGTATACAGAAATGATCTGCATTTTCAAAACGAGTCGTTCGTAAAGCAGTCAAGTGGATGTTAGATTGTGTGAGAATGAAAATGCTGCACTATGAGTGTGCAGTGACTAATAGACTTGTTTGTGTCTTCAAAACAATTACAGCACTCCTCTCACTTTAATGTGTGTGTGCTGTCACTGTGCTTTAGACTGAGCAACGTTAAGCTTAAAGACAGGTGTGGAATGGGGTCATTCAGAGGCGTGAGCCGATACACATGCTCTTATCCTGGCAGCAAGTCAAGCACGAGGCTGTAGTGGCAGATGCAGTGACGCATTTGGGGGGAATGATGTTGAAAGTTGAGTGTGAGGCTTAATATGCCACCGAAGCATTCATTTGCATTTCGTACATAACGTGATGGGATTCTGGCTCCAAGGCTGGAAAATGTATTAAATG
Source organism: Ptychobarbus kaznakovi (assembly GCA_027422405.1). Lineage (NCBI taxonomy): Eukaryota > Metazoa > Chordata > Actinopteri > Cypriniformes > Cyprinidae > Ptychobarbus > Ptychobarbus kaznakovi. The sequence goes on from CM049794.1 coordinate 37,447,650, forward strand.
CATGATATATTCAACGAATGTGTGTCATCTTTTCTGTTTGTGATGAATGAATTGATATCTTATATGCTAGTGTACTTCAGAATATACAATATGCGTGTAATATATACTGTAGAGTCTTTGTCTTCTAGCAAAATGCACTAAAAATATTGATGACTCATCTCACATTTATGGGCATGTCCATTTTTTTTGTCCAATAAAAATCTAACTAGAATAAATGTTTATGCCTTTAACAATAGCAAGTAGCAAATAATTAATACAATCGATTAAATATTATTTTAAATCGACTAAATTGATGATAGACATTTATAATGTTACAAAAGATTTCTATTTCCAATAAATGCTTTCGTCGAAGAATCCTGCAGCAAAAAAAAAAGCTCACGTGTTGTCACTGCACAAAAATATCAGGCAGCACCACTTTGTTTCTTGAGCAGCAAATCAGCATATTAGTATGATTTCTGAAGGATCACGTGAGACTGAAGACTGGAGTAATGATGCTGAAAATTCAGCTTTTCATCACAGCAATAAATTACATGTAAAATGTGATCAAACTGAAATCAGTTATTTTCAGTGGTACTGATTTTTTTTTAATTACTGTTTTTGTTTTTGCTTTATTTTTTAGCAAATAAAGACTTGATGAGCACAAGTGAGATTAAAGAATAAAGTCATCACCAACCCCAAACTAGTGTAAACTAAGGCCTATTGGCTTATAGCTATTTGTCAAGGACAAACTGAAATTGAGGAAATATGAAACATAATAGCAATTTCTGTCTTCTTTTCTCTTAATTGTCCTAATTAAATTAGGTTAGCTAATCTTGCCTCCTCGTATTGTAGCGCCCACCGTTTCGAGCAGATGGCTTTGAATATCACAGCGCAGATATAAATATATTTTTGTTTGGCAGCCAGATCAGTTGACGTCAATGTATTTTTTGTACTCCGTAATAGATGTTAGACATTATTGTCTTTATTTTTCCCTTTATTTTCTTTTTCTATTGCCTGTTACTTCATATTTAATGAATGTTCATTAAGCAATAAAATGTACCATATAATATGGCATTATTAGAGCAGCGGGTGCTTCCTTATGCAAACACATAGTCACACACCCACAACCCTTGATGCAAATGGACTGAGGACCCAGTGGCAGAGCAAAATGCACACGGTTTTATTTACCCAGCCTGTTTAATCTCGCAACTTTGCAAATACACATTCATACGGTTGACTTGCATCTCGTCTCACACACATAAAAACACTCATCCAATTGTGTGCACGCACCACATGGAAGGTCATTGTGATCTCTGCGGTTCCAGAGACATTTTGTACACCCTGTGCAAAAGACCAATTATCTCAAGGCTAAAAAAGACTGTTGTGTCGTGTTGAGATGACCTTAAAGAGCACATCCAGAAATTAAAGCTGCCATTTACTCAACCCCTTGTCATTTCAAACCCATACTACTTTGGAGCTGAGAAGCAGCTATGACATCAGTCATGAAATCAAACCCCAATCACGACCGTTACAAACTGATTTCAGTTCCTTTGCCATGACCAGCTGGTCTCGTTTTCTGTCTTGTGCTCTCAAAGCAGCTGAGTCGGACAACACTGGGTCTCTAAATATATACTGACACACACAGCACCCCTGCAGGCCTTTATATCCACCTCCGCCGCTGATCCACTGCCAGCTTAATCAATGATTTATTCCATGACCTGATTATGTTTAAATATTGTGGGGTGTCAAAAGAAATGACTTGCACATTTTCTTTTTATATTTCCTCATTAACTTGCTCATTTACTCGCCCTCATGTCATTCCAAAACCTGTGTGATTGTATTTTTTCTGTGAAACAACAAAATGCTGGAGAGTCACTCTTTTCCATGCAATTACAATGAATGGGACCGGAAAGGTTCAGAAAAGTTCATGTCAACAATATTTGATTCAGGAATTAATTGTTCTGGATCTTTTCAGTAAATTTGTCGGTGCAGTTCACAAAACCGGTTCTTTAGTTCTGAAACTTTCAGTTTCAGCAGTTAAAGAGATAAAGACGCCAATTCTGTTATCAATTACTCACCTTCATGTCATTCCACACACACATAAGACTTCTGTTTATCTTCGAAACACAATGAAACCTAAGAGATGTTTGTCTCTCCACTGAAAGTTCATTCCAACTGCTTCTAAAGGTGTATATGTGAATAAAAGTTTATATGTGAATGAAAGCCTAAATTAAATCTATTCATCATATAATCATCATATAAAGTCACGGAGTCTCTTCAGAAGACTTGGATTAAAGTGTTTGATTCATGTGGATTAGTTTTACTTTGTCTTTATGAAGCTTCATTTCAGAATTTTGGTCTTTGTGTTTGGGATACATGAGTAATTTATGACAGAATATATTTTTTTGATTACCTAAACTCTTAGCAGTAAATAAAAAACTAAAATCACAAAAAAGTTACTTAAAACAATAAAATGCAATAAAAATAGCTTGAAATAGAAATACATTTATTAAAAAAAAAATTCAGCTGTTTGCCAGACAGCATGTCATTTTTTGTTTAAATTGATACACTAAAATAAGTAATACTGAAATAAAAATGAATAAAAACTAATAGCAGCCATATCACCCTGCAGCCCAAGACTGGTTGTCCACTGAAGCTAAGCGGGGTTGAGCCTGGTCAGTACCTGGATGGGAGACCTCCTGGGAAAACTAGGTTGCTGCTGGAAGAGGTGTTAGTGAGACCAGCAGGGGGTGCTCACCCTGCAGTCTGTGTGGGTCCTAACGTCCCAGTATAGTGATGGGGACACTATTCTGTCTAAAAGCACCGTCTTTCGGATGAGACGTTAAACCAAGGTCCTGACTCTCTGTGGTCATTAAAAATCCCAGGATGTCCTTTGAAAAAGAGTAGGGGTGTAACCCCGGCATCCTGGCCAAATTTCCCCATTGGCCTCTGACCATCATGGCCTCCTAATCATCCCCATACACTGATTGGCTCCATCACTCTGTCTCCTCTCCACCAGTAAGCTGGTGTGTGGTGGGCGTTCTGGCGCTAATATGGCTGCCGTCGCATCATCCAGGTGGATGCTGCACACTGGTGGTGGATGAGGAGATTCCCCCCTTACTATGTAAAGTGCTTTGAGTGCCTAGAAAAGCGCTATATAAATGTAACACATTATTATTATTATTATTAATAAAAATGACAGCACACAACAAAATTGTTTAATGTTAAAATGAAAATGATTAACATTGTTAAATTGAAAACAGAAAAAAAGTTTCAATATTCATTAAACAGTGTCTAAATCGAAATGATACTAAAATAACACTGCATTGAAGATTCGCTATTAGCGAATAATGATTTAAGCTTAGTTATGTTCCTCTCACACAGCTATCATGTTTATGACTTTAGACTTGTTGTGTCCATTTTGAAGCTTGAAAGCTTCAGTGCCTTATTAATTTTCAAGGGACACTCCCTTTGAATAAATGGTTCAGCCTCAAATATACAAATTTTAGCATGATGAATGCTGTTGTGATTACAAACACTGGAACAGATGAGGAGTGAAGCTGTCTATAATTGGCCAATCACACACCTGAGTAGAGCATCAAGCTGGTCTAACCTCTTTTACTCTGGCTCTCTTTTCAGAGATGACAGCAGTATCTTTGATGGGTTGTTGGAAGAAGATGAGAAGGACAAAGCAAAAAGGTGATTAGATAAGCAAAAAATTATGATAATTATTATGATTCCTCAACGGGCATTTCCTTTCTTTTACCTTGAGTCGAACTCCTCTTATGAGCCAACCCTTTATTCCATTATATCATCCAAGAGTGGTTTAAACATGATTCATTACACCAGAGGATTGAGTAGACAAGTCCTTTTTCATGGTAGTGTATCTAAAGTGGTTTTGCACCAGGAATAGAAACTTAAGTGTGACCTAGTTATGACCGTTTAAACCTGAGTACACAGCTTCACCCTCATTTTCTGTATACAGTCACAGAACCGTGAAATGGTTTCTCTCAGCACTGCCAGATTTTACTCAGATTAGATAGCGTCCCATTATCATTTTGAGGAGTAAATTGTAGAATTTAAGATAATTAAAAGATAGTTACATGTTGTGTATTTTAGTGCTTAGGTGTGACTTTGAAAACTTCTGAAATATAGATTAAATTATGTTGTTACTCTATTATCTTGAAGTCAGCAATTGATTTCACATGGAATTTTCCACCTCTTGTTTTTCCACCTACAGAGTTTCTCGGAACAAGTCGGAGAAGAAGAGGCGAGACCAGTTCAATGTGCTCATCAAGGAACTGGGCACCATGCTGCCGGGCAACACCCGCAAGATGGACAAGTCTACCATCCTACAGAAGAGCATCGACTTCCTGCGCAAGCACAAAGGTTACTGCAGTGCCATACCAAATAATCTTAAACTAATTTGTCAAAAAAAATTCTAAAATGAAAGTAAATTCAACATTTTCATTGCTTAAAAGGAAAATATTGTGTAAAAAATGCACTTAACTAAATTGAAGCATTAATATGCATTTAAACGAAACCATTACAGAGATTTTTTTCTTTCTTTCATATTTTCAGTCAGTAATGGTTTCTGTGACTTAAGTTGATTTCACAAGCCAGACTGTTTACTATTGATGAATTCTAGCCAAGAACCGCCCACTTAGACAGGAAGGAGCCGTCTGATGACATATACAGTAAAATGACATGTGAAACCTCCACCACAGTTTTTTTTACTCAACATATAGGAGTGGGTATTTTTGAAATCAATAAGACAATAGTAGTCCATTTCATTTGAAACAACATTTAAAAAAAATGAAACGTAATACCAAATAAATAAATATAAAATATTACAAAAATAAGAAAAGATATTAAAAAGGTAAACGTGATAATATAAATAAGATACAAAAAACTTTTTACAAAAGATAAAAAAAGATTTTAAAATGCAAAATAAAACAATTGAAATTTCCAGAACATTAATTATAGTAAACATTTATAATTAATCAGACATTTATTTTATTAAACTGATGAAGTAAGGCTTGTATGTTTTAGTTTTTTTTTTCCTGTATTTGAAACCAAAACCTTATTGTTTGTATTGTCTTTCCATCAGAAATTGCCGCACAGTCCGAGTCGAGTGAAATCCGTCAGGACTGGAAGCCGCCTTTCCTTAGCAATGAGGAGTTCACACAGCTGATGCTGGAGGTGAGGACTTACTCATACACACACACTTGCCTAAATCCCCTACTTATGTGTATTCATTAAACACTAAACTGCAGATATTCTTTATTTGCTTTATTATTATTTTTAGGCACTGGATGGCTTCTTTTTGGCCATCATGACAGACGGAAACATAATCTACGTCTCAGAAAGTGTCACGTCTTTATTAGAACATCTACCTGTGAGTATGAACACACTGCATTTATTTGATCAAAATTACATTGAAATCAGTAATTTTGTGAAACACTATTACAATTTAAAATAACAGTTTCAATTTTAATATTTTTTCAAATGTGTTTATTCCTGCGATGGCAAAGATGAATGTTTAGCAGCCATTACTCCAAATCATTGTAATATGCTGATTTGGTGCTTGAGAAACTTTTTTATTATTATTTTTTATTATCAATGCTGAAAACAGTTGAGCAGCTTAATATTTGATTCATATTGTAGAAACTGTGATACTTTTTTTCAGGATTCTTTGATAAACTGAAAATTCAAAATAACTTTTATTATTAGTTATTTTTTAAAAGCATTTATTTGACACATTTTTGTAATGTTATGAATGCTTTACTGCCACCTTTAATTAATTTAATGCATTCTTGTTAAATAAAAAATCAGACTAATACAAATTTTTAATGGTTGCATACATTTTCAGAAAAATGTTGTGACAAACGTCCTCAAAATCACTTCATGATTGATTAGCCCAATGTTTCGAGAAACATTTAGGTCTCTAAATTCACCTGTGACAAAAAAATCTTAAAGCAAATATTAAATCTAAATTAATTTGATGACATGGCTAACCTACTATTCGTGTGCCCAACTAGTCCTAACCTCACTGACAGCAATTTGCAGCTAAAAAGCAACGGAAAATTATGCATTTTCCATTAGAATGTATTGAGCGTCAGTGACCACTGACTAAGCGACAACCGTATGCAAATGAGCTTATAATCACAATGCCGATATGAGCGTTTAATATTGCATCCATGCATAATATTGCATCCATGCACAACTCTGCAGCCTCCAGCCATTCATGTGAACAGCTTTCCTGTGTAAGTATGAGAGATGCTGACAGTGTCTGTTGTGTTTTCAGTCTGATCTTGTGGATCAGAATCTGTTGAATTTCCTTCCACTGGGTGAGCACTCAGAGGTGTTTAAAGCCCTGTCCACACACATTCTGGAGGGAGAGACCCTCACCCCAGACTACCTAAAAAGTAAGAATCCCTTTCAAACATGCTGTTTTTACACGTTTATCCATCTCATCATGACCAAAAAAATTATTCTGGTGGTCTCTTTCACACAGATCACTAGACAAGAGCTCATTAATGCCGTTTTCTTGTTTTTGTTATGTTTTGTTTTGTTTGCTTCCCTGCAGCAAAGAACCAGTTAGAGTTCTGTTGCCACATGCTCCGGGGCACGATCGACCCGAAAGAACCGCCCGTTTATGAGTATGTCAAGTTCATCGGAAATTTTAAGTCCCTCAACACTGGTGAGTGTCAGAACGAGTGCCTGCAGCATCAGCCAAGTCTTTCATATGGATCCATTTATTGAATTACCCAGCCAAGTGCTTGATTGCTTGTGCTTCTTATGAGAGTAGATGGAGCAAGGATCATTATTTGAATAGGAAGTGTTGCGAAAGGCCAGTGTGCCAAAGAAACAGGCGTCTGACCCAGATTTTTAGATGGAAAGTTAATAGTCTGGGGCTTAAGGTGAAGTGTAATAATACGTCAGCAAATATAATTGTAAAAATAATGAATGAAGGTTTTCAAACAACCTTTGTTCGCACAAATAGATATATATTTATTCCCACCCCAAACTCACACCATTGGTGGAGCCAATGTTGGTTGGAGTGATCAAACAAACAGAGCCATGTTTTCCCCTACAGGGCCGCTGTGTTTACACTTTTTAGGGGAATCGACCAACAAATTAGGGGTGTGCGATAGTGCAAATTTTGGTATCGATCCGATACCGAGCAAATACAGGGCCAGTATCACCAATACTGATACTGATAGCGATACTTGTCATTTAAAAAAAACATACATTTAAATGACCAACAACACTTACAAAAAATTAACAATAACTAATGTTGATACGACTAATATTGCATTCACCTTAAAGGGATAGTTCACCCAAAAGTTTAATTTCTGTCATCATTTACTCATCCTCAAGTAGTTCCAAACCTGTATGAATGTCTTTGTTCTGCTGAACAGGAAGGAAGATATTTTGAAGAAAGTTTGTAAAGGGCTGTTTTGGGGCACCATTGACTTCCAATGTAGGAAAAAAAAATACTGGTGCCCCAGAACTGCTCTGTTTCCCACATTCTTCAGAATATCTTCCTTTGTGTTCAGCAGAACAAAGACATTCATACAGGTTTGGAACTACTTGAGGATGAGTAAATGATGACAGAATTTTCATTTTTGGGTGAACTATCCCTTTAAAGCTACGTGGATTATTCTTTGTCTTTCTAAAAGGACTTTGCAAGCAGAGGAGCCAAAGCAATGCACAGTTTCATGTTAAGTATTTTCCTCCAATGGAAAAGAGTTATAAAGAAAAAAAATGAAGGTGGCTTATTAAATTAAGCGTAAAATTAAAAGACAAAACTCAGTATACATATTATTAATGTTGCAAACTAGATATAGGCCTACAAGTTAGCAGATGTGCCCAGAATATGAAAGCAACGCTCAAAGTTTTCACATTATGCTTGTTCCTCACATAGAAAACCATTATAAAGAAAAGTATAACGTAAGTGGCTTATTGAATGAAGACAGTGATATGAAAAAGAACTATTAAACCATAACTCGTTTATTATTGAAAGGATTTTCGTATGTTATATACGTACTGTATTTTATATGTTTGTTTTGTACATACTGTAATATTTATTTGTTATTATTGCTATAAAAAGCTGTTATGAAAAGGCAGAATTCGGTACAGTTTATAAAAATATATACTATGTATGTGCAGGTAAGCAGATGAACACAGAACAAGAATGCAACACACTGAATTTAATTTCCTCTCATTGATAACCAATATAAAAACATTTACTATGGTGAAATGGAGGAAGACAGTGATAAAGACCAAATAAATAATGTATATAAAGACTACATTCAGTATACAGTTTGTTAATATAATATGTGGCAAGCAGCTGAGCCTAGAATATATAAGCAAACATGCTTAATTACATGTTAAGCATTTTTCTCCCATAGAAAACCATTATAATGAAACATTTAAAGTAGCTCATAAAAAGGACAAATTCGGTATACAGTTATACACTATGTAAAGGATTTCCATCCTCCCCTTTTCATTTCTTTTGTAGCTCGGAGTTCTACCGTTCCATCTCTCACTGTAGCCAAAAGTATCCGCTTGCCGCTTGCGGTTGGAGCCGCTGAGTCACGTGATGACATGACAACAAAACACAGCATAGCAGGGGAGGAGCAGCAATGTTTGCATACCAGATGTGAAAAGAGCGGCATATACACCCACAGACATGTCTACACGTTGTTAAATGTATTACGCAATGTATTAAGTGTATATGAGAGAAACTTAACGTAAAGTATCAATCTTATCAGGCTAGTATCGTTCCGATACCAATACCAACATTGGTATCGATACTATCGATATTAGGATCGATCCGCCTACCCGTACTACAAATAGACTTAATTACACAGTAGTTGATGATAAAGTATTTCAACCTTTAAATAATATAGAATAATATATACAGGAAATATTTTTAATCCTGTCAGTGAATTTACTGACAACAAATGTTTGTTGATGGAGTTTTTTTATATATATATATATATACAGTGCCCTCCAAAAGTATTGGAACAGTAAAGACAAAATTGCTCTGTTGGCTGTGGAGTCAAGACATTTACAAATATGATTAAAAGATGAATATGAGACAAAACTACAGAATGTCACATTTTATTATTGGGTGATTCAACTCATAGATGTTTTACCAGCTAAGAAGTTCAGCACTTTTAGAGTTTCATCCCCCTATCTGATGTGAGAATAAGTATTGGAACAGTTGCCTCATGGGTCTTTCTAAGTGATCAGCTGTGTCATGTTGCATTAATTCTTCAGGTATTAAAAGCAGGGAATGTGTCGTATCGGTTATATCCATTACTTCTGTATTCTGAATCTTGCATTCGATGATGACACACACAAACCAGGATGAAGATGAGGGAGCTGACTTTGAGAGAAAAGCAAGCAATTTGGATGCTAAAAGAAAAGAAGTCAATTAGAGCTCTAGCAAAAACAAAGTTTGGAAAGCACCAGCAACCAACAACTACCTGATTGGCTGAGAAAACAACAGTAGTTGATGACAGACAAATCATAAAAGCTGTGAAAATGAACCCTAAAAGACGTGTCTGTAAAATCACCAACAACTTCCAGAAAGCTGGGGTGATGCTCTGACAATCTACTGTCTTCAGGAGACTTTGACACAGAAGTACAGATGCTACACAGCAAGATGCAAACCTCTGACCAGCACCAAAAATAGAAAGGCAAGATTAGAGTTTGCAAAAAAGCACAAAAGTGAGCCAGAAGAGTTTTGGAACTGTGTTTATGGACCGATGAGACAAAGATGAACCTTTATCTAAGTGATGGGAAAGCAAAAATGTGGAGAAAAAAGTGAACTGCAAAAGATCCCAAGCATACAGCCTCATCTGTAAAGCATGGTGGAGGTGGTGTCATGGCATGGGCATGTATGGCTGTCTCTTGAACAGGCCCTCTCAACTTTACTGATGACTTAATGTATGATGACAGTAGCAGAATGAATTTGGAAGGGTACAAAACCATCTTGCCTACCAATATTCAAGAAAATGCCACCAGATTAATTGGGAAGTGCTTCATATTGCATCAGGACAATGACCCAAAACACCCTGCCAGTTCAGTCAAGGAATTTATAAGGGCAAAGAAAGGGAAAGTCTTAGATTGCCCAAGTCAATCTCCAGATTTAAATCCGATTGAACATGAATTTCACCAGCTGAAGAGGAGAGTAAAGGCAGAAACTCCCCAAAACAAGCAACAATTGGAATTGGCTGCATTTAAGGCTGGGAAAAGTATTTCAAAGGATGAGACCAAGAGTCTGGTGATGTCTATGTGTCACAGACTCACTGCTGTGATTGTGCGCAAGGGATCTGCAACTAAATAATAGCTTTTAATCTTTTATATCTGCCTTATGTTCAACTGTCCCAATACTTACGCTCACATCAATGAGTGGGATGGACTCTAAAAGTGCTGTTCTTTTTATTTGGTAAAACATGTATGTGTTGAAACGGCTAATAATAAAATGTGACATTCTGTAGTTTTTGTCTCATATTCATCTTTTAATCATATTTGCAAATGTCTTGACTCCACAGCCAACAGATAAATTTTGTCTTTACTGTTCCAATACTTATGGAGGGGACTGTATATATATATATATATATATATATATATATATATATTTCAGCAACAATTGAGAGAGATGAGATTAGATAAAAAAGTCTCCATGATGATAATTAAACCATTTTAATAAAACAGATAATACATAAGGATATTCATTATATTCTATTTCAGGAGTAAATTCAAGTTAATAAATCCTTTATATGCTTGACAAGTTCACTTAATAAATATTTAATGGTGGAAAAGTTCAATGTGTCATAGTTTGATACATTTTCATCCTTTCGAAAAACAATTTTTAACACTATTTTTGTAGATTATTTATGATCTTTCTAATTCGCTTATTTGATGCTGAATACATTTATTATTATTATCAGTGTTGAAAACAGTTAATTATTTTTTGTTTTTTTTATTTTCATTTTGTTAACATTATAAAAAAATGTGTATAAATGTAAATGTTTACACTGTCACTTTTAATGGTAGTAATTATTAATTCCTTTTTTTATCAAATAATTTAACACTTCCATTCATGAGGATTTGCCTGTCTTTTCCTCTGTAGTGCCTAACTCAGCACGTAACGGCTTTGAGGGAGTGATCCAGCGATCGCTGAGGCCCATGTTCGAAGACCGAGTGTGTTTCATAGCAACTGTGAGGCTAGCCAAGCCTCAGTTTATCAAGGTAGGTTGAGCCAAAGCCGACTTGGCACCTTCCCATTGGTCCTGTGACTTCTAATATTTGCCTGACAGACAGTGACAACCTCAGGGAGATCTGTTGTGTACATATTCATCATGACACGGGGTGAATGTATGTGTGTGGGCGTGTTGATAGACACTGTACATGTTTGTGCAAGAATTGGCTTTGTTTTTGAAGACACTGATAAATGACCAGAATGCAAAACACATTGTGAGAAGTAGGTCACTTGGTTTCTGTTCTCGTTTTTGTCTGCTAGATGTGCTTATAAGCTCTATAACTCTATAACGCTCTTGTTTATATCCTCTGTTCCACAGGAAATGTGTACTGTGGAGGAGCCCAATGAGGAATTCACCTCCAGACACAGTTTAGAGTGGAAATTCCTCTTCTTGGACCACAGGTACAAATTTGATCTGTTCTCACGACTGTTTTTGTGAGCTCATTGTCAAGCACACACATCACCTTTCGTTTCCAGGAAAACTAAAGAGTACCTCTGCTAGTTAGTTTCACTTAAGCCCGGATATTATCTGTCTCAGGTGATCCGATCACAAGAGGTCAGACGAGATTTTACTCTGGATAGAATGTGTCACCTGTGACCTCTTGCGATTGGATTTCAAGCAGAGGACATCCGATTTCATGGCTGTATATCTACTTATACATCACTATGTCAATGTGATACTACTACTACTAAGAGACAAGGAAAGAAAGAACCATGGAAAGAAAGGAAAAAGAAGGAACAGAAAAATTAAACGAGCAGATGATAAATAATGAGGACTAAAGTTGAAAAAATAGATCTTAGGAAGAAAGTGAAAAGAAAGAGCAAGAAACAAATCATTCCTTGAAAAAAAAATTGTGCTATACAGAAATTATTCAATTGTGTTCTAAAAATTATAACAGTTTTTTAAGTGTACTTGCAGAATATTAAATGTGCCATAGACTGGAAAACTGTCTTTACCATGGCATAGTTGAATAATAAGAGTTATATACATGGAAATGACATACTGTGAGCCTCAAACGCCATTGTTTCTTCCTCCTTATGTAAATCTTGTGCATGAAAAAGACCACTGAAAAATAGGCGAATCAGAACATAACACAGACTGTGACGTAACAGTTGGGATCACTAATATTTAAGCCCCCAACATCTGCATAACGTATAGCAGTTTATGTTCTATGCCAGACGCCAGCCGAATCATCAGAAGTTCTGCAGGTATTGTGAAGAAACAAGCAAGGATAATAGCGAAAATGGCAGATAATGGAAATAAATGTTATGTTCCGGGCTGTGCAGAGGATGTGATGTTCAGGGATGGGTTGGTGTCTGTATTCAGAAAGGCACGGAAAGCAAATAACGAGTTCTAATAAAATAACGCAAGCCACTAAAGGGACATGGTTAGCTTGTTACAGTACATAAGATTTCACTTACCACATACCACTTACCACATAAACAGAGTAAGGAGAGATGACTGAGGATGATGGCGAATGATTTACAGATCCTGAGCACCACTGACAAGCATCTGATCTTGTAAAATGTGTGGTAAATACTGCTGCTCCATAATATAAACAGAGTTTGTGCGATCTCGAAAGTGAAAGTAAAACGTGATCGTGCATTTGAAAGCAGTTTCAATGCCCCGCATATTAATAGCGGCTCCCTAATGCCCTTATTTTATTTATAGTATAACTACCGAACAATATAACTGCGTGAGAAAGTATTAAAATTAGGGCTGTCAATCAATTAAAATATTTAATCGCGATTAATTGCATGATTGTCATGAGTTAACCCGCGATTAATCACAATTAATCGCACATTTTTATTTGTCCTAAATGTACCTTAAATTAATACTTTTCATGTTTTTAATACTCTAATCAACATGGGTATGGACAAATATGGATGCTTTATGCAAATGTATGTTTATTATTACTGAAGTCAACATAGAGCATGAAGATTAGACATGTTTCAAAGGTCATTTTTTTTCTTTGAAAAACAAAAAGGATGTTTTTCAAAGAACTTGTTTGTGTCTATTAGACACATAAAAATGAAATTCCAGGTTCACATTACTTCTCTCTCTTTGCACTGAGCAATTTACTGACACAAACCAGTTTACATTTTCACACGACAGGGCAGCTCACTTCTTCTGAACATGCAAAATGTACATGGCCTATATTATTTATTATTGCATTTGTTTCCCTCTCTGTGCCCACATACTGTATTTTGATGCAGCTAAATTCTCAAAACTGTTTTCATTGATATATTTTACTGTTTCTGTTGTCAGACAACGGAATGAAAATGAAATAGAGATTGAAACGCGACCCATTAAGACTACATAACCAGCTCTCCTTTACAAGATGTTAATCTGCACAAAAATCCTGATAATTGAGCCGTTGTCTTATGAAATCAAATACACATAAGATAAAGACAATGGCTGTGCTGTGATTTCGGCTATACTTGCATGTAAAATTAGAGAAGCAAGCAACATAATATCTGTGTTTAACTGAATTAAAGCGCTGCTCTTCTCTGCACCGCGCTGAACAGGAACTGAGCAGACGCAGAGAGAGAGAGAGGTGTGTGCATGCGCTGGGACAGCAAGACCTCTCGCTCGCGCGGTAATACCGGCGATTCTCAGACTAAATAAGGTTCGGCCGCTTTTTTGAAGGGAAAAAAGTCGCTAAAGGGGTCTGCGAAGTTGCTAAGTTGGCAACACTGTGCATCTCCAATTCTCCAACTACAGGTTGGCCACGGGTCAAACAGAAAATACGCTTTGCGTTAATCGCGCGTTAATAAAATTAGTGCCGTTAAAATGAATTTGTGTTAATGCGTTATTAACGTTAACTTTGACAGCACTATTTGAAATATAGATTTTCCCTGTTTCCTTCCTGTAAGAGCCTTCAACATTGAGCCCTACTGTGAAACAGCCAATCAGAGCAGAGCTCAACGTTATTATTCATGACCCTCCCAAATAAGCTAATAACAGACCATTTCATTCTGGGGAGAAATCCTAGGGTTGTAAATAGACATGTTTAACTGTTTCTGGAGAATTTTTGCCCTTACCTAAGCCACATACCTTCTATGTAGATATCAGAGAACAATTTAAAATATTGTATCAATGCATTCTGTGGCACCTTTAATGAAATTAAAGACCATTTAAGTGTACATAGTGTACACTTTTTATGACTGTTTCTGAACACACTTAAGTACACTTTCAAAGTGTGTACTTTGTAATATTGTCAAATTAAAAGCTTTACTTTAAAATACATTACAAATCATCATGATTTAATAATCTTTTGCCATGCACACGTATGTTGATGTGTTTACTAACGTACTAAAGCACATCTAAAGTATTTGTTTATAGTTTTAACTGTAGTGTTACTTGATATTACAGTGCATATATTTGAACTAAGTATTTTGAACTAAATTGCAGCATTTTCATTACAGTTGTGTAATTACAAATATAATGAATAAAGATGATTAATATTATTTAATGCATGACATACAAGTTTCAACAGAAATAATATTAAGATATATTTTAGTTTACCATAAATCAGTCCATTCAGCGGTATGCGAAAAATGTGACTGATCTTGTTAGCACCTTAAAGGTGCTTGTCTTTGTAACCATCAAGGTTTAATACCCCCAATTTGTTGAGCACAATGGTTAATTGACAGGTGAGTTGGTGACAGATTAGCGGTGACACTGCAATGCAGAGCTACTCTACAATTAACTACATGACTTAACCTGAAACGCAGTGGTTCTCAACTAGGGGGCCTCAAAATGACTTAAAATCATGTAAAAGAAGACAAAACAACTAAAAATACAGTTATTTTAATTCATGTATGAGGGTTACTTTCTAGACCTGGAATAGGTGATTTAAAGATCTGGAGATATCAGGTTAATTAATAAATTCATGAAACTCTTTGAACTTAAATGTGTTTGTATGGGCACTAAAATATTGTTGTGGACAGTGGGGGAGCCTTGAAGTAAAAAAATGAATGAGTACCACCTTTTAATGTCACTTCTTTACAGTACCTTGTTTTTTAAAAGTCCTGCACTTCAGGCTGTGTGAGCCTGTGGTTGTCATAATACACTCCCCTTGAGACTGTTCTCAGTTTTTGAAGACGTTTGTTGTTCATGCTTTCACTTTGTTAGCACTAGCATGTCTCGGAGTAATCAATAGCTTACGTTCAGCCCACAGGGCTATACATCTGGAATAACATGAACATAATTTTCCTCTATAAAATCCTAATGCCATTATGCTTGGAAAGGTTTTTTACTGAATTTAGACGAGTCGTCTTGGAAGAATAGCTTCGGTTTAATCGGCACAGATGCTAGATATTAAAGCGATTTAAATAAGATTTTCCACATTATCAGTTATTTAGCAGAAGCTAGTGGTGCTTCAGACCTTTTTATGATGTTTTTATCCCAAAACATTTAAATATGACTCAAGGAATGCCTGAAAAATCTATTCCAAGATCTGTCTTTGCAACAACAAAACAAAGTATCGGAGTCATTTTAAAATGGTAAATTGTTTAAAATAATAGATGGTCTGAATAATTTTTTTTAGAAGTTGCAGGTTTGAATTCAGTTCAGTTTAGTTTTCTTTTATAAAAGCATTATATTTAGTCATTACACCTTTTGTTTTTTATTTTACTTCCTAAAAGAAGACAGCGGTGAAGTTTTTTCTAAATGGGGTGTCAATTTAATCACAAAAAAAAAAAAACACATGCACAAAATAAATCAGACTAAAATCAATAAAACTGTCAAAATCAATAAACTATTTAAAACTTGAAAATTAATGGACAAAGGGTATTTATTTTGAAGGGTATTAATTACATGTATTAAATTAGTTTTGCTTTTAGCACACTTGTTAGACTTTGCACTAATGCTTAACCTGAAAAAAAACAGAAAATAAATAAATAATTTGTCGTAATGTTATATGAAGGGCACAAGGGTTTTTTCAGACACTTAACCAAATTCAAATAATTTTGTAGGCTTTTTCTCTATTAATAATAATAATAATAATAATTTGTTACATTTATATAGCGCTTTTCTGGGTACTCAAAGCGCTTTACATAGTAAGGGGGGGAATCTCCTCATCCACCACCAGTGTGCAGCATCCACCTGGATGATGCGACGGCAGCCATAGTGCGCCAGAACGCCCACCACACACCAGCTTACTGGTGGAGAGGAGAGAGTGATGAAGCCAATCAGTGTATGGGGATGATTAGGAGGCCATGATGGTCAGAGGCCAATGGGGAAATTTGGGATTTTTAATGACCACAGAGAGTCAGGACCTCGGTTTAACGTCTCATCCGAAAGACGGTGCTTTTAGACAGAATAGTGTCCCCATCACTATACTGGGGTGTTAGGACCACACAGACCACAGGGTGAGCACCCCCTGCTGGTCTCACTAACACCTCTTCCAACAGCAACCTAGTTTTCCCAGGAGGTCTCCCATCCAGGTACTGACCAGGCTCAACCCTGCTTAGCTTCAGTGGGCAACCAGTCTTGGGCTGCAGGGTGATATGCTATTGTTGAAATGTTCAAAACGTTATGTAACGGTTAGATTATAGAAATATGCCTTTTATATAGTTTCTTGATCATTTGAATTATTTTTCTTGACTCAAATCAGTGGACATATTTGTCACCAGATTTTTTGAGAATGACCCCACTGAATACATGTATGCAGATGATGTGAAGTTGCATTGTTGTGTTTTGCAGGGCACCCCCCATCATAGGCTACCTACCCTTCGAGGTTCTGGGTACTTCAGGGTACGACTACTATCATGTGGATGACCTGGAGACTCTGGCCAAGTGCCATGAACACTGTGAGTTCATCTACTGTTTGTGTGTACTCGTGTCTCCCCACTTTTATAAATGGACAATGGTTTGAAATGTATGAATGAGAGGCACTGTTTTGAGTTTTGACTTTGTAATAATAAGATCTCTCTGTCTCTGCAGTGATGCAGTATGGTAAGGGGAAGTCGTGCTATTACCGTTTCCTGACTAAAGGTCAGCAGTGGATCTGGCTTCAGACTCACTACTATATCACCTACCACCAGTGGAACTCGCGGCCGGAGTTCATCGTCTGCACACACACTGTGGTCAGGTGAGAGTTTCAGAACATGTTACATCTGAACTACTAACAAGAAAGAAACAGCTGTTATCTTCTGCCTGTGGCTGTGCACTGAATCCTAGCAGTGCTTCTGTTTATAGAGAATTTCTTAGGTTTATTTATTTTTTTATTAGTGATGTTTTCTTTTTGTCTCAGCTATGCTGAAGTGAGGGCTGAACAGCGCAGGGAACTGGGCATTGAGGAATCACCTCCTGAGATCTCAGCAGACAAGGTGAGACATTGAATTCAGTTCTGAATCCCCATTCAGCCATTATTATAACTGGCAAGTATTTAATAATGTATTAAATGTTAACAGGAAAATATGTCAAATATCCAGGGGTGCACATAAGTGGTGCGCATCCGCAACCAAAATTAAAAGTGCGCTGTGCAAATAAGTTCAGACCGCTCATTTGTGTGTTGACATGGTTGACAGCTGTTAATGCACAATCACCGTTTCTGATCAACTGTAACATTGAATAAGATTTCCATTCAAACTGAAAGCATAAATCTAGGCTATGCACTGCGGGTTCTGCAGCAAAATGCAAAACTGGCATTTCCTTCACTGACGCGCTTCACTCGGAAGCGCTAAACCCTGCAGTGCATATACTTACTTGCCAGCAAACACCCAAATAAAAGCTTGCTGATTTTAGGTTTGAAAAATGATGAAATGTCCTAAAACAAAAAAAATATTATAATAATACTGTATAATAATTGTATTTTATACAATACGCACTTTTTTATTTTAAAATACAATAGTATTATCACAATTTATTATTTTGTTTATTGTTTTAATTAAAAAAACGAAATAAATAAAGTGCTATAGTATTATTACTATTCATAATTTTTTTGTGACTGCACTATGTGCAGTGTGAGCACCAAATACACCAATTTATTTACACAAATTCATAAATGTATAAAATGTATTTTAGTATTAAAATGTATCATTTAAAAAAAACATTTATATTGTAGTATATATGTATTTTCTCAATATATGTGTTTCAACATTTATTCAATATATAAATTGTTTTAATTAAATATATTTATATAATTGTTATATTAATAAACCTTTCGATCAATATTTTTTAAAGAATGCCCCTCCCCCAATAATTGATGTTCCACAGATGCTGTTGATAAATCTTAACTTACACTGAACACAGAACAATCCTTTAATCCCTCTCTGTTTCACTCTGCTCAGTCTCAGGACTCCGGCTCTGAGTCCCAGTTGAACACCTCCAGCCTGAAGGAGGTGCTAGAGCGATTCGATCACAGCCGCACTCCCTCCGCCTCCTCACGAAGCTCACACAAATCCTCCTCACACACCGCTGTCTCAGACCCCACGTGTATGTATTACATACCAAAGACAGAAGGTGGTTCTCAAAAACACAGCCATAGCATATTGAGATATTTACACAGTGCTTTTACTGACCCATATACTGTATGTTTGTGTGTCTGTAGCCACACAGTCTAAGCTACAAACAGACCATAGCACACCCCCCCGCCAATCGGTGTCAGCCATTGAGATGACATCACAGCGGAGGTCCTCCATTAGCAGTCAGGTTGGTACATGCCATCATTAATGAATCATATGAAATCTAGTGTCCACACACAAAACCCATTTTAACATGGAAACAAATGACAATTTAGGATAAGAAGAGAAAATTCTAACATAAATGAGTATTGACTCTGTGTGTCGCCCCTCTTCAGTCGATGAGTTCTCAGAACACAGGACAGACGATGGCAACATCTCTTGTGTCTCAGCCTCAGCAGCCTCAACCACTTCAGCCCAGTGTGCAGGTAATTCAACATCCCTATTACTGCATTCACTTCTATCACTCTTGCTAATTAGTGTCCGGGTCTTTGAGTGACTGGTGCCACTAGAGCAAGCATGGTGGTCGATGTATGTATATACCTAATTAACCTTTCACCCATATAATCAATGAGATCTACGCCATTCTTTGGTGTGCCATTGACCCAGAGGGAGGAACTGTTGTCTTTTGAATTAATGAAACAGTCAGTCTATTCAACTACACAGTCTGTTTCACAATACATAATTATAAATAATCACAGATGTACTGGTTTACTGGTACATAGTTTTGACAATGATGTGGGTGGAGATGACCAAAAGTATATATGAAATTAATACCGTTATCAAAAATATTCAAAATGCCTATTTTAAATAAATACAGTTCTAATGTAGCTTTCTATTCATCAAAGAATTTAACAAAAAAAGTGCTACAACAACAATTATACGCATCGCAACTGTTGTAAATATTGATACAAAATAAGCATATTAAAATTATTTCTGAATGTGACACTGATGACTGGAGTAATGGCTGCTTTGGCATCACAGAAATAAATTAAATTTGAAATCATATTAATATTGAAAACGGTTATTTGAAATTGTAAAAAATTACTTTCTATTTCTTTTATCAAAATAAATGGATCCTTGGTTTCTATATATAAAAAATATTTAAACCAACCCCAAACTAAATAGGTTATACAAATTACATTGGGATGCAAATAGTTTTTGTTCCAAAATACATTTGTTGGCATTTGTTTGAACACTAGAACTGTAGCATGTTAACAATTTTTTTTAAAGGGATACAAATTTTTAATTTTTAGAGGGATAGTTCAGCCAACAATTTAAATTCTGTCATTAATTACTCACCCTCATATGGTTCCAAACCCCTAAAGGCCCCGATATACTTCAAACGAACTGATATGACATCATTTCGAACAAAATCTAGCCATTACGAAGTTCGTTCTGAGTTTGTTTCGGCAGTTCGAAACAGCTCACCAAAGCGAACTGTCTGGGGGAGTTCGTTTTGCAGATACAAGTTTTCCAAAGCCATGAAACGAAAGAGTAAAGATATAAGGTAGCAAGTACCAAATACATGTTTCAAATAAATGTTACACCATACTGCTGCTGCTGCTGTTGTTCTTTCAATAAGCGAATTTAAAAGGTATACAATAAATGAAATGCCAAAAAAAAACATACAATAATAAACCTTTGTTTTTGTCATGACACCACATAATATATAAAATAAATAATTGATCTAGTTTAATAAAAGACCTAGATACAGCATCATTGTATTTTTGTTGTGTTTAGGGCATACGCGCGAGCGTCGCGAGACATGTTTACATTAATCTTCACCCCGCCTCCAGCAGCGCGGGGGTGTTGGAATGTTCTAAAACAGTATACCGTCGCTTAGTCTTTTCGAACTTCTATTTGCCCTCAAATGAAGAACGAAAACGAACTTTGTTTGAAGTATATCAGGGCCTTAAGACCTTAGTTCATCTTCGGAACACAAATTAAGAATTTTTTGATGAATTAATGACAGAATTTACTTAGCGGTTTAACTAACCCTTTAATAGAGATCATTTCTCTAACAGGCTCTGATTTTCGCACTGTTTAGGTTGCACTGTTAACAGTTTTGTTATTATCATTGCACACATATTGAAAGCATATTTTTGGTTTATTAAAATATATTTAAGAATCTAAATATTAGATATTCTGCAGTATACATCCAGTTTACATCTTACCTATCTATTATCATAACATTTTAAAATATATGTATATAAAGTGCTGCTGCAAAGCATCATGTGACCTTTTTTTGTTGTGTTTTTGCATCTTTTGTTGTGTTTTTGCATTTTGTTGAATCATTTTGCATCTGAAGACCTGTATTGTTCTGGTAACTTTAACCCCTGAGGCCTACTGAAAGTATTATACCAGGTGCTGTTTATTGTTTTGTAGCCGGTACTGCAGTATTCCACGCAGATGGATGCGATGCAACATCTTAAGGATCAGCTGGAACAGCGTACACGCATGATTGAGGCCAACATCCAGAGTCAACAAGATGAACTGCGGCACATCCAGGAAGAGCTGCAGAGGGTGCAAGGCCAGGGCTTACAGGTGAGAGTGCCCCCTAGCTTTTGATTAAAGATACACTCCCTGCCTCAAATTCACATACTTTTGTTTGGCTATGTAGATGTTCTTGCAGCCCGGAGCTAGTGGTCTCAACCTCGGCTCAGTGCAGCTGACGCAGGGATCATCCATGCAGCCAGGGGGCGCTCTGTCCATGCAGGGGGCGGTGGTGCCGGCAGGGAGCCTGCAAAGTGGACTGCAATCCACACACACAGTGACACAACACACTGTCACACAGCATTCTCAACAGGCACCGCCACAACAACAGAACCTTCTCAGAGATAAGAGCTCCACTCTAACTCAGGTGAGACAGTCAGCTGTGAAAACACATTTGAAAAACAGACGTGGCAATTGTCTCTACTAGGAATTCAAATTGTATTTATTAAACTGAATACATTTATATTAAATTTTACGTTTAGTATATTTAAATTAAATATGTAATTTAATTGGATAAAAAATAAAGTTTAGTCCCTCATATTACTTAATGACAGGAAATCCCATCTGATTATAGTGCTGCATTAAAATATTATTGTCATTAACTAAAACAAAACATTTTTCCTGAAATAAAGCTGAGAAAAAGAATAATATTTTATGAAAAAATTTACTGAAAATTAAATGGTATTAAAAATTGTTGCCTTGACAATGAACTGAAATAAGTTACTCTAATTCTAAATAAGTAAAAAAAAATGAACTAAAAGTAATTAAACCTAAATAGCAAAGTAGAAAACTCTCATGAATTCTAATAAAACTAAATCAAAAGGTAAAATATTAATAAAACTATAATAGTGTATAAATAATACTAAAATAACGCTTCTACATTACTGTTTAGAGGAATGAAAATGTGCAGTTTTGCTGAATATTCAACCTTATAATTCCAAAAACTGGTCTGTAAATAAAATCTGTAGTATGTCTTCATACAAAAAAAGATAAAAAAGCCTTCTATTAAATGTGAAAGTAAACAAATACAATATTATTATATAATTTGTGTGTGTATATATTAGTGCTGTCAAAGTTAACGCGTTAACACAAATTAATTTTAACGGCACTAATTGTATTAACGCACGATTAACGCAGCGCATATTTTCTGTTTGACCCATGGCCCGACCCGTAGTTGGAGAAATAGAGATGCACAGTGTTGCCAACTTAGCAAAATTGCAGACCCTTTTAGGGACTTTTTTTCCCTTCAAAAAAGTGCCCAAACCTTATTTAGTCTGAGAATCGCCAGTACTGCCGCGCGAGCGAGAGGTCATGCTTTCCCAGCATGCGCACACACCTCTCTCTCTCTCTCTCTCTCTCTCTCCTCTCTCTCTGAGATGAGATGATTATAGTCTTACTGGGTCGCGTTTCAGTCACTATTTAATATTCATTCCGTTGTCTGACAACAGAAACAGTTAAATGTATAAATGAAAACAGTTTTATTGAGATTTTAGCTGCATCAAAATACAGTATGTGGGCACAGAGAGAAAAAAAAAATATATTAATAAATAATAAATGTAGCCTACATTTTGCATGTTCAGAAGAAGAGCTGCCCTGTCCTGCAAAAATGTAAACAGGTTTGTGTGAGTAAATTGCTCAGTGCAAAGAAAGAGAAGTAATGGGAACCTGAAATTTCTTTTTTTATGTGTCTAATAGATATGAACAAGTTCTTTGAAAAACATCTATGACCTTTGAAACATGTCTAGTCTTCATGCTCTATGTTGAGTTTCAATAATAATAAACATATATTTACATAAAGCATCCATATTTGTCCATGCCCATGTTTATTATAGTTGATGAAAGTATTAATTTAAGGTACATTTAGAAAAAATAAATGTGCGATTAATTGCGATTAATCACGAGTTAACTCATGACAATAATGCGATTAATCGCGATCAAAAATATTTTAATCGTTTGACAGCACTAATATATATATATATATATATATATATATATATATATCTGTCACGGAGTGACGCACATTTTGAAAAGACAAGAGTTAATTTAGCCTATAGCAGGGGTTTTCAATCTAATTTCACTCGCGCCCCATCCCAGGATGACAGACTCACTGTGCTTTCGATGAAGGGGGTTACGAACCCAGTCGTACTGGTTCCAACTATGCTGCTCAGGAAAATACTTATTGAAATGTGCAGACAGGGCTTGCAGATGGAAAGTGATTTCTTTTTTTGTAACATCCCAATTAAGTTCATTTTCCGTGAGAAATTCATCCAAGGTCAGGAACATGCCTAAATTTCCCCCATCAACCTGCCCCCTCCATCGCTCCAGTTTCCTCACAAACCCCACAATTTTATCGGACATTGTTAGTAGGCTTGAATTCGGGCCCTGAAGAGACAAATTAAGGGTATTGAGTCTATCAAAAATGTCAGACAGGTATGCAAGATCTGTGAGCCACTTAGCATCAGTAAAATAATTAGCAAAAGATCCGTAATCAAGCAGAAAAATCCTCAGTTCGTCACGCAATGAAAATATCCGCTGCAGTACTTTCTCTCTGGAGAGCGATCTTACCTCCGTGTGCAAAAGTAACGATTCATATTCTGACCCCATTTCTTTGCACAACAGGCCAAACAGTCTTGATTTTGTGGGACGAGTTTTTATGAAATTTACAATTTGTGTTGCTATTTGAAGCACTGCGTTCAACTCTGCAGGAAGAGTTTTTGCTGCAAGGGCCTCTCTGTGAATCATACAGCGGGTGAAACGAACGTGCGGAGCTACTTCACGAACCAAAGCAGCGAGTCCTTTATTTTTCCCTGACATTGATCCCGCTCTGTCTGTGCACACGCCGACACAGTTGTCCCAACAAAGCCCAAGTTCATTCAGTTTACCACCGAGTTTTTCAAAAATATCTCCTCCTGTGCATGTTTTTTCCATTGATGAGCAAAATAGCAGATCCTCAAGCAATTTTCTCTCATGACGGTAGCGTCATTCAATTAGCTGACATTTGACGTCGGTTGCCATTTCAGTGATACGCCGGCTTATGATGTTGTCCGATAGTGGAATTTGTTCAATGTCATTTGCATACTTATCTCCAAACATAGTTCTACAGATGGCCATTGCTGCTGGACGAATTAGGCTCTCTGCAATTGTATGAGGCTTTTTGGCCTTGGCAACTAAATGTGCCACCTCATATGAAGCCGTAAGCGCTTTTACTGGCAGAGTGGTTTGGCTAGTCATAGTTTGTTTTTGACCTGTTAATGTTGATACTTTACGGCGAAAAAAGTCAACCGGTTTATCTTTTAACATTGAATGTTTGGTTTGTAAGTGACGCATCAGTTTCACAGGTTTCAAACTGTCGTTTGCAAGCACCTCTGAACATACAACACACTGTGGATGTTGTTCGTTATTAATTGTGATGCACGTGAATCCGTATTTTATGTACTGTTTGTCATACTTCCGTTGCTTTGATGCACACAGGCCTTTGGTTTTTGCAGTTAATCCTCTCTGTGTAGAGATCCCCATTGACATAGAGAGTTCGTCATCAGTTTGAAGTCGTGATGCTTCAGACGGGCACTCCTCTTCTTTTTTGTCAGATGGTTCGCCCCTTTTACTTTCACTGGTATTACTCTTTAAAAGTCACCGATCCATTTTTTTTAATGTTACTTGCTTTTTCTCGATCTCGATCGCACCAACTCTGCTCTAACAGCTGCCTGATAATTAGCTGATGGAATAATCAGATTGCTCCCTAGTGGATGCCTAAAAAAAGATAGCTCGTCCTCATAATTACTCGAGTGTACGCCTCAGGTTCTCGTGCCCCACCAGGTTGAAAACCCATGGCCTATAGGATGTATTGTGAATGTCCAGTAGTCCTCAAATAACATTTTAGTCCCGCATCGTCTTGTTAAAGAAAAAGTAGCATACAATTTTGTCATAGTTTTTATCATCAGATATTAATTTTTGCTCGTCAACGCCTAGTCTTGGTCACAGAAAAAAGGTTTGTTGACGAATATTTTTCATTGTAGTCTTCGTCGACGAAATTAACACTGCAGCAGAGGCTGTATTTACTTCGCCAGCTGAGGAAGTTCAACCTGCCACAGGAGCTGCTGAAACAGTTCTACTCTGCCATCCTTGAATCTGTCCTGTGTGCACCTGTAACTGTTTGGTTTGGTTCAGCTACCAAATCAGACATCAAGAGACCACAACGGGCAGTCAGGATTGCTGAGAGGATTATCGGCGCCCCTCTGCCCAGCCTCCAAGAACTTTACACCTCCAGAGTGAGGAAAAGGGCTAAGAAAATCACTCTGGACCCCCACCCAGCCACTCCCTCTTTGAACTGTTGCCCTCTGGCCGATTTGGAGCACTGTGCACCAAAACAGCCAGACACAAGAACAGTTTTCCCCCCAGGCCATATCCCACCTGAACAACACATAACACACCTCAGTACTGGACATCTGTATACAACTCAACAAACCTTCTTCAGTATTTAGCACATATGCACATTCACAATTTTTGTCTGGATTTTTTCCTTTTTCTGTATAATATTATTATTATTACTAATGTTATTTATAATTTATTGTATATTCTCTTTAATATTAGTGTTTTATTACCTTAACTTTATGTATGTTTGCACTATGTTTGTACTTTCTGTACCGTAAGCCCCTAACACAAAGACAAATTCTTGTGTGTGTGAACTCACTTGGCAATAAAGCTCATTCTGATTCTGATAAATTGACATTGTATATAAATGTAAATATTTTCAAAATGTATACTGTATGTGTGTCTTTATATATAGATAATAAATATACAGTACACATAAACAAAAACTTTTATTTTGGATGTGATTAATCGCAATTAATCGTTGCCCAGCACTAATATAAACCTATATAAAATAATATAGTCTTACATCAGTTCTTTCTCTCTCTGTCTGTTTTTAGCAGTCTCAGAGGTCGTCTCACACATTGCAGTCTCCTCAGGGAGCACTGCCTGCATCTTTGTATAATGCCATGATGATCTCTCAGCCGGCGCAGGGCAACGTTGTCCAGATCTCTACAAGCTTGGCCCAGAACAGCAGCCCCAGCGGAGCCACGGTTGCCACCTTCGCACAAGACCGGCAGATACGGTAAATGTGCAACTGTTCCAAACACACATTGATACGTTGAAAAATGAAGCACATGTACACAGTTTAATAAGCACATTTGAGTGCTAGACTAGCTAAAAAAAGAATAATTAATCTCATGTCTCCTCCATTTCCTTATTGTGTGTGTATATAGCTCCTATAGCTATGGAAACCTATTGATTATTTATGAATGAACAAAACATTTTTCAACTCCTGGCCATGTCACAGTACTACTGGTCTAAACAGAAACTCATAACAAAGCTAACTGATAATCTGCTCTCCTGATTCCCACAGGTTCCCTGCTGCCCCACAGCTCCTCACTAAGCTAGTAACCGGCCCAATGCCGTGTGGTGCAGTTATGGTGCCTACCACCATGTTCATGGGGCAGGTGGTGACTGCGTTTGCCCCGCAACAGGGCCAGGCTCAAACAATCAGCATTACCCAGCAGCCATCTGCACAGACGCTGGAGCAGCAGGCGCAAACGCAGTCACAGACAGCTACAAGAATAGCCCAACAACAAGGACAGGCCCAGGCTCAGCTTGCCCAGCAGCAAACGCAGTTCCTACAGGTACCACACAGAGAACTAGGACCTTTTTAGCATACAGATGACTACTTGACTGTAGCGTATTTTCAGTCAACTTACTGATTAAAGAGCAAGTTTAGTCAAAAATGAAAACTCTGTAATCATTTACTCAACCTCATAAAGTGAAACCTGGAAGAATTTGCTGGTTGTTCTTTTACAGACAGTTAGGATGAATGAGGACTGAAGCTTCAAGCTTCAAAATTTATACGAAAACACCATAAAAATAATTATAAGTTATCTATATAACTTTTACAGAGCTGACGAGATGTGAGGCGTGTGGATCCATTTGCAAAACTTTATTATTAAACATGGTCAACACAGGCAAGGGTCGGACAAATGGCAAACCGGTATATAGAGGGGCAAGATGGAAGAGTACTCAATTAAACAGGCTAGGGCTGTGATGGTGGCAGATTTTTACCACCGCGGTGGTAATGGACCAAGTACCGCCGGTGGCGCGGTGTTGTATATGCTTATATAATTCTGAAACGCAAAAATAAATAAATGAGGCTCAATCATCTATTAACAAACGTGCATGTTTATTTTAACAATTCTGTCAGTGAACACTCAGCATGCAAAAACTATTCTAATTTTATTTGATCTAATCTGTCTTCTTTTTATAAAAAAGACCCTCTATCAATTGCATATTTATTTTCTAACTGCTAGCTTTTCTTGTAAAACTTACACTAGGTTTCTTTTTTCTATATTCTATATACTTGTTTTCATAAAATAAAATAAAAAAACCTTCCTACGTGTACTGCGTTAGGCTAACCAGGACTTGTAATAGCACTTGCATGTTGTTGCTCTTTTGTTGGTTTTGATTGCTTCTATAATGTCCTCATTTGTAAGTTGCTTTGGATAAAAGCATCTGCTAAATGACTAAATAAAATAAAAAATATCAAAGAAATAATGCAGTTATATAGGAAAGTAGCCTTAAATAAGAAAGTTAAATACACCCTGTCTACTTCACGCGAGCCGCGCGGCGAGAACCTATTATAATCACTGATGCTGTCTACACTAACGTTAGATGCGGCGCAATACGACACGACAAATCCCTCACAGTAAACTGCTTCGTCCTATTTATGACATACTGACACAAAGTTCAAATGTCCTGTAGACAGACTCAACTTGTTGTGTTGCGACGCGGCGTCTGGTTTATACACTGTTCACTGTTCCGCCAGCAAGCAAGCGGGCGCGTGAACTCCTCATCTGCTGCACGCGCTCTCTGTGGAATAGGAATCGCGACGTATGTTACCACATTTCTTGTTGGCATCTTCCATTTACCACTGTCTCGTTCGTATTTGGCCAGTTTGGAGAAAGCCTCACCAATACAAACCTGACCAGCTGGGTGTTTGCGATCACTTGAACTTGAAGACAAACGCGAATGGGTGACATGAATGGAAATTATTCCAGATCGGCGATGTAGTATTTGGTTTCCCAACAAGGTCCGTCGCTCATCACGAAATAAATTTGCTGAATGCTGAATAAACTAAGGAAACGCTGTGTATGGCGTTTGAGGTAGTATTTGAATTAGCATAGATTTATTGTCTAAATAAAACAATTTGCAGCTGATACTATTATTACACTTGTGTGATACTATTATTACACAATTATTTATTTTTATTATTTTTTTTTTATTAATTATTTATTTTTTTTATTTTTCTTTTTCTCTTTTTCTTATTTTTTATTTATTATTATTTTATTTATTTCATTTACATTTTTTATTAAAAAGCTGTTTCATCGGATATATGTCACAATAGTGAGGAACACTCACAATTTCTGTTTCATATTGACTTGAATAGAAAATGGATGGATAGGGTGGCTTTGAAGATTTTTTGTGAATAATTACCTAAACCTCTGTCTCTTCCACACGCAATGCTAGAAGATCTGGAATACAGCATAGAAGTTCTGTGGAATGCTTTTATAGTGCATCTTGATTTGAAGCTTAGAAGTTGAATGAAAGAAGGGCAATTTATTCCAAAAAAAAATTTAAATGTCATTTTAAAAATGCTTGACATTTTTGTGATTGCTGTTTCTTTATTTGAAAAAAAATGTCTGTGTAGCTGATATTTACAATGTATATTTTAAAATGATAAAGTATTAAAATCACATGATCGGTTTATTAAATGTTAAAATTTTGGAAAATCTTTTAAATATACATTCAAACATTTGGGCTTTATTGTTTTGGGGTTAATAGTTTAATAGTTCGAAGTCTATCCAAAGTATACTTCCTTTTTGTACGCGTACACTAGCGCACACATTTGATGTTGTGCACGAACGCGGGCGGTCAACACATGCGCTCTTGAAAGCTTCATCCATGTCCAGTGTCTGCTCTATTTTCCCGATAGAGTTATGACCGATAACAAATATTTTTGAACTCTTTTAAACCAAAGCTGGGCTATCTCATACCCTCTCGCTCACAAGCGCTTGACAATGTGACCGTCTGTTGTTATTGCAGTCTTCATTATTTTGTTGTTCCGTCTCTTTAGTTTCATTTTCTATTTTCAAACAACGTGCTGGGTCAGTGTTGCCACCTTGTGGAACAACTGATTACTGCAAAACAAATTCAATGCGCATGTGCGACATACTATTCTGAGGTTTATTTGTTTAGAATGTCCTGATACGGAAAACCATGGAATTCAATAGGTGTCCTAAATTTTTCAGATGACTGTATAATATTGGTCATGCATTGATTATTGGTCATATCATGAAACTAATTATTGTCTTATTGGTATCAGCCAGGATTTCAATATCACTACATCCCTACCATATATAATAACATTTCGTGCTTCCTTCCGCAGGCCCCTCGGCTTTTACATGGCAACCAATCTGCCCAGCTGATCCTTCAGGCAGCGTTTCCCCTGCAACAGCAAGGCACCTTTGCAGCCACAACACAACAACAGCAGCAACTGCAACAGCAGCAGCAACAACTGCAGCAGCAGCAGCAACAGCAAGCAACAACAGCTGCAGCAGCAGCATCAACAACAACAACAACAGCTGCAACATCAACATCAACAACAGCAGCAGCAGCTGCAGCAGCAACTGGCTGCTCATCGTTCAGACAGCATGACAGACCGGTCCAAAGCGCCACCTCAGTAGCTGACCGCACGTCAGGGACACAACCGAATCTCCACTGAGCAGTCCTGCAGGCTGAGGGTCTTCTGAGGGGGCTGTTTGGAGCTAAACAATAGCAGTATTTTGTACTGTACCCTCTCAGATACCCTTCCACTGCTTATAGGTGAAGGGCTAGACCTAAACGGGTGTTGTTTTTTCACCCCATGCCCTCTCTGACCTATAGGTAGTTGATCAACAGCTGCTTGCACTGAATTCTGGGAGAGGTCCGACCATGAACGCCGAACTGCTGGCCAGCGAGGAAGCAGCGGCGTCTGGTTTTCCACAAACTGTCTCCACCACAATAACCGCGTCCCCTTTGTCTCGTATGCCCAGTGTGTGCCGTCATCCCTCTTTCACAGGTTTAATTTATGCAGAACGAGCCGCAGCGAAGGCTTCAAGACTTGAAGAAGTGGCGCAGGACAAACGGCGCCTCTCTTTCTCTTGGCCTCTCTTTCTCTTCCTCTTTCCTCCTCATTTTACTTGTCGCAAGTAATTATGGGTCAGAAAATATTTTTAAGAATGTCACGTGGATTCAACTTTTATTGTACAGTTCACCTGTAAAATAATGTGTAAATATATGGACAAAAGGAAAGAGAAACTAATATTTTATATGATGCATGAGACAAAAAGCGTAGTCTGTTATTTGTAGCTTTGAATATACTTTTTTTTCTAATATTCAGAGGAAAAAAGCTAAACGTAACACACATTATGGCTGATCTCTTCACAGACTTCCTTTTTCCAGTGGGATGGGGGTGAGTGTGTGTGTATGTGCTTGAGCACATGTGTTCGTATGTGTGTGTGTGTGTGTGTGTCTGCCAATGCTGGATCCACAGATCGTGTCACAGTTGGTTTAAAATGGCCTTCGTGTTTTAGTAAACCTGTTAAAGGAACAGGCAGTCTTTAGATGTTTTGCATCGTGTTATACACCTTAGTAATTGCAAAAAATAGGTATATTTCAGAGAGATGTTTTACATTTGTAAAGAGTTTAAAGAGAAGGCTTCAGATTTAGTATATCATGCGATTAGGCAAAAAATAAAGTAGGAAATGGCGCTTCGACTGTTTAGCGCAGAATCATTAGGCTGGCAGCGGCCTTGCGACATTCGCTATTATGTACCGATGATAGCTACATACTCTGCCAAACTGGAACTG
Organism: Ptychobarbus kaznakovi; assembly: GCA_027422405.1. Taxonomy (NCBI): domain Eukaryota; kingdom Metazoa; phylum Chordata; class Actinopteri; order Cypriniformes; family Cyprinidae; genus Ptychobarbus; species Ptychobarbus kaznakovi. The sequence goes on from CM049794.1 coordinate 37,478,829, forward strand.
ATGCTTAAAGCAGCAGGGTTATGATGAGGAAAAATATAATCGCATAGTGTGTATGATCCTAAAGGATACAGATAAATTAGTGTAAGGCTAAGCCATTGCTTCCTCTAGTTTTACAATGGTTTACATGGTTGTTTACACTGTTATACAGTGTTTTTGGTATGATTTACTAAATAGGTTTGACTAACCCGAAATATTTTACCCAACCAAACCTGTTGATCATCTAGAGATAGTAAATTATCACACATTTGCACAGCTTTAATGCGTTTTCTTGGGTCTCCGCTCGTTGACAAACGATGACATTTCAATGATAGCAACTTGACTTTGCAAACTTCTTCCGATTAGCTCTGGAAAAGCAGGAATGTATCAGTTCACTAGTACCTCTGCAACGCTGACATAGTCACTAGCAACTTCTAGCTCTTTGTCCGGAGCACAGAAAAGAACTCTAATGTTGACAATCAAATTCTGTTTATTGGCCTCTGTAGTGCTACAATTACGGTTGTTGATTAATTTGATATACTGATGAACTGTTTAAATGTGTCTTCAGGATCTTGAGATTTATATTTATGCTTGACAAGACCGTAATTGCTAGAATAAAAGCTTCCCCAAAGTTGCTCGATGAGATGTTGTTAGTAGTTAACCATTATGAATGTTCAAAAGTAATAATTGTTTTCCTCTAGTTATATATTTATATGATGGATGGAGCCCTTTTATCCTTACAAAGATATCTTAAAAACGTTTTTGTTTTTTAATTGTAAAAGCTGAGAGTCACTTTTATCAACAGATAGCACTTATTGATGACAGTTTTTGTGTTTTATGTATTGGTCTTGTTAGACAAGACGGTGTTATTAATTGTTTTAATTATTATTCTAATCATCAGAAGTTGTCTCACTAATGAGCAATATTGCCTCTCCAGGTTAGTACAAGTAGACAGGCGTAGTTCATTCCAATATTTTCCATATCAGACCTCACTATATATGAACGAGCCAGTCAGAATGTTTGGTTTGTGTGGGATGTTAAAACCAATCACCCGGAGTGCTGGTCCAATCACAGTTCATGTTGCAGTATCCACTCAATAGCTCAATAACTCATGTGATCTATGATAATGCAGTATGTAATCTAACTCATCCTGTTGTTCTTCTACCCTTCGAGACGGTCCTATGGTATTTGACGGTCATTAATGTGTTGGTTTCTGTGGTCGTGTAAAAGTAATGGGTGGCTGTACATTTCAATTCCACAGAAATGCTATGATGGCACGGCTAGAATGAGCAAGGCGAGATTATTGATTGAATGTAGAATGTCACTTAGCTTTATAGTAACATTTAAAGAATATATTAAAGAGAAATATATTGAAAATTAGATGTTCTTATTTTTCTACGTCAAGGTCAGACCAGAGATTTTATGCTGATAGACTATAGTTGATGTATAAAAAAGCTGTTATCCACCTTTTGCTAGGAAAGGGAACAGAAAGTTAAGCTTACTCCATATTGTAACCTCAAATGAAGGATTTAAACAAACTGTGACACACTGGAGGACCAGTTGAACTTTCTCCCCATAATGCAGTTGGATTGGGAAGTGGTTATTTTAAGGTGTTTGCCCGAGTAAGAGAGGTCTTTGATGTTTGCTACAGACTCCTGCTTATGTTTTGGGGTACTTGAGGGTAATACATGTTTTTTTTTTATTTAAGAAATCTTGCTTAAAAAGTATAGGACACCTGTACAAATTCAGGCTGGGTCGAAAATGACCTTCTGATGCATAGTGCATCCTCTCGCACCGGCATCAAATGTCAGCTGTTGACACGTGATGATGATGTTTTAGAGTACAAGGGGTTGTTTTTCTGTTTTCTGCACTGATTTGTATTATGTCAGCCCTAAGGTAACAGAAATACTACAGCTTCCTCAGGTTGGTTCAAAATAATAGTAAGCCCACATCAATCTTGCCCCTCGTTTCTCTTCCTCACTTGATCTTGTGATAGTGACCTCTTCAAAAACACACATTCTTCTGCATTTACTCACAAACATAAAAAAACAGGACGATACAAAATGGTAATGTACCTCTGAATTGTTTGTGGTGCTCGATGCATCTCCATGTCAGCTGGCGTTTTAACCCAAAGAGCTTTGAGAAAAGATGGGAGAACATGGCAAAATCCTGTTGAATTTGTTTTTGAAATATTAAAAGCGCCCAGTGGAAAAGGAGGCGGTGAACCATGTTAAATGTTCTGTAGTTCTGATGTACGCACTAGAAGTTCTGAATGTCTGTCAGTGTTCTCTTGCTATCATTTAATCTTTGTACGTGTGATGTTCTTTGCAGAGCACTTGTGTTTGGCTCATGAAATTGATCTGGTCAGTACACGTTAATATGGAGGAAAAGTAGCTAATTATTTCATTCTACCTATAAATAGGTTTAATCAGGGGCTACCAGAGCAAAGCTCTGTTTTCCTAAACTCAATAAAAAAAGAAATGTGTAATATCAGAAAACAGTGTGCTGCATTGGGTTCATTTTGTGAGCCAGGCCATTCTTACATTTAACAACGAAATAATGGAACCTTTTTAAACAAACATGCTGTTTACTCCCCTTATTCAATTTCGAAAATAAAATTATTTAAAAAAAATATATATATACACACATTGTCATGGCTGTTTTTATTCCTATACTTTTCGGTGTGATTGTTTTCCTCTAAATGAGTTTAATAAATCAGATATGTGCTTTGGTAGAAGGGATTTTTCCTACATGAAAAAATACTATAGTAATTTATAGTAAATACCAGTGTTTTTGAACCATATATAGTAAAGTGTATTATACTGTATATATTAATGAATACGGCATACTGTAGAATTCACTATAGTGAACTGATAAACTGCAATAAATACTGTAGTATACTTGAGTTTTTACTATAGCAAACTGTAGTGTATACCCTATAGTTGTAGAAAACAGTACAGTACTGGTAAAGCAATTTGTTTATATTACTATAGTTGTTATATTAGCACAGCAACTATAGAATTACCACAAAAAATGTATTCAATCACTTTACTATAGTATGGTTCAAAAACGCTATATTATTTACAGACCCGTAGCCAGCCTGGTGAAGGGGGGGGGGTCTTTTCAAAAGTGAAGTGGACCTTTTTAGTTCCCACTCATTTTTGTATTTAGTTTTTAGGTTAAAATGCTTAACCTGGATTAGCATGTCTGCTGGTATCTTAATGAGCACAATTTTGGATGAAAAATATTTGATATCAAACTGCTTACCAAGATCATGTACCAGTAAATATGGTACATGTAAATATACACAAATACTTCTTCAGTAAATATACACAAATACTTATTAAAGCAATAAGTTACTTAAGCCTTGGATGACATTATTAATGCAATAAATGCACAAATCCGTTATATTGTTTGTTTATGATTAGGGACGTTTCTAGGATTTGAAAACATCTGGAGCTGCTACCAAAACATGTGAACAAACAAAAAAGCAAGGGTGTCTTTGACCATGCACATTTCCACAGTGGGTAATTCATCTGAGTGTCCTCTTTACACAAAAAAGTGAAATAATCATTATAAAAACAAACAAGAAAATTTTAATAGCTATGATATTTTTGAAATGAAATTTCTTATACATAAAATAATGCAGTGTTTAGAAAAAACAGTGCAAATACAGCAATAGGAGTTTTGAATTTAGAATGTGGCTAATGTTATAGCACATCTGATCTCTTCTGAACATTGGTTCCAGCTAAATAGCTGTGTTTTGTGTGAACCCTTGGTATTTGTGAATCCTAATGATCTGTCTGTTTTTAATTCAGTTACTGCCTTAGGTTCATTGAGTAACTTATAAACTGTACTTTAATTTTTAAAATCAATCCTACATGTAACTTGTAAGGACCTGTGGTGTTGTTATTTTTCTTGTTTAAAATCCTGGAAGCAGCGTTCTGGAATGAGCTGCAGCTGCTCTAATGGTCACTGATTTGTTCTTTTGAGGAGACGCCATTCCAATATTCCATGATAAAATGAACTAAAGTTAAAAATTTTACTCTATAAGTCTTGAACTGTTGTAAACAAAACATCAAACCTTGCAAGTTTTTCAGAGAGGCTGATTACACTGATTTACTTACTGCTTTAACACTACTAAAGCTAAGTCTGTCCTAGAATCACCTGACTTGTTATTTTGTTGTTTTCATCTCTGGGGTAATAGACGTGGTGAACAAACAAAAGTCAATGACAATCTAAAAAGGGTCTTGACCGCTCAAGGTCAGAGTGTACCGTGTTCTTCTTTGACCCATGCTACACCCCTCCACTGAGTTTTCTGGACCCCTTTCAACATCTGGGCCCCATGCAGTCTGTCCTCCTTTTCGAAACACAAATATAAAGGAAGTAATTGTATGTAACTATTTAGACCTAAATGGCATCTGCAGAATTTCTTAAATCAAATTTAAGGCTTTTCTTACTTTTTTAAGATCTGCAGAAATTACATTTCTATGGAATGAGTGGGATAGAGCAATCTCTAGTAACATATTAAACCGATATCATGATTTACAGCTCAAATACAGGTTTTCACACAAAAAAAGTTGTATAAAATGACAAACATCACATTTCAGCCTTTAAACCATTTTTATTTTGTTCAAATGCACAGCTCTGCGTGTTTGCTGCGTAGAATCATGGGTGGATTTTTGTATTGATCTGAACAAAAACAACAAACAGGCGTATTGCTAAAATGAAGAACATTTTCATGAGTCCCTGTCAATAGGTCTCTGTGGTCATTGCACTTTCTTTTTGGATGGCAAAAATATAATAGATTTTACCTAACCTGCATGATGGCTGCACACACACACAACAGACGCGCGGTGTTCATAAATGCTACTTTATCAGGCATTAAATAAAAATGGCTTTGAAACTTTTCTGAAGTCAGACAGACATTTCCTGTAACTTGAAAGTAGGGCTGGACAATCAAAATGGACACCAGACAGCAACAACAAATTCACAAAAAAATGATTTTTTATATATATTTCAAAATATATATCAAAGTTCGATATGAAAACATAAGAAAAATAATTGTGAACATGAATGAGTCCCTGTGAGCTCTGCGATAATTTCTTCTTTCTCGCTTTAATTCTTTACCTAAAGATTTTCCTATAACCTGCAGAAGGCAGATTTTATCGCTCTAAATGAAAGTTGTAGAAACCAGATTTTAGTTGTGGTTTAGGAAAAAAACTACCAAAAACAAAAAAGCATAAATATATGCTGAGAAGTAAATAGAATTTCCATGAACAAACACTCGCTCATCAGGGTCGATTAAAGTTTGAAGCTTCTTAAACAGCTTAACTGGATGAGAGCAGAACACATTATCATTAGTTATCAGTTTCAAGCTAGTCAAATACAGATTTTTACGTCAAATTGAAGTGATATCGTTTGTACTTCATTGGGTCTGAATGTTGTGGGATTGTTTTGCACAGAATTGTAAACATTGCTCCATTATACACCTCAGTAACTGCCTAACCCTAACAATATCAACTAAACAATGACATTTTACAATTACATTAGCAGAAAACGTGTATGTGGCGCTTAAAATGAACCTAAAACGCAATATAATAAGCCTAATTAGGGATTGTAAAGATACAATTTCCAAAAGCTTAAACATAAAATAACATTTTAATTACTGTATAATTTGTAATTACTGCCCATACTCACAATTCAAGAAAATGAAAAAATAGAATACAACCAGAAAATGAAAAAAGTCCCATGTTTCCATTTAAAAAGATGGTCCCCACCAGTGCTTCAGAATAACTAAGACATGTCTGTTATTCACCACGTACAATTAATTGTTTTCAAGATCAGAAAAATAATATGGACCAGAGGAAAATCTCTGAATTAAATAAATATACATATTTACAGTGGCCGCAAAAAAGTAGAATGTCTTGGCCACATTAATGTATACACGTATTTATGACAAGTGTTTTGTATTTATATGTAGCACAAGCACACATTTGAATCAAAACATTTACAATGTTTCAAAATATGAAGCCATAGGAATTTAATTCAAAATGAAGACAAATCTTGACACGTTCTGGTTGTCAGACTCTCTGTGGAACATGTATTGAACTGAACCTGAGGTTATTCTAGGACACCTTTATGAACTTGATGGCTGCAAAAATTTACCTTGAGACTATTTGATAAAAAAAAGTGTAATTTGTTTGCAGATGTTTTTCATCTAATGCAGTGTGTGGCTCATGGCCTCAAAATGAGTTTTGAGATGAACATTGTAGGGTTATTACATCTGCTCCTTGATTTAATATATTTTTCCGCACTGTGAAAAAATAACCACAGCTGACAGACTGAGGCTGACCTTTTTATTCAATATTTACAGGAATAACATTTTTGCAGTTCTTCTATAACAGTTCAATCAGCACATTCTCCAAAGTTAGCCCCTGTCAAATATTGACAATGTCACCCTGAAAATGTAAAAAAAAAAACGAGAACCAAATATCCTTCTCAATGGAAAACAAATCAACCACGACAAAATATCGATATCTATGCTCCATAGTAGAATAAATTAAAACCATTTGGAAGAAAAGGGCAGACTGAAATGATACTCTTTCTTCACAAGAAGACAGCAAGTGTATGCTGTGTGCTTCTTTCAGGGGAGCCTGTGAAAGCATGACTGTACCTTAAACTTTACGACCAGTGACGCAGAAGAACAAATGCATTACTGAGTGCACAATGATGACCAATAAATACCACGACTGGGTTTAAAGGCCACATGTGATGTAGTAATCAGATCTCACATACATTTAAAGCCTTTGGTAATATGGTATGAATAAAGGACAAACCATCAGCAGGCAGTTTAGACACCAGGCAGTTCTTATAGCATTATTCAGTACTATAGTTTGTTATTGATGAAGGAATTGTGACTGCTATATTGCTGAGGCTTTTACCCACTAATTACTCCTGAGACGTGAGTAGATTTATCGCTGTGCAGTGGTGTGGGTGACCGTACTTGATCTGGTTTTAATTTTAGAGCTGTTGTAGTCAAATAAACTTGAACTTGAATAAAGTAGACCGGAGCCAAGCCAGTATTTGCCCATAGCACACTGCTCAAACAGAGGTAAAACAATGTAGAAACAAGATTAGAGCTTTGTTATTTATGTGCTGGACAAACATCTGGCAAGTTCAAGTAAACTGTTAGGTGGCATACAGGAGGAATATAATGATCACCTAAAACAGAATAGTGTCTGGATGAAAGTAAAGAAAGACAAATGCAAGGAGGGATTAAGCAAAAAACATGAGCAGTAAATAGTTTTTCATTCATTCATTCAGTCATACTTTACTCACACAGAAGAGTTTCATTCAAACATATAAACAAGCCATCTGCAGTCTTTGCGCAGTCCCTCTCTGTTCCACTTGTTCTGGGTTGTATGTATACAAAATGAAACCAAGAGTCAGTTCTTCCATCAGAATCCAGAATCGGGCTTGATAAAGAGGGCGGAGAACGCAAAGGCAAGGAAAACGATTCCACCCACGATTGTAACTGTAGAGATAACAACAGGAAGTATCAGCAAATAAATCTGGATATAGGTCAGTGCTTATGAAAAATGACAGAACATGATGTACTGTACTAAATGACTCCGTCTCACCGGTTCTTACGGAGATCTTCTGAGCCACCATCCTTCCGCCGATAACAGCCAGGCCTGTGCACAGACAGTGTCCCAATGTTCCCCCAACGGCTACTCCAAATGGATCCTGCAGCACAAACCCGGCCAGTTATTCACAGTAACAGCACTACAATCATTTGCTTGCTGCTAATATTGAGCTACATAGAGTGCTGGAATATGTATATAATATTAAATAATTACATTTAATGTAATACATTTTTATGAGCTTTAGGAATATTTTAAAATGTAATAAGTGACAAAACATGTTTAATTAAAGTTAATTACTTCTAAAATATACATTTAGAATAAAAGTCTCATGCAATTAAGAATACAATTTATTATATCCAGACCATTTTTTATGCATTTAAGAATTTTCAAAATGGTAAAACGTTACAAGAAATTTTTGTAGAAATTTATTATAAATAAAAACAGATCTCATCCATTAAAAAAAAATGCAAAATACAGTTTAATTGATTTATGATTATTTAAAATGCTAAAAAGTGGCAAAGTAGTTTTAGTAAAATGTAATTACTTATAAAACATAATTCAGAGTAAATGTCTAAACTGATTAATTATAATAAAAAATTTAAATATATCTCATCTACATTATCGGTTTGTTACAAAATGCAAAATACAGTTTTATGGGTATGAAGAATATTTAAATTGGTAAATGTCAATTTTAGTAGAAATTCTTTTTAAATTGAATTATAAATAAAAAATATATATATTTTTTTAAATACACCTTTTCTTGGGCCTTAAAAATATTTCAAATGGTAAAACATGAGAAAGTATTATCAGTAAAAGTTAATCACTTATAAAATATAATTTATAATAAAAGTCTTAAAAAGGAATAAAATTAAACAAAAGCCAGCAAATAAATAAATCTCCCATCCAGGTGAGCAATTTTAAAAGGTCAAGAAATAAAAAGTAGAATAACAGTCTGATTTTGGATCCTGTGTACATACCTCTCTTGCAGCCAGCACAATAGTGGCAAGCTGAGAGCGGTCGCCCCACTCTGCGAGGAAGGTGAGGGTGAGAGCCTGAATGAATATCGGTGAAATCACGCTGCGACACCTTCTCTGAGGTAACATGGTTCCCGCCGTGCCCTGCTTCCACGTCAGGTGCTCCGTTGGCTAGCTTATAGCGCTGAAGCTATGAGAGGAGAGGGAATCAATCAATTAAAGGCAAGATAAGATGCTTAAATTATGCAGGGGATGTTATTTAGTCACACCTGTGAACAAACACACTTGAACTACAAAGCTTTTACCTCTTCATCCTTTTTCTTTATATCAGCCTGGACCTCCTCCAGCTCCTCTTGCCCTTCATCAGGACTCATCCTCAGTCCCTCCCTCAGCATCCGCACACCAAATATGGCAAACAGCGCTGTCGAAATGTAGTAAGTGTAGACCCGTGGAATAATGGTGGTGGCATAACCAAACAGGACTAATGAGAAGACAGACAGAAAAATAGGTCATACTGAATTATTTATGAATAACACGTGGTAGATAAACCCTCTCTGTTAATGCATTCGATTTTAAGAACATAGAAAGACAAACTCAGTAGCCTAACTGCTGAATTATGAGAAATTCGATAGAGCTAGAATGGCATGGTGATGTTGATTTAGACTGACAAAATTTGCATGATGAATTATATCCTGTATAAATCTCAATCTCACAAAACTTTCATTGACACCCCCCCCCTGACAATCAAAAAAAAAAACTAGTTATATAAGGAAGAACAAATCAAATTTAGGACATGTAAAAGTTGGGGGAATAAAAGACAGATTATGACTATTTCTTGCCTTTAAACATTAAAGTCTGCTAAATGACTAAATAAATAAAATCAAACCAAAAATTGTCAGAATGGGTAAAATGATTGCAAATTTAACAAATTAAGCTTTCACTAATTAGGGACTAGCTAGTTTGTTTTTTAGAGCAAATGTTATTTTCTAACTACTGATTACTTATTTGTATTATGTAACTTTAATGGTTAAACTATTCATTATAATTTTACATTTTAATTGAGGTTAAGACCTCTGAGGCGGGACAGGGCAATATCCCTGTTTTAAGGAAGTGGGCCTTTATTTTGTTCAAAACTAGCTTCTTTTAATACTAGGTTCATTTTATGTCAGATAACATTTTATTCAACATATGTAGTAATACATAAAAACATTATGGATTATGGATGTCTAAAAGTCACGTGACACCAAAAGTCTTAGGTATTGGTGAAAAGTGGAACATCTGAACATGGTTTAAAAAGTAAAGGTGCATTTGAACAACCTACCTGACAGACACGTCATGAGTCCCAGAGCCAACATGGCGCCTGCCAAAACAGTGAGGCGATTGTAGCGCATTGCCATGATGGCTGCGATGAAGAACGTCTTGTCTCCCAGTTCAGAGACAATGATGACTGAGAGGGCTGCCACAAAGGCATGAATAAAGCCCAGGTTCCCCTTATTGGGTTCATTGAGACTTACTTCCGGGCCGGGTGCGTGACCGGTGGTTGCCTTCTGCAGCAGGACAGAAATTATGATTCAGATTTAGATCAATTAATAGTAACAATTATACTGTTTTTTATAAGCAACTAATTTATTAGTATGGTGCAATATAAATATTTATAACATTTAGAGATACAATTATGCATTTGAATATAGGAATTAATTAATTTATCTATAAAGCAAGGATTAAAGTATGGAAAATATGGGGGTACAAAACAGCAGTTCTAGAGATTGTCAACTACTGTAGCAGTATGATTGCTTATTCATCCAGTATTCAACAGTTTACCTGAAGAAATATATTGTTAGACATAGAAATGTAAAGAAAATAATTTAACAAGAATGCTATGAATGTTCAACTTTCCATCATTTTCTCAAATGCTTCAAGTTATCCTATAAATTCAATCCACCAAGTTGACTTTTCGAACTTATACTATTTTTATATCATATATATCTGTGTGCTAGCCTGTGAATGAATGTCATTATGATACTACTTTCACTTAGATTGGTAGTTTTCAGCCTTTTTGACTCCAAAGCCCCCAGATTATCAGAGATAATATTTGACAGCCCTCCTAAACTGATATTTACCTCTGTGAAAATAAAACAAATAAACTGAAGATATGATGTCAATTAAATATGTTATCAGTTTAACTGATTGTTATTATAACTAAATATAAATAATTTCTAGGCTTGGGCATATTGGGGCCCCTTGGAAGTTTGCTTGAGAGCAGTTTACCATGTTAAAACTTAAGAAATGCTGCAACAAAACCACAAAAACACTTACTACACAGTTCGATGCACTTGAGTTTTCATTTGATCTGCGGTTAAGCCCTCAAGTCAAAGCTTAATGTCAATGCCACAATGTGTATCTGACAAATAAAATGTCTTATTCATCATGCACTTCATGTTTGTGAAGGGTGGGCAAACTCCTAACATAAAAATAATACCAAAATATAAAATGTAAATTATTCAGCAGAATCCCCTGAATGTCAAAACTACATTCAGCCTAGTAAGTGGACACATCTTAGAGACTGTGTAATCAAATTAGCCTAATTAACGTTACCCGGCTACTTCCAGCACAAGTCCTCTTTGACACTTATAGTTTTAATAAACATCCTTACATGTAACGTTATGTCATCTAGCAAAGATTATAATTGTTTCATACGAACCTCCGCTGGCTTCTCGTGAATGATTTTATTCTCTTCTTGAGTTGCTATAACTCCGGCTGAAAACAACACGACGTTCAGTAGAATAAGGAAGCATATAGACCTGCCACCACCGCCATGCCGCTCGCCGGCCCGTAGAGGCATCTTAAGGGCTGGTTAATACGGCTTCTGTTGTTATAATACTTAGTAAATTAAGCTAATAAAACCGCTAATTTATAAACATTAACGTTTCGTCGCTAGGATCAGGCTAGCCCACCGTGGTCATCTTCGCGGAAAGACTGATACCAAGGCAAAGACAAAACTATCGGTTGAAAACTGACCCTAGATTGGTTAGCTGGGAGATGGACGTGTAAAGTGCAGACATACGTCACTGAAATTGAGGTAGACTATTGGTTGAAATGTAATTCTCAATGACGTATGAAGAACGTCCTCAAGGTAGGTAGAGTTGCAACGCAAAATGGGAAATACCATATACGCAAACAAAAATGGTATTTCAAAAAACAATAAACCTAACATTACATTATTTAAAATTGAACTAAAGCATTACATTGAAGATTTAAAAGATCTAAGAAATAAAAAAGCAAAAAGGATATATAGAATTATTGAATCCTTTTCCTATGGACATGTTTTGTAAGTTATCCCCTGTAGTAGGATGTTTTTTTTTTGTTTATTTATTTTTTTTCTTTCTATTTGTTCCTTTGATGCTATTATGAATGTAAGTGATAATAGTTGAAAACGATGTGTTCCTCTATATATGTATGTTGTGTTACTGTTCCTGTTATGCAATAAAAAAGTAAAAGAGTTGCAACGCAAAAGGGAAGTATGATATTAGAGCAGGCATCCTCAAATCTGGCCCATTCCTGCAGAGTTTAGCTCTATTCCTAATCAAACACATCTGAGCATGCTAATCAGAGTCTTCAAGATCATTAGAAAATCACAGGCAGGTGAGTTTGATCAGGGCTGGGGCTAAACTCTGCAGCAGATTGGCCCTCCAGGGAAATATTTGAGGAACCCTGGATTTGAGACTTGTATTCATTCAGCTCAAAGAAAGAATAATTTACAGAAATGAGTTTGGCTCCTCTTTTTTACGCGGATTTTCACATTTCGAAAATGTAGTTATTAGAAGCTGAGTGGAAATAGTAGATATGGTTTGCTATAAGTGAGTGCAGTTCAAACATTGATAGACGTTATTCGTATAGCAGGCTTACGTGTATATAGCAGATCATTTTCTTTTTTTTCTAAGGAAAAATGTTTGAACAATGATGGGTACATAAACACTTCTATACACTGTTTTGCCATACTGACCTCATGAAACTAATTATTGAATTGAAACTTGAATAAACTTGTAAAATCTTAATATTTGTAAATTCCCATTTAATTTAATCATTATTACCACTGATGCTTAGTCATTGATATTTTATAAATGTTAAGCTTTGTGTACTTGTATTTGCTTATGGTTTGTCCTACATCCTCCTAATACATATGCAAGTGCAAATAAAATAAAACAAACAACAACACTGTCATCAATTAATCAGTAGCAGGAAACAGGCAAAATAAATGTCTTTCAGTTGATTCTCTTTTTAAACAAGACTAAATTCTAGACACCGTGGAAGCCAGGGAAGTTAATATGTGGTAAAAGCCACTTCTTTTTTAAGTCCTTTGCTGACATCTCACAATAATTAAGCCTCTTAGCAAGCAGCTGCTGTCAGTCTGTGTCAGGGCAATGTCCATTTCGGTCATGTTGTGTGTATTTCCCTCCTTGCACTGTTCCTTACACATTAAACATGCTTGATCAATGCGTCAGCTGTTCCCATTTAAAAGAGAGACATTAAGGTTATCTAAGTTTTTGTTTAGTTAATACTTTATTAATTTGAGTCTTATTTCCATATAAAAGAGCTTATTACATAAAAATCACAGGACAAAAGGAATAAAAGCTTTGCGTTGAGGTGGATATGTCTCAAACTTGCTCCTGTAGTAATCATGACAGAGCTGTGCAGCCAGTGCCTGGTTACAGAGTACATAGAGTACCACCAGCCACCAGGTTAGAGAACAGCAGCCACAACAAACACTCATGGCAACATAAATCAGAAGCTCAGCCAGGTAATGCGGACAAGAGACCAGATCAAACCAGCCCCCGCATGGCATCTTGTGGGCCAGAGTCTCTACTCGACCTATATTGGATAGAGGGAACAAAGATTTAATATTTGCAAATAATAATAATAATAAATCCCAAGGAAATCCCAGTGGCTTCCTATACCTGAGCTGTCAGTCCTCATCTTGGCCAGCAGTGAGAGGGACCGCTTCTGGAGGAGTGATGCCCAGATGAAAAGAAGTGTCCCGATTACATGATGCCATGTGAGCTGAACAAGAGACCCTGGTATTGCAGAGACAAATTCAGTAAAATGTCCAGCTACATTTGAGCTGATAAATACTGAAATACTTTTGGTCAAGTTAACATGAATTAGATTTTGAGTTTTTAATTTGGAGGTACATTTTTAGTCAAGAAACAATGTGACAAAATGTTGAAAGGATCAGAACTAGGAAACTGTTCTAACCTGATTGTGGTAGAGAGGAATTTATACACAGGACAGTAAGTCCAAGTAGGACATAGTAACCCAAACCAAATGCATACTGGACTACATGGATCACACCATTAGAAAATACGCTGACAAACAGGCACTCCAACAGCCGTCTAAGAGAGTGGACCCATAGTAGCACTTGTAAAAGCAGAATGGAGAGATGTAACTCTGAAAAGCACACATAAGTGAGCATGTGAATATTCTTTGCATGGTAAATGGAAAGTGCATTGCATCAAATTAAAGCTTTTAAAGCATAAAAAATACAAGATCTCCATTACACATTACACTCCAAGCTTTCAGATTTATTCTCTGATTTTGTTACTATATTATCACGATTTTTCTATAGTGACACACTGGTTGCCATTATTTAATAAAAGAAAGAGGAAGTGGAGAAGAAGAAAAAACATTCTTTGTAATTTGAAGTACCGTTCCAAGCAGCTCTTGGCCTGCCAGTCAAACACCAAAGCGCGTCAATTAACCAATCAGGGAGAGGCTCATTCATGACGACAGAACGCAAGGAGAAGAGTAGGAGGAGCCCATTCCACATGACAGACACCGCGTAGAAATGATAGAAACACCTAAAGACAACATCAGAGAAAATGTTTCCTGCATTATCGCCTTGACATGCTCAAACCATGATATCCGGGGAATATACAGAACCACATACAACTACATTTAATCCCGAATCACCTCTTTGGTATGTCAAAAACGAGCTGCCAGTTTGAGCGCGTGATGTGATCTTTAGTTTTTCCATATCGGATAAAATCCTGAAACACGTGCTCGAGGCTGTGAGGCAGTTTCAATGAAAACTTACAGAGACAAAGGGCTGTTAAAAAACACAGAGCCAACAAAAACCATATAATATTAACTACTGCTATAGAGTCGAGCATCGCGCAGCAGCACTGTGGTCCGCTCGTGTAAAGATACCAGAGGAAACAAATACCTGCTATTTTAGGTTCCACTCGTTCAGGGATTTGCTGATAGACACCACCGCTCCATGGTCAGGCGATGTGCCATGATAAAACCCACAAAGAAACATTTCTGCATGTCTGTATATATACAAAATCTTTTCCAAATCTACTGCTATTAGTATCCATGAATATGAATGTTTAATTAAAACGAGGTTTTTGTTAGATCATACAAACGTGGAAAAACAGCTGTCACAACGCCACTAATAGCAACAATATTATATGGTACCATATGTTTCTAAACTGTTTGTTTGTTAAAACATTCATTCAAACTGACATTGTAGACATCTTTAAAATGTAGCTTCAAAACCACCATTTGCAGATCTACCTAAGAACACAAGAGGGCAGCAGGCAAATGAGGTAAAAACAAATACTCTTACTAATCTGTCAGGACGTCTACAATCAAACTAGATTGCGCTACAGCATAGAAATACTGTATGACATGAGTGGTCCAGTGACAACTTTATAGTGGAAGGAAGTAGTTCTGCACTCAAGGATTTTTTAATACACCCTTTTGTTTCTTATTTACACACTTGAGCCATCAAACTGTTACATGAAATCAAATCACACTCACAGCCGTGCAATATGGCTCTGTATCAGATTACCTACTGTACTTGGCCTGTGGCCTTGTGGATTTAAAAGTGTTTTTGGAGTTAATATTTCATTCAATATATGGTGTTCTGATTTATAACAGGAAGTAACACAATAACCAGACTAGACAAAATGCATTTGTCTGTTTGCTTGTACAGTTTTATGCAAGGAAACCTCATTCCCCACATGAGCCATTAACTATACCATATGTGTTCAGTCAATAAAAGAGTGTGTGTGAAAGAAAGTAAACCAACGCCTCTAAAGTATTTGACTCCAGGATGCCTCATAGAAAAGACAGGTTTCCTATCTGAGGATGTGTGCAGGGTTTCCTGCACCCTCCCGACTCTTCCTCACTGTCCCCAGTGCTGGACCCTCATTAGGCTCCCTTCTGACTCGCTTATTGTCACTCTTCTTCTCTTTCCATCCTTTTTTCCCCTGCTCATCCATCCACGCTATTTCTCCACCCATTTCTCAATGGCCTCCTTGCATCTTCCACTTTGCATTCCCCAAACAATTAATCACACACACACACCCAATTTCTCAATATACCCTGGACTTATTTTTCACTGTTCTCTTGCACTGTAATATGGAAATTCATCTATCCATCCGTCCATTCATTCGTCAAACCGATTGTCATCTATCATGGGATGGAACTGCATGATTATTTCTAATTATTAACTAAATAACATGATAATTTTTTTCTGCACATGCTTATTTGAATTATTTTAAAATATAAAGTCAAAATTACTCTATTCACTCTGAGATGGAAATGGGCTTCATTAAGGATGCACTACTAAAGACAGTTTATTTCAAAAGTTGATTGAACTATGTATGTAATATAGCAAAAGTTTAGAAAAAAATAATTTGCTACAAGCAACTAATAATTTAAAATATTTAGGACTTACAATGTCAAGTTTGAGGGTGAGGATAGAAATGCCAATCTATTGAACATGCTCATTTTTAACTGGTTTTCAGTTCCACAAAAACATTTTAGACAAAACAATTCCACCTAAATACTTGCCACTATGGCTATCACAGCTAGATTTGACTTAATTGTGTACTAATATTTTCATAATTCAGTGTATTTATGAGATGTAAATATTGTAATACCATGCCTGTAGTATGGACATTCTGAGTATGCTATTACAAAGCTATAAAGGCTAAGAATTTGGACCTCATAGTTGCATATATTTTTAAACACACACATTGGAGAAGCATTGTGGCTGGGGCAAAACCCATAATCCCTTGCATTTGAATAATTACATTTTGTGTGTTTGGTCAAAACAAAGATAATTAAATAAATTATTTATTTTGTGTTTTTATGCTTTTTTATTATGTGTTTATTTGTATGTTTGAAGTCAACATTAGCATGATTCATGTTCAGGTTAGGTGTATACAGTTATTTGAATGTGTCATCAACTAGCTGTTACACAGTTGAGTTTAGTGCATGGACTTCAGAGCCACACTGTTGTGGAAACTTGTTTCGTAAAGTTAGAGTGGTTTATTCAACCCTCTATTTAAAATTGAACAAATACGCGTTGAAGAAAGTTAGTTGACTTTAATTTAATATGTTGATTGATAGTGAACAATCAGGTTTCGATCTTTTGATCTGGGGATCGCACATTCTTCTACTGCAGATCGTCTCTTTACTACTCTTTACTACTCTTTGCTATTTTATCTATAGGCCTATATTGATATTATATCTATATATCAATCAATTGTGGAAAGAAATCTTATCCCCAGCACACACATGCATGCCATTAAGAATGCTGGACCATTCACATGGTCTTGAGTTGCGATCTTCAGAAGAAAGATGTGTTATAACAGTTTCTCCAAATTCTCTTAAACTGCTTTTTTTAATGTCGTTTGTTTATATAACCTTTCAGAACGCTGCTTTTCCAAACCCATAAGTGCATAAACATGGCAGGTATAATTGTACATTTATATGTTTAAAAGTGCTACTGCGGTTAGGATGTGTTGATCATATTGCTTTCCCACTCTATTGTCTGGTTAGCTGTAGTTCTTTTTCCATGGCTCTCCATGTGTTTTCTTTCCAAAACCCAGCAATGATGACAGAGCAGGAACTGGCACACCTTGGCCAGGCCCACTGGGATGTGGTAGTATTCAATTATTATCTCGCTTAAAAAGAACAATAAAGAAAGAGACAAAAAATTATTTTTTAAATTACGCAGAGTCAGGTCAGAATTTGAAGCCTAAAGGGAGATTTTGAATGTTTTTGAAGTTGAAGTCTGTACTTTTCTGTCACCAAATGACATTAGTTTGATTATTTCAAATTGGTTTGCAAAACTATTCACCTATCTTCCATTGGTTTTGGTTTAACAAATATAAAACAATTCTTATGTTTGAATATGTCCATATGTAGTAGGCAAAAACAGTATGTGACACGAGTAGTATGTCCGAACTTACAGTTTTCACAAAACAATAGGTAAAAAGTTCCCTAGATAACTTACTACTTACAGTGAGATTCTGAAGTGAGCATTTGATGGACAATTTATTATGAGGCCACAGCAGAGGAGTTGAATGAAGCGATGCCACAGGTCACATGGCAGATTTAGTACATCCAAATTTCATTCATCCTATGCATAAGCAAATTTCAAACCAAATGTAGCACCTACTATACATGTGATTTCAAACACATTTCTGTGTCTACAATTTCAAACTACTGTAATAATGGCTTACTTTTAGCTTTCTTGTGAAACTGTGATAGAAGAAATTGTTTTAATATCAAAGAAATGTATCTGTCTAGATAGAGCTTAGCATCTTGTAATATTACATGAACTTATGGTAGTATAATAAATTACCAGCACAAAGAGGACTCTTTGAGGGCTTTTCCATGCCCGCTGTTAGCATGTGTCCGAAAGATAGGAAGAGCTCTCTTTTTCCTGATCCCCTGCTCAGAGGGGGAAGTGTTTTAGGTGCTACGACTCCCAGCAGAAATGACCAGGACAGGAAACATGCGGTGGTTGGCGACTCAAACTCTAACCCTTTCAATTAAACCCCCACCTGAAAAACCAAGGCTTTTTAAGACCCATAATGCACCAGTTCACATGTTTCTACCAACAGTGACTAAAAAGAGGCTAAATGAGCATGCCAACGTGTAAACTTTCTACTTTAAAAGTATAAATCAGGCAAACAGAGGCCCAGAAATGTTTCTGGTCTGCTCAGACAACGTTAATTTCACACAAAACCAAGTCAGTTTTGTGATTTATGAAATATTAAAGATGTGAATCTATACTTAATTATTAGATTACTTAAGAAATGCTTTAACTGTATTTTTCTTCCAAGGCACAGGTAAACCACTTTTTGTGTATTGTTTAGTATTCCTTTAATTAAGCCTCCCAAGCATTTCACTAGTTGTCACACAGCAGTAGCATAATGGGGAAACGTAAAGTTGCCATAACTGTAAATGTTTAGCCACTGCCCTTAAGAAATTGTGTAACCACTGTAAACAACCAACAGTTGACCCAAGGCCTGATATTGTCCATCACTCGTACACAATGCCTTAGTGCATTGTTTGCTTAGAGATGTCCTATCATACGGCTTACTGTTACACAACAAATGATACACCCTCCCCTTCCCAGTTTTATCCGTTGGATCCACCCATATCCCACTGGCAGCTTCTCTGGGACATTCTATCTCAGCTTGCTAGAAAAACAAGGGAGGTTACCATTACTCCGCCAACCTCTTTACCTCCAGAGAGGGGGAGAAATACTATTAGTGATTGAAATGCTGTAACATGCTACAGTACAGGAAACATGGCCACCCAGTTTGTTTACAGACAATGGAATGGTCAAAGTGTCTTCCTCTGCAAAATTCATCTTCTAGTGGTTTACAAATTAGCCATAAAGTAGCATTTCTATCAGAAAGTTACAGTAAGAGATGTTCCGATAGTTGTAAAGACAGTTTTGTATATTTACACTCTTAAAAATAAAGGTGCTTCACGATGTCATAGAAGAACCGTTTTGTCTAAATGGTTCCAAATAACCTTTAACATCTGAAGATCCTTTCTGTTTCACAAAAGGTTATTTGTGGTGAAAGAAGGTTATTCAGATGATAAAAAGGTACGAAAGAGATGGTTCTTTAAATAACCTTTGACTGAAGGGTTCCTTGTGGAACCAAAAATGGTTCTTCTATGGCATCGCTTGAAGAACCTTTTGAAGCACCTTTATTTTAAGAGTGTAGAAATGTAATTTATTCTAATTAAACTGAAAAAAAAACTTATCTCAAAAAGTGCTGTTCAGATTCAAGTATCAGTTCATATTCTTTTTCTGTGAAAAATCTGTGAAAACATCCGTTTTTAAAGGCATTTAAATCAATGTCTGTAATTTGTTTGACTGGCAACCACAATTGCCTTTGGCCCCTATAAGCTTAAAAGACATTTACATTTTTACAAATAATTTTATCATTTTAAAAACTAAAATAAAGCAATAATGAAACTGAACGTACCTCCTTACGCCAACGAGACTTGTTTGTTCCAAAACCCTCGTGGTGGCAATTCGTAGTTTTACGTTTTGGCAAATTATGGCAACATTTGTATGAATTAATATGATCTTTCGTGATTTTTTTTTTTTTACTATTTATGCACAAATTCATACAAAATCTCCAACTCACAAATAAAATAATAAGTTTTATTTATAAAAAAACTTTTTTTTTTTTGTTTTTAAGTGTTCAACAATGTTAATAAACAGGGTTAGACGATCCTTCTGCAAAACTAAAGTTCTGCCAAGCGAAGAAAGTTCACTATGTTTATTTTTTAATTTTTACGCTTGAAATAGAAATTGATCTAATAACTAATAATAATATAAACAAGTAAATAAAAACAGAGATATTTTCATATCACTTCACACGTTCAGTATCCTACCACAGTTTTAAAGAAAACACTTAAATATCCATTCAAAAAAAAATTACAATACTTTTAAGACGTATCCCAACTTTCGCAAACCACGACTTTATTTTTGAGGGTTTAAACCTTAATTATGGGGTCATCATACCCCCCTAAGCCACCATGATTGTCACCCTGCATTTAGAGCAGCTTGTTTAGTGGAAATTGTGCGTTTTGCACATCTTCAATTCTTGATTGAATTAGGTTCCTATCGTAAGCTAATTGATCTTAGATCACGTGACTGTTCTGTGTTGTCCCGGAGGTCTATATTCTCCAGACCTTGGACCTCTAGAGTCTGCAGACATTAAATGAACAGTAATGTCTTTGAGTAGTAAGTGTGTTGCGCTCCTCCCTCGTCTTCCTCTCTATCAGCGCACTTCAGTCACGCGTCCGTCAGTGAGCGCGCAACAGGTCAACAGCTCAGTGTCAAACTCAGAGCTGTCTCTTACACAGTCTGTTCTTCATCCGTCTCTGCGAGCTTAAGGATTTGAAAGAGCACAACTGTGTCGTATTATCGTGATGAGGAGTTAAGGGATTTCTGAATTTTGGTTTCATGCCGGGACGGTCCAGTGTTACTGTCGGGTGATGGCAAAGACATCTCATGTGCTTTCTCTCGTCGGCATCCTCTTTACCATCAATGTGGTTATAGGTATGACATAAGCGTCTCTAAATATACAAAACACACTCTGATATTAAATATACAAATGCTCACGTCAGAATGATCATAATTGCTTGAATTTTCATAATTGACAACGTATTGTTAATAGGTAGGCTAATTGATCGTACTGTTGCCACTGCAGTTTCGTCATATTAGCTCTATGTATTATAAAAACCCTATTAAAATATTTTCTTGTGAAAACTGTAAACCTTTTACTGATTTGAAACAACTATTGTTATTGTTTTTTTTCGTTTTTAAGGGTTATTCCACCTGTGGTAAATGGCCTTTTAGATGCAAACAGTTTGAATTACAGATTAATTTAAGGTGAAATAGTGATTTTTGAATAGTGAAATTTGATTTTATGGATAAAAAGTAGGCTATTTATCGTTATTTATAATATATTTATAATATATTTTTTATAATAGCGTTCCCAGAAATCATTGCAAAAAGAACATTTGTATAGATTGTTATTGCCTGTCAGTATGTTATTTTGTTATTGTTGTTTTATGTAGTATTTATGTCATTTTTAGTAGGCCCATAGCATTGCTTTATTGTTGTGCTTTTTTCTTATGTTGTTTTCTTAATGTTAGGCTACTATTGATTGTTGGTGAGGTTAGATAAGATGCAAGTCATTATGTAGTTTTACATATTTTAATCAATATTATTGTAAGAATAGTCAGTGTGTTATATTATTTCATGAAATACAGTTACATATTATTGATGTGTTGGTGCTTTTTAAAGCTTTAGCAACCCGAGCTTAAATGTATATATACTAAATTGAAAAACTTGAATTTACAAATGTAACTAAACTGTAAAGTAGAGAGAGACTAAGAGTTGCTTCAGTATAAAACAGCAAAATGCATTTATTGTTTGATTTTGATTTTCATCACATTATTTATAATGTTGTATGTAATAGGCCTATAACAACTGCATTAATCAATGGAACCTTTTTTCTTGCTTCAGTTCACCACTGCTTACATTGAACGTATTCAAATTAAATGTATAGTTTCGAGATTTCATATGGGATCTAGTGAGAGATGTTTGATTTTAGAACAGTTAAAAATAAACCTCCTATTCTTTCTTATCTTGTAATTCCCTCAGTTCGCTCTTATTCATCAGATACAATCAAGCCTTCACCATCATTGTTGTTTCAAATGCTTTCAGTGCCTGGCAATTTAAATGTTAAAACAAACAGTTGAATAAGTTAGTCTCCATGGAGTGCATGTGTTTTAGCATGATTGTGTGTGCCCATAAGAGTGTGTGTGTTCCCAGAGCTAGTTCCTCTGGAGCAGGAATCCCACCTCAGGCTTTGGAGCACGGGGCCATTTAGCCTGGCCCCAGCCCATCTGCCCAAGCTTCCTGTTTTTGACACATACAGGCCTCCGTGCTGCTCTTGCAGTTCCAGTGGAAAAATATCCCAAGGTCCCACATTACACTGCTCCATTCCACAATGCACTGTGCCATACTCTAAACGTCTGTATCCCTTATGGTATATCCAATGTAAAACCAGGCCAGGCAATGGACAGGTATTCGCGGTCCCACCACTCCAGTTGACTGTGAATCCATGCTCATGCAGTAGTTTGAGCGGCAGAGCAGCACAGTCTTTCTTTTAACTGCACATACCTTTTTGAAAGATAAATTGTCGTGGTTTGTTGATCATACAGTAGATTTAACCTGATGGTTGACACATAGCTAATTTATGTATGTTGCAAATGCACTTGAGATAAAAGAGAAAGGGGATCTGCTTTCAGATGAAGTTGAAGTTGAAGATAAAGTGAAGTTTAGGATTGAACTAATTCAAATAGGATTGAATTTATTCTGGGCTTAAAGTTAGCCATAATATGGAGATCATAGGGAAGGTGCATGTTGTACCTATTTAAGTTTATTTAGTTTTGAGTTTATTGTAATATATTACAGCCATATGTACAGTGGTTTATTAGGCTAAGGATGGTGGTCCTGTCTAGTGTTTAGTTTTAATGTGAAATATTGTGACATGTTGTCTAGTTTCCAATTTTCAATGGATGTTTTGTGTCTTTCTTGGTTTAAGTTGGTTTAATTCAACAAGATAAAAGCAGGAATCGGGTATCATCTGTTTCTTTACTTTATTATTTAATTTTATATTAAGATTATTTTTCCTCCAAAAATAAACAAAATGGTAAAATTATTTTAAAGTGACAATTACACTAGTTATACTAGATATACTTACTATAGTAATAACAGTTAATTATGCATAATTAGTATATGCATAAATAAGCAACTAACCCTAAACCTAACCATAACTCTAGTAAGCACATGTAGCTAATTAATATTATTCAATACATAAAAAAAGGATCAACCAGACTTAATACAACCCAAATTCTGGAAATGTTGGGACATTATTTTCAATTTTAATAAAATTAAACTTAAAGATTTTCAAATCACATGAGCCAATATTTTATCCACAATAGAACACAGGGAACATATCAAATGTTTAAACTGAGAAATTGTAAAATTTGATGCACAAAATAAGATAATTTCAAATTTGATGCCTGCTACAGGTCTCAAAATAGTTGGAACGGGGGCATTTTTACCATAGTGTAGCATCTCCTCGAGGTTATGAGTTTCTGGAGTAATGGTGTTGGAATTTGGTCCCTTTCTTGCCTGATATAGGTTTCCAGCTGCTGAAGAGTTTGTGGTCATCTTTGGCATATTTCTCGTTTAATGATGCCCCAAATGTTCTCTATAGGTGAAAGATCTGGACTGCAGGTAGGCCAATTCAGCACCCCGACTCTTCTACTGTGAAGCCATGCTGTTGTAATAGCTGCAGTATGTGGTTTTGCATTGTCCTGTTGAAATACATGTAATCTGGAGGGGAGCATATGTTGCTCTAAAACCTTTATATACCTTTCAGCATTCATAGTGCCTTCCAAAATATGCAAGCTGCCCATACCGTATGCACTTATGCACCCCCATACCATCAGCGATACTGGCTTTTAAACTGAATGCTGATGACACGCTGGAAGGTCTCCCTCCTCTTTAGTCCGGAGGACACGGCTTACGTGATTTCCACCATGAAGGTCAAATTTTGGACTCGTCTGACCATAGAACACTTTTCCACTTTTGCCCAATTGTAAGTCGCTTTGGATAAAAGCGTCTGCAAAATGACTAAATGTAAATGTAAATGTAAACAGTCCATTTTAAATGAGCCTTGGCCCACTGGACATGACGGCGTTTCTGGACCATGCTCATAAATGGCTTCCTTTTTGTATGATGGAGATTTAGTTGGCATCTGCAGATGGCACGGCGGATTGTGTTTACCGACAATGGTTTCTGGGAGTATTCCTGGGCCCATTTAGTAATGTCAATAACAGAATCATGCCGATGAGTGATGCAGTGTCATCTGAAGGCCTGAAGACCATGGGCATCCATCCAACAAAGGTCTTCGGCCTTATCCCTTACGCACAGAGATTTCTCCAGTTTCTCTGAATTTGACATTGAGGAACATTGTTTTTAATGTATTCTACAATCTTTCACAGATTGGAGAGCCTCTGCCCATCTTTACTTCTGAGAGACTCTGCCTCTCTAAGAAATCTCTTTTATAGCTAATCAAATTACAGACCTGATATCAATTAACTTAATTAGTTGCTAGATGTTCTCCCAGCTGAAGCTTTTCACCTGTAGCAGGCATCAAATTTGAAATGAGCTCATTTAGTGGATAAAAGTCTAAAATGTCTCCATTTAAACATTTGTTATGTTCTTTATGTTCTATTGTGAATAAAATATTGACTAATGTCATTTGAAAGTATTTTAGTTTTCATTTTATTCAAATTTAAAAAACGTCCCAACATTTCCGGAAGTCGGTTTGCAAGTTATTTGTACCTGTAATAAATGGCACATAAAATTGATCCAGAGGCAGAGTGAGTGTTGATCTAAAGTCCTCAATAAAATCGTTTAGTGAGTATTTATGTAAATATCAGCAGATTTGCTTAATTAAAACCTTCTGGTGTATTTTGTTCTTGCAGCATTAGAGCTCAGGTTTGTGCCTGATCCTCCAACCTTAAACATCACTGAGAAGACTCTCAAAATCAATGCTTCAGATACACTGGAGATCACATGCAGGTAAGCTTTGCTTCTGGAGAAGAGCAATTCTGTCTTCATTTATTTTGTATTCCCCAAAAGGGTGCTGTTCTTGTTAGCTATTCATTTTAAACAATGTAATTTTTGCTTGAACATTGTCTTTTCAACCTGTTACACAGGGGACGTCAGATCCTGGAGTGGTCTACACCTCACAACCGAACCCGCTCTGAAACCCGGCTCACCACAACAGACTGTAGTGGCAACGGACTGTTCTGTAGCACTTTAACGCTCTCTAAAGCAGTAGCCAATGAGACTGGAGAATATCGCTGCTTCTATAAAAACCTGCCTGTAGAGGATGGAAAGACTTCTATATCTGTGTATGTTTTCATACAAGGTATGATTTTCATGTGTCATTTTTAAAGTTTTCAACAAACAGATGAACAAGTATTTCATAACTTTCTGACCCAGTCTCCCACTCTCTTTCAAAGACAGTGAATGACTGTCTCCGAGAGAGTTGGAATGTTATAAAAATGTGTTCATCGCATACTTCCTCTGTTATCCTTCAGGATAACCTCTTGACCTCTTCATTCTGGTGGAACCACCACATTTTACTTGCCCTTTACAACCATAAAAGCTGTACAATTCTGCTTTGTCCAGACAGACAAAATATAGGAAATGTGTTGTTGTTAGTGTGATTTGGTAAACTTACTTCATTCCATGCCTATGAAACCTGATCAAATTTGCATAACAATTGTACTGGTGTATTTAGTGAAGAGTTAGGTCAAATTATAAATAAAATTGTCAATATTATCTTTTCTGCATGTGTTTTCATAAATATCTTGTTGTTGGATAAATATACAACATATGCTTATGTTTTTAGATTACCGTACACCATTTGTCCGAATGGCTCAAGATTATGATGTGGTGTTCATTCGTGAGGGAGAACAGGTGGTCATTCCCTGTCTGGTGTCTGTGGAGAACCTAAACGTCACACTGTACACAGTGAGTGTTCATACGCACACATTTTCTCCTGCCCTGCATTGGTAACCTGCAAATGTTACCTTCTATTTCTAAGGAGATATTTCTGTTTAATCTAAACGTACATTTTAATTGGCATAATTAGTATGTGTTAAGAATAGTTCAGTGATGTTAAATAACTATTTTTGATCTGAATAAAACCAGTTAATTTAGCTGTTGTTATGATTTGTGCAAAGCTTGTAGTGAGTTTTCAGGTAATTACACTACCGTTCAAAAGTTTAGGTCTTTTTAATGTTTTTGAAAGTCTCATTATAAGGCTGCATTTATTTGAACAAAAATACAGTAAAAACTGAAATATTGTTAAATAATATTACAACTTTAATGATAAGTTTTCTATTTGAATATACTTTAAAATATAATTTATTCTTGTGACGAAAAGCTGAATTTTCAGCATCATTACTCCAGTCTTCAGTGTCACATGATCCTTCAGAAATCATTCTAATAAACTGGTTTGCTGCTGAAGAAACTTTGCTTATCATTATTAATGATGATTTTAATCGTTCTGCTTAATATTTTGTGGAAAATGTTTTTCAGGATTCTTTGATGAATAGATTTAGTGTCTTTCAAAAATAATGGACATTATGTACATGCCTTATCTGTTGACTACCAATCCATAATAAATATCACAGATTATTTGTCAATATCCCTGAGTGGTTTTGTGATTCACTGCGGGTGATGTGATGGAACAATGTGTTTATGGTGTTTGCCTTCAACAGAAGTATCCAGTAAAAGAACTGGCCACTGATGGGAAAGAGGTTATCTGGGATAGCAAGAGGGGCTTCATCCTCCCTAGTCATGTGGTCAGCTATGCTGGGGTGGTCTACTGCCAAACCACTATTCGAAATGAGACCTATCAGTCGTTACCCTACATTGTGGCTGTCGTAGGTAAGCAAAAAAAGACAAAATGTTTATTTGCATGAAGTTCTGTTATTAAGAAATATGACATGACCATGGTTGGTGCATCTTGACTTTTTGCAAGCATGTTGGAAATGATAAAACTGCTTTTGAGGAGGCAGGATTGCATTTGTTGCGACTGTAAAACAGTCTGGTGTGAGATCAGCTGCCCTGGTCTCAAGAGAACAATGCTCCACCCGGCATGTCCCTTACTCCCCTTCCCTCTTCCGCAGGATACAAGATCCATGACCTCACCCTGAGTCCACCTCATGAGAGGCTAACGGTAGGGGAGAGGCTAATGCTGAACTGCACCGCTCACACCGAACTCAATGTGGGAATTGACTTTCAGTGGACCTTCCCTCATGAGAAGGTCAGTAACTTATTCAGAAAAGATTAATATAAGTTATCCTCAGTCTTCAGCATTTGTGACATAATCTTGATTGCCACAGAAAAAAACTGGATTAGCCCGTGGTTTTTGTTTTATTTATTTTTTTACTTGTCTCCTTCCTGTTCTCTACATAAGTTTGCAATGTCCGGTGATGAAAAACAGCCAGAAACAGTCTAAACAAAAGCTGTCTGTTACGTCTTTTTTTGATAGCAGGTGTGTGACTGCTTGCCTCTGTTTATGTATGAACCATAAATGGTGATAAATAACTAGAACTTCACATATATAAATATTATTACAATTACAATTTAAAATACCTGTTTTCATATATTTTGCAATTAATAATTTATTCCTGTCATGGCAAAACTGAATTATCAGTAGCCATTACTCCAGTCTTCAGTGACACACGACCCTTCAGAAATAATTTAAATATGCTGATTTGCAGCTTAAGAAACATTTATTATTATTATCATCAATGTTGAAAACTTCTTATAATAATAGTAATACTTCTACCCCCGGTTTCACAGACAAGGCTCAAGCCTAGTCCTAGACTAAAATGTAAATCTGAGCTGTTTCAAATGAAAGAAACTTGCACTGACTGATCTTAAAATATATCAGTGCCTTTGTTTTGTCTCAAGATGCACACCAGTAATGTTTTTTCTAAGCATGTTTATAAAAAATGACTTAAATGTCCTAATTGAACTATGGCCTAATCCTGGCTTAGGCTAAGCCCTGTCTGTGAAACGGGCCCTAAAGTTCAAAATAACAGTATTTATTTGAATTTTTTTGTAGATAAATAGATATGTATGTATATATATATATATATATATATATATATATATATATTACATTTCTAAATTGTAATATTTTGTAGCATTTCTGTGGTAATTTACATTATGTAACACATGCCCAGAACATTCCTTTCAAATGTATCATCAGCTAATCTTTTCTGTGACATTTATGTTTAGCTTGAGACACTTCAATCATAATCTCAGTTTGATATGTTTCATATTTTTATAATTCGATTCGATTCAGCCCAGTCCAGCTCAGTTTTGTTTGGAATGCAATTCCATAAATTCCATCATGCATTTCTCTGGCTGATTTTAAATCGTTTCTCTCCTCCTGCAGAGAGGCGTCAACAGCTCAATACCAAGGACACGCTATGAGACCAGGTCCTACAAGAAGAAGCTGTGGAACTCCTTAGAACTGTCCAATACTCTCATTGTAGAGAATGTAACTGTAAATGACACAGGAGAGTACATCTGCACAGCTTCTAGCGGTCAGATGCAGAAGATTGCCCGAGCAGCCCTCATCGTATATGGTATGTGCTTTTAGAAAAAACTACTTAAATTTAGTTCGCTCAAAAATGAAAATTCTGTTATCAATTACTCACCCTCATGTCGTTCCAAACCCATAAGAACTTCATTCATCTTCAGAACATAAATTGAAGACATTTTTGTTGAAATCTAAGAGCTTTCTGACCCTGCATAGACAGTGAGAGAACTACCACGGTCAAGGCACAGAAACATAGCTATGACATCTTTAAAATAGCCCATGTGACATCAGTGGTTCAACCGTAATGTTATGCGGCTACGAGAATGCTTTTTGTGTGCAAAAAAAAAAAAAAATATAAGACTTTATTCAATGACTTCTTCTCTTCCGGGTCAGTCTGCCGCCATTCACAAGAGGCTCTTCACGACGCACGAAGAAAATTAATTGTTGAATAAATTTGTTAATTATGTTTTCTTTGCGAGGGTGAGTAATTAGTGACAGAATTTTCATTTTTGGGTGAACTATGCCTTTAAACAAAAGCATTATATCATTGAAAGCATCTATATTTCAGTGCTGCTGGCACACCTAAGCCAGTTATATGCTGCTGCCATAGGTAGCATATGATAGCATAAAGACCATATGTTTTACAATACAAATAATACAATAATACATAAAACAATATTTTAATACATTATGCTAACATATTAATCGATATTTCAGAGAAACCATTTATAGCGCTCTATGATCAGATGTTGCAGACTGTGGAAGCAACTGCTGGCCAGGAAGAGGCAAACATCCTGGTTAAATATTATGCTTATCCAGAGCCCTCTGTCAAGTGGTAAGTGATTAATGTATAATAATATATTATATTATACTATATTATATTTAGTGCTGTCAACGTTAACGTTAATAACGCGTTAACGCAAATTAATTTTAACAGCACTAATTGTATTAACGCGCGATTAACGCAGCGCATGTTTATCTGTTTGACCCGTGGCCACAACCTGTAGTTGGAGAAATGTAGATGCACAGTGTTGCCAACTTAGCAACATTGCAGACCCTTTTAGCGACTTTTTCCCCCTCTTATTTAATATCTGAGACTCGCCGGTACTGCCGCACGAGCACTAGGTTGTGCTGTCCTAGAAACGCAATGAAAACAGTTTTATTGAGAATTTAGCTGCATCAAAATACAGTATGTGGCACAGAGAGGGAAACAAAAATAGGGAAACATTTTGCATGTTCAGAAGAAGTGAGCTGCCCTATGTGTGAAAATGTAAACCGGTTTGTGTCAGTAAATTGCTCAGTGCAAAGAAAGAGAAGTAATGTGAATCTGGATTTTTTTTTCTGAGTCTAATAGACATGAACAAGTTCTTTGAAAAACATCTATGCTCTTTGAAACATGTCCACTCTTCATGCTCTATGTTGACTATGATTTCAATAATAATAAACATACATTTTCATAAAGCATCCATATTTGTCCATGCCCATGTTGATTAGAGTATTAAAAACTTGAAAAAAAAATTTAAGGTACATTTTGAGCAAATAAAAATGTGTGATTAAGTTGTGATTAATCACGAGTTAACTCATGACAATCATTCGATTAATCGCGAATTAAAAAAAATGTATCGATTGACAGCCCTAATTATATTGCATTATATTATATATTATTTAAAGTACCAATAAAGAATAGATTAGGATTTTGTGCAAGTCAGACTGAACTTTTCACTCTTGTCCATCCAGGTATAAGAATGATCAGCTGATAGTTTGGAAGGATGAGTACAGGATGAAGCCCAACAGAGGATCTCTTACTATATATGGGGTCACAGAGAAGGATGCTGGGAATTACACTGTTGTCATGACAAATAAGATTACCAAGGAGGAGCAGAGAAGAACATTCCAACTGTTGATTAATGGTAGTGAATCTCTTCTCTTCTCTTCTCTTCTCTTCTCTTCTCTTCTCTTCTCTTCTCTTCTCTTCTCTTCTCTTCTCTTCTCTTCTCTTCTCTTCTCTTCTCTTCTCTTCTCTTCTCTTCTCTTCTCTTCTCTTCTCTTCTCTTCTCTTCTCTTCTCTTCTCTTCTCTTCTCTTCTCTCCTCTCCTCTTCTCTCTCTCTCCTCTCCTCTCCTCTCCTCTTCTCTCCTCTCCTCTCCTCTCCTCTCTCTCTCTTCTCTTCTCTCTCTCTATTAGTGTGTTAACTTGTGTTTTATATGTACAGTTCACCCTAAGATCTTTGAGAAGGAAGTGCCGTTGGATCGAGATGTTCACATGTACGGCAGCAGCCCTACACTCAGATGCACAGCTAGTGGAGGATCCAGTCCTGTCACAATACAATGGCAGTGGATGCCCAGAGAGGACTGCCCTGTCAGATTTCTGTAAGTCTCATATCACATGATTTGATGCAGTGTTTTGGTTTGCTTCAAATGTAACCTGTGTAGTACAGCCAATAATGTAGACTGTTAAAAATAGAAACTCAGTGTCAGATAATGTGTCATTCATGTGGTAACAACTAAATTAACTGGTTTTATTCAAGTAAATGTATTAAAAATATGAATTAGTATAACTGAATTATCCTGATTTAATTAGGTTATGCAAGTGAAAGTTATTTGAAGATATCGATTGCACATGCCACCTTTTAGAGTTTATACACACATGCGTTATTTTGTTTAGTGTTTACCAACATATTATTTTTGCTTCAGTGCAAAGTGATTATTTTCTCTTTAATCATATTGCACTATATTATGGGAAAAAAAATATAATATATTGTGTGTGACATACACCAGTATACCCAAACATATGTAGAGTATTGTTTCTTGTTCTCTCTTTTCTGCACTTTTTATATCTGCTCTGTGTTTATATTACTGTAAATATTGCTCTTGTATGACAAATTTGTTCATTATATTTTTCATGTGTACATTCATATGGAAAAATATAGTGCAAATGCTGAAACACGTACAGTATATCACAGCAAAAACAGAATTTCCTCTTGATTTCACAAACCGCTTGCTATTAGGAGACGGCAGAAACCAAACAAATGCGCCTGTAGCAAAACCTGTCAAAATCATACTCTCTAAATGCCAACATTTAAAAAGAAAACTATAAATGAACTATTCTTCCTGTTTTTGTGTGGAAGCCAGTTGCTGTGCTGTTTAAGTTGATGATAATATCATTAGTCATTGTTTTGCTGAGAAAATATGCATGGAATGAGAATGTTTGCATGTCCTTGTTTGCTCAGTGCTTTGGGCAGAGGCGGTTTCTCCATTAGGGCGATCGGGAGACGCACCACCAAAGCGTGATAGGGAGGGATTTTTCTTTCACATTCAGTCACAGTGTAACGCTAGCTTTCACTCTTCTATACTGTTTGTTCTGCCTCTGGAAATATAGTCCAATCAGCGTCGAGTCACGTTCTGTGTAGTACCAAAGAAATAGTGTTTTATCAAAAAAAAAGATGAAGTTCAACAATTCTTGATTGACTCAAATTTGGACTTCTTAGCACTAAGTGAAACTTGTTTATTCCTACACATATGATTGATGTCCTTGGTTACAGGAAAGATAGATTGTCTGGTAAAGGAGGTGGGGTACTGGTTTATATCAGAGACATTTTTAAATGTTCTGTGATTGAACTGGAGACTTTGGGGTTCTTTTTAAAACATTTAAAATGTTTAATTTTAAATGATAGTGTTATCAGCGAGAATACATTTTAATATTATAGTGTTATATAACCCTCCTTCTCAAAATGATTTGTTTTACCACGATTTTGATGAACTGTTTCAATTGTTTAATTGTCACACTGAAACATTTTATTGGGATATTTTAATATAAATTGGTTGAATAATAGTAAGAAAAAAATATTACATCTAAATATAAATTGCCTCAAATGATAACGAGCCCTACAAGAATCACTCAAACAAGTAAAACAATGATAGATTTAATCTTTACAAATAAACCTGAGCGAGTTATAAAAATGTATAATTTGTTAACAGGTCTGTCTGATCATAACTTGACCTTAATTGTCAGAAAATTAATGAAACAACGATTTCAGAGCTGTTTTTTTGGTTCCAGAGTTAATAATTCACAAATTGGAATTCTCAAACAGAAAATGTTTCATTTTAATACTGTTGAATAAAATAAATTGGGAGAGAATATTTCAAATTGATAATCTAAATGAGTGCTGTGATTTTTTGATGGACACACTTGTAAATACAATCCAGAAGTTTACATGCTCCTTTAAAAGCTACAGGATACATTTTTTTTGCCTTGGATAAACAATGATATTCATCAGCTTAATGAAAAAGAGGAATCTGGCATTGAAAAAAATCTATATCTACAAAACAACAAACAGATATATAGATTTTTAAAGGCTTAAGAAATAAAGTGGTTAGTGAACTTAGAAAAGCCATTTGCTTTCATTCAGTAAAATTATTAATCAACTGAACATTTGGTTTAGATGCTTATTTTATTAAAAAACATAGTAACTAACGTGTTTTCGTCATCTTGCGTAACCTTAACTTGTGCAGTGATTGGTCGGAACAAACATACCTCTAATAATAATAAGAAATATGAAGTCAGGACTAGTCTTTATGGGCTGAATAAAGCAAACCAGTATCTTACCAGTGAAGTTTTTATGGATGACGATTATAATGGAGGTAAAGACGATTACAGTCAGTGACATACATGAATCGTAACTTACATTATTAGATGCGCGCGAGTCTGTTATTATTAGTGTGCAAACAAACTGTGTATGTGTGCTCTCTGATAGCTTTATGAGCACATTTCAGTATGATCGCATGTCTAGTAAGAGTTTTATAATGGACACTCGCTGAAGAAGGGTGTTTTTATAGAAGTTTTGCCATCAACACTCACTCTGACAGAGGAACTGTTCACTGGTCTGTCATGTTGAGCTGCCTTCAGATCACCACACTCAACAAATTCATGTTTTTATTTACTTCTTTTAATTTGTGTTTTGCTCTGTTTAATAATTCTTAATCCAGATCCGTGTATATTTATATAACTTTAAGGCGACTGGGATAGTGGTCTGTTGGCGTCTCCTTGTGGTCCTGCAGCCTGACTTTTAGTTATTTTTATATGTATGAAAATTGTCTAAAAACAAATGTAACATTTATTTATTTTTCTCACAGATTTTGCTGTTGCACAGTATGCATCAATTGTGAATTATTATTAAAATATATATATATTTTCTTGTAATCATCCTCAATCTTGAATTTGGTAAAACAATTTTCGATATTTTAAATGTTTCATGTCTTAATCCTTGTCTTTTTGTTATACTGGGATAAATCGTATCAGGATGTATGATAAAATATTTGGATGCGGTGCCCCACCGAGAAAACTTGCCACCAGCTGCTACTGGCTTTGGCATTTTTATTCCAAGAGAAGATGTGCAAGCATATTTGTTCCTGGCGTTTAACTTTGTCCCACAGTGCAGTTCATTAGCACGTTCTGCTCTAAATGGGCATTCATCCTGAAACGACTGTTGTGATTGGGCAGCCAGTATGACTGCTCTGGTTAGAGAGATCTGCTATACTAAGAAATCAGCTCCTGTGAGTTTTAGTTGAATTGTGACTTTGATTGGCAGCCTGCATTCACAGAACATCACTTCCAAGGATGTTGTGATCATGTAATGAGCATTCAGGGCCAGGCATCACGCGAGCCTTATCTTCAGATTGCACCATCACCTACTTCCGTAGTCCTCATCACAACTTCCTGTTGTTCTAAAAGCAGACACATTCAAATCCTGTGTCCTTGATCAAATATGAAAATAACACAATGTCTGTCCCTGCGTGCTACTAACAAGAGTTCACTCTCGCCCTCCCCTTCCATTACAGCTTCCATTACCATTTTCCGCTCTTTCTCTCTCTCGTCTCCCATGGCTGACCTGCATGAGGTGCTGATGTCTAACCCAAATCTAAACCTGATGTCTGTTTATTGACATTTATAATAATTCTCATTGCTCATAAATATGTGGCAGAAGTGGAATTAGAGAGGAATGGAGTCAGTTATAGGATGGTCTAAATTTAGACCGTTAATAATAGGTGCATTGTTGTTGTTGATTCCGTGTGGTGTTTTCTGTTCCTGCTGGAGATGTGTAGATAATCAGAAGTGTTTATTTCTGTCTGTGTGTTCAATTTTGAGATATGGGTCCCCATGTCCTTGTTAAAATGTTTGTCTAAAAAAAATAATATATATATGAAAATTATATGTGACCCTGGACCACAAAACCAGTCATAAGGCAATTTTTTTTTTTTATTGAGATTTATGCCTCATCTGAAAGCTGAACAAACAACTTTCCACTGATGTGTGATTTGATAGGACAATATTTGGCTGAGATACAACTATTTAAAGAATCTGAGGTGCAAAAAATTTTTTTTTTAAATATTTAAATATTAAACATTTCGGTTTTATATTTTATGGTAGGAAATTTACAAAATATCTTCATGGAACATGATCTTTACTTAATATCCTAATGATTTTTGGCATAACATAAAAATGTATAATTTCGACCCATACAGTGTAATGTTAGCTATTACTTATGACAGATTTTGTGGTCCAGGGTCACACACACACACACACACACACACACACACACACACACACACACACACACACACACACACACACACACACACACACACACACACACACACACACACACACACACACACACACACACACACACACACACACACACACACACACACACACACACACACACACACACACACACACACACACACACACACACACACACACACACACACACACACATACTTATTAATAGATGAATAGTAAGGTAGTTGTTAAGTTTAGGTATGGGGTAGGTTTAAGGGATCTAAAATATAGTCATGCAGATTTTAGGCATTCTACTATGTGCTACTAATAAACAGCCAAAGCATTTGCTAGTAATATGCAGGCTAATAAGCAGCTAGTTAATAGTGAGACTTGTTCCTTAAAATAAAGCATTACCATATGAAAATAATGTATTACTTTTGAATATTTTATGAGATTTTTGACTGCAAAAAAAGGTAAATCATGTTATTATGTGTTATTCACAGAACTAAGTCAGACGAAAGTGTGGTGCAGTGTGACAAGTGGAGGGAGATGTCAAATAACACAGGGAAGAATCCCATCATCAGTCCCACATCTGTCATTGAACGCTCTCTTAAGGTAAACATCAGTTCCAGTACTGTGCCTATGTGCTGTGTTCAGCTCAGCCTTTGAACATGCAAAAAGCTATTTCTAAACACAAAATCTACTGCTGGGTCCAAAAGTCTGAGAATGTGATTCAAAATCTAAACCTGGTAATAAATGTGAAGCAAATAAATGTTAGACTGTACTGTAAAATAAACAAGATTCTGCACTTGTTCTAGGTCACTAATCAAATAAGTGAAGGTACAGCATGAAGTGCTTTGTAAAATATTTTAAGATTAAGATGGTCTGTGGATCATCACAATGATGCTGGAGAACATGACAATCAGATTTTAAGCAATTTTAAGTTGAGTTCATGAATTTGGCTATCATTAAAGCAAAAGAGGCACAAACTTAAATTCACATACATTTTTCAATTGAACTATTCACTCACATTTGTAATGAAAAGGCCAAAGAGAAGGATTTTCACTAGTGATTTGAGACTTTTGGACCCCAATGCATTAATGGCTAATCAGGGTGAATCTGGCTATAATTATATATTTAAAATCCTCCACTGCCTTCAATACTGATTGATTACAAAAATGATCTGTTGTTCTCCAATAGACTATCAGCACACTGAAGATCCAGAAAGCAGTCGATCATGCTCTCTACAGGTGCATTGCTTCCAATAAGATGGGAATAGAAGAGCGGGTCATTGTGTTTCAAGTAGCTCGTGAGTGCTGACACAGTCTCTACTCTAAATCCCAAATTAAACTACTGCAAACGAACTTTAAGAAGTGGTCAAATCTCAACTTTTGATGTTTGTCTTCATCACAGGTTTCCTCAACCTAAGCGTCCTCCCCTCCAGCAATCCTATTGAGGGAGAGGATGTGGTAATGCGCTGTGTAGCCGATCGACTGCTGTACTCTAACTTGCGTTGGTATCGGGTAACAAACATAGCCAACCCCGATGCCTCTCCAGCAGCTGTGCCCTGTGATACCCTTACCCTGTTGCCTCTCCACCAGACCAATGTCACCATATCAGGCCTGCAGGGCACCAATGCAACACTGGACCTGCCCATACCCAATGCCACATTGATGGACCAAGGCCTGTACGCTTGCCAAGTGGAGAACGTGGGCACCAGTGAGAGAACCTGCTTACTTCACAACCTCAGACTCAGAGGTTAGTCCATAGCTTTACATTGAGTGATTTTTGTTGTTTGAAAACAGTCATTATTTGTGTAATTTCATTTGTTGATGATGCTAGTGGTGCAGAAATTGAACACTTTATAGATTATATTTAGTTGCATTGTGCAGTTTACATATGTTCAGATGGGATATATTGCAGAAATCTTGCACAAGCTTGAATGTACATCACAGATCAGTTTATAATATCTTTCTGCAGCTCTGGAGATGTCAATAATTGTGACCAATCTGACTGACCAGAGAGTGAATGTGAGCGACTCTACTACTCTAGTGTGTGAAGTGTCCGGGACACCAACCCCTACTGTAGTTTGGACTAAAGACAACCAGACCGTCATGGAGGGATCAGGTGAGCAACGTAAAACCTATATAGAAGTACACAAATATTATAGGTGCAAGAATAAACAACTCTCTCTATATCCACAGTGTTATCAATTTGCAGTTACCTTAGGGTTGGAATACACTACACAGCTTTTACATTGATTCTTGCGATTTGCTGTTAAATGAAGATAAATATTACATTAACAACTTTAAACAAATGTAATATTATAAATAAAATGACAAATGTTGCCTCAGAAAAAAAAGCTAAATGGGGCAATACAAAATATTACAAAATATTATAATAGTATATGAATAATACTAAAATAACACTGTTGATGAGTCAACAGAAATTCAGATTTTGGATAGTTGGAGTTGACAGATTTCACAGAAAATCATGTTGCATATAATGGCCACAGATTCAGATTTTTTTACCTTTATACTATGAAGAAATTTACTCTGAGCATATCAGTTCACGTGTTGAAGGGAAATCTGATTTTAAATAATCTGAACTCTTTGTATCTGACCACAATTCTCAGGCTTGAGAAGAACTTCATTTATAGTTTATGTAAGCTGAACCTCAAAAATGGTTTGGACATTTGGTTTTAGTGTACTTTACAGACAAAATGAATCTCTGAGAGGTGATTAGATTTCTTTTCCCTTCATTTTTGAGACAAATATTCCAAATGTCTAATAGCCACCTGTTCATTTCGATCTGGGTTCAACAGAGCAAACAAAACCAGTGATGTCAATTATAGTGATCAATCAACTTCAGGGCAATACGCTGTATAAAGCTGTAATAGGCAATTGTTACCTTAAGAAGCTGTCT
Source organism: Ptychobarbus kaznakovi (assembly GCA_027422405.1). NCBI lineage: Eukaryota > Metazoa > Chordata > Actinopteri > Cypriniformes > Cyprinidae > Ptychobarbus > Ptychobarbus kaznakovi. Next base: position 37,516,958 of record CM049794.1, read on the forward strand.
TTCTCTCATTAAAATGAATTATAATATGTTGTATTCAAGTGTATTCATTGATATTAAATACTATTTATTGATTTGAGTAAAACCAGTTTAGATGTTGTGCCATGAAACACATTAATTCACATTTTTACAGTGACAGTAATGCTCATGCGTTTCTGTTGTCAGGTGTGATTCTGAAACGGTCAAATCGTGTCTTAACCATCCAGCGGGTGAAAAAAGAGGACAGTGGTCTTTACATGTGCACGGCGTGTAACCAGCAAGGCTGTGACTCTCACGAGGCTCGTATCACTGTAGATGGTGAGTGTGTAAACAAAACTCATTGCTTGATTTATTTTATTTTATTGGTTTGCAGTTTTAAAGAAAGGGCAGAAGGACCTAAGCATTTTTTCTGTGATGTTGTGCATTAGATTGATGTATTTTGTTTTTGAAAGAATCCTCTTATGCTTACAGAGGCTTCATTTATTTTATAGAAATTATAGTAAAAAAATAATATTGTGAAATATTATTAAAATTGTATATAACAGTTTTCTATTTTAATTTTAATTTTAAATTTAATTTATATATAAGTAATTTTTCATATTATTATCATCAATGCTGAAAATAAATAATTTTTGTTTAAATTTAAAATATAAATCTTTTGTAACATTATAAATGTCTTTACTTTCACTTTTGATAAATTGAATGCATCTTTGTTCAATAAAACTATTAATTTCTTTTAAAAAAATATTACTGACCCCAAACTTCGACGTGTCGAATCGACATGTAAAATCACTTAGTAGCCACACTATTAAAGACCCTCATTCTCTGAACGTGTCATGTTGTGAGGTGAGCTCAGTCTCCCACTGAATTGTATCCTCATTGAGATTTTGTTGTAATCAAGGCTTTGTGGCAAAAATAGCTCTCTTTTAGTCTGTCAGGAAGGGGGCTCTGTTAGTGTACATCCTTTAGGGAGTGCTTAAAGAAAACAAAGCAAAATCCCAGAACACAAAAGAAGAGAGGAGCGTCCCACCCTCTCTCACTCTCTGTCACACACATTTTTCCCAGTCACTTATATCTTTGTATGGTTCCGCCTCTTGCCTCACACACATAAAGGACAGAGAGCGCAAAGGCCCACAAATAACAGAGACATACTCAGTGTGTACGTGACTCGTTCCTCAGCATCACTGTTTCTTGTTGTCCCTGCAAAGGCAACTGTTGCCTGACTGTCTCAACACGAAACATTCACTAACACCCCTGTTCCCACAAAGAGTAAAAGATAAGAAGAGGGAAATAAATAAACTAAAGCATGTAGTGATCCACTGAGCAGTTGCATGTTCTAATATAGAGAAAGAGCATGCTACTTTTCGTCTAATGTGATTTGGTTCTTGCTGGTCTTATTTTGACTGGATGGAATATCAGGTCAGCAAACAATTCACATTCCTTGCTCTTGTAGTGATGATACACACCCAGCAGCATACTAATATTCCATGGAAACTAGGTTCTTCCAGGCAATTTGTGCCTCCCTTTGCTATTAATATAAAATGAATTGCAATTTTTCCAGCTCTGTTTTTTTCCAAATATGTACCATGACATATGTCAATTCATGTCATGTCTTTAATATTAATATTTATTAAAATAATATTTAAAATATATTATTGTTGTTATGGTATTCTATCTGTCTGTCTATAAATGTATCTATTGCTGTGGTTCTATATTGTTCCATAAATCCATCCGTCCACTCAATTTTGGTTAAATCTTGTATCTTTGTCATATTTTTTGTGATGTTTGATTGATCATGTGACCCATCTCACAGGTGCAGAAGAAAAGATGAATGTGGAATTGATCATGCCTATTGGTGCCGTGGTCATCGCCATGTTCCTCTGGCTCCTCATCGTCTTCGTCATCCGTAAAAGGAAGCGGGTAACATTCCATCTCTTTCCCTTTGCCTCGTTTGCTTCTTCTCTCATTTTCACGCACAGGCGCACACTTTGCTCTGCTGACTGATCAAAACTGACTACCCGGACTTGGCTTACATCGTCTCTATTGTATGCTCAGCTCACATTCTGCTGCAATGCGTCACGTACACCGGCCAGCCGTGGGCCCAAGTCCTTATGTACTCCAGCCTTAATATTGCCTCTGAGTATGACAGTGGCTTCCAGTAACTCATTAGCGGGTGTCTTTATAATGAGGGCTTGATTCTGGAAGACTAAAGCTGGACAAAGTTGGAGGTCTTGCACTGTGTTTGTCATTCAGTCATGCTCACCCTTTCCATCCCCACCTCTTCCCTCTCTCGCAGCCTAATGAAGGAGATCTGAAAACTGGCTACCTGTCAATGATTCTGGACTCAGATGATATGCCAATGGATGAGCACTGTGAGAGACTGACCTATGATGCAAACAAGTGGGAATTCCCGCGTGATAGACTGAAGCTAGGTGAGACTTGGCTGAACATGAAAAATAAAACTATTGTATCTATATATATATATATAAACAAGCATAAATATCCAGGAGTTAATTTAACTAGGACTACATTTCCCGTGTTTAGAACAGAAAATCTATTACGATATGTTACCAAATCATTGATTTGGAGTAGCATTTATTTGTTTGTTGGTTATTTGGAATCTGCATTTAAATCTGGGACTACTAACATCAAATGCAAGAATTGTACCACTGGTCCAAAGTATACTATGTATGTAACAGATTCAGTGATATGCTTTATTTATCTATATTATGTATATTATTTATTTAGTTCATCAGATAGTTGTTATTTAAATGGAATATGGTTTTGATTTTAGGATATCACATCAAAAGCAATAATCATATCATTGGACCAACATATACTATATGTATATACTTAAATTATATTTTATATTTATCTGTGTTAATCTGTGTAGTATTTTATTGATTGATTGATTGATAGATATTTGAATATTTTTATATTTATCTATATATTATCTATTCTTATATATTTAACTATATTATCTATATTTATTTGTATTTGTGTGTATTTAATTAATATAATTTTGTTGTTTTTCTTTGCTTTCTAATAAAAGCAAACACATTGATTTAGCACCATTATAACTGGGTGTTAAAATGCGATGGAACATATTATGTATATTTTTTCTTCTTGGGGATGGAGAGGTGAGCATGTCATAACATGCCTAAAGTCCCAATTTAACCTCTGTAAACAGCTAAAATATTTGCACAAAAATGCTACTATAAATGGACATGTAAGTGTTCACAAATGTGTAATACAATGGTTTCCAGGAGAGCTGCTGGGCAGAGGGGCGTTTGGTCAAGTTGTGGAGGCGACCGCATATGGTATTGAGAAGGCCACCACCTGTACTACAGTAGCAGTCAAGATGCTCAAGGGTATGAGGCATCTGTTCACTGGCCTTAATAAACCGACTGCACATTTCTTTCATAACACAACTGACAGCAGCATTATCAATCTCCAACAGAGGGTGCTACCACCAGCGAGTACCGCGCTCTGATGTCTGAGCTGAAGATCCTCATCCATATTGGTCACCATCTCAATGTGGTCAACCTTCTAGGAGCCTGCACCAAACCAGGTGGTGAGTATAAACCCTCAAAAACAGTCCTAGTAAGAAACGCATCAGAAATGCCACAGAGTGGTTGTGCATTGTTGAGAAGAACACAGTGTGCCCCATTAAAGGCCTTTCCTCTTCTTCCTCTCTTTCTTTCCTACTTCAGGACCCATGATGGTGATTGTTGAGTACTGTAAACATGGTAACCTCTCCATTTATTTAAAAAGCAAGCGAGGAGAGTACAGTCCCTACAAGGTAAATTCCATCATAACCTAGTGAAACTAGTAAAATCAGGCTGTGATGTGGTTTTGAAGATCTCAGCTCCTCTTTTTAACAATGTCCTCTGATGTGGTCAGATTGATTCGGGTGCCTTATGTAAGACATTGGGCAACAGCCAACTGTATGGCCTTTAAATGTTGTTATGAACTCTACCTGATATTAGTGATATGTTGTTTCTTGACCCTGAAAACAACGGAGAGTGATCCACACGTGTTGTGTTTCTCAGAAGCGAACGCCACGGATGCCGTGCAGGAGGGAGGTGCAGCAGGAAGAGGATTTGCATGAAGGGGATCTGGGTCTGGGAACCAGCACTCGGCTGGACATCTGCACTGGTACCGCCATGTGCACCAGGATGGGAGAACAGACCTCCACGACCCAGCTGCTAGATGAACAAGGTACGGTATATTAGTCTGTACTGTATCTGGATGGAGATAAAATAGCACATTTAATACAGTTATGGAAACCGACTGTATCAGACTGTATCAAATGTTTAAATTAGTATTGTCATTTAGTTCATTTGGATATTACCACATGAAGCATATTTTAGGTCATGAAATATTGGGAAGTTGACATGTCGTGTTCTGTCAACTCCATCTAAATGCTATACTCCATGTAAAACTTATGTAACTGCAAAAATAAATAAATTAATCAATCAATAAATATTTATTATTTATAGTAATTATTCTAGTTACTAAACAGCTTTAATAAGCTCATTATTTAAGATCCTACAGTTTGTACTTTTAAAAATGAATGTCACACTGTAAATTAATAAAAAAAATTTATTTTTTATAATAAAAACTTCAAACATACATAAACAAACTGTATAGTTTTATATTATTATATTTTTTCTAATTATTAGGCAGCTTTAATGAGTTCATATTATTTAGATATAAATATCTAAACATATTTAAAACAAGATACATTTACTTACATTAGTATTATACATTTATGTATTAAGACTTTTTTATATTTTGAACGATTATTTTCTTTACTCATTGGCAAATAGTTTTCTCCTGTTTTGCCGAGCTTAAACTAGGGTTATTTTAGTATTATATAGATACTATTATATTATTTATTAATATTTAGAATTAGCTTTGTTTATATTTATATGTGGATGTGTTTTTGTCATTTTAATATATCAGTTTTTGTATTTCTATTCATATTTTACTCCAACTTATTTATTTCAGTTAGTTGCCAATGTTTTGAAGTTTAATGTTATCGAATATTTTGATTTGACATTATTTCAGCTTTATTTCAGTCACTGAAAACTATTTTAATTGTTATAAACTTATTTTACTTTAAAAAGTGTTTTACCAAAAGTAGCTAGATGTAAGATTCAAGATTTATACTCTTTTAGAATATAACATTAAAATACTTATTTTAATTAATAAGCAGCTTTAATGAGCTCAGTATTTAAAAACCTACAGAGAATATTTGTACTTTTAAAAATTAATTTGTCACACTCTAAATTAATTACAATTATTTTATTTTTTATAATAAATACATACATACACAAACAAATAAACAGTATAATTATTTTAATATTATTATTAATAATTCTTCTAATTATTAGGCAGCTTTAATGAACTAATATTATTTGAGAAAATATATGAATATTTTAAATACTTTTAAATACTAATTACACTAAATTAAAAAAATTAAAACATAAATATAAAAATACATATAAAAAAAATCTAATTAACGAATTAATAAAACTAAAGAATGCAAAAAAACTCTTACAGCACTTTGTTTTACACATAAACATACATTAAATATTAACATAAAATCTTCATTTAAAAAAAAATGCATTATGTGTCATCTGCTCATGTATAGAGAGTTCAGACTGGGATCACCTGATGATGGAGGATCTCATCCGCTATAGTTTCCAGGTGGCCAAAGGCATGGAGTTCCTAGCCTCTCGAAAGGTAAAACTGAAACCTAAAACCACGGCCTGCTTGTGTGTGTGTGTGTGTGTGTGTGTGTGTGTGTGTGTGTGTGTGTGTGTGTGTGTGTGTGTGTGTGTGTGTACTTTGTTCATTAATGTTTACAATTCATTCAAGATGATTGCTTCAGTCATTATGCTACTTTGGGTTTGTAGTGTATCCACCGGGACTTGGCAGCCAGAAACATCCTACTCTCTGAAAACAACGTGGTGAAGATATGTGACTTTGGGCTAGCCAGAGACGTATATAAAGACCCCGATTACGTCCGCAAAGGAGACGTGAGGACTCTTACTACACACACAGACAACTATAGCAAAATAGACTGATTTATACTTGAGCATTTCCTCTCTATCATCACAGGCTCGTCTTCCTCTCAAGTGGATGGCTCCTGAGACCATCTTTGACCGCGTGTACACCACACAGAGTGATGTTTGGTCATTTGGTGTTCTGCTCTGGGAGATCTTCTCACTTGGTAACACGATATTTGATATTAACATGAACACTGAGCTTATTAGACAGCATAAACCTACTATAATAGGGTGACGTCCTGATGGCCATCTTCTTTGGTGTAGGTGCGTCTCCATACCCAGGTGTGTGCATCGATGAGTCTTTCTGCAGGCGGCTAAAGGAGGGAACCAGAATGAGAGCTCCAGACTACGCCACACCTGAGATGTAAATATACTTCCCACATTTAATCTCGCCAGTCATAGTGTTTCCAGTGGAAAATGGGCATAAGTAGTAGTACCTACAATTTTGTTTATCTTTCATACTATTTCATACTGTTTACATAGCAGATGGAATTTATTCTTATTATTGAAATAAGAGATGCGGCAACTGACTGAATCCTGAAAATGTTATCAACCCCATCTCTTCCTTGTTAATGTGAAATTCTTCCAGATACCAGACCATGCTGGACTGCTGGCTTGATCGTCCTAAAGACAGGCCGACCTTTACTCAGTTAGTTGAGCATCTAGGCAATCTGCTACAAGCTAGCGCTCAACAGGTTAGACTTGACTCCAAGCATATGTTTAGTATGATAGTAATTGAGACATAAGTAAATAAATAAATACCTAAAAAAATACCTAAAATAAGATACATTTACTTAATATAGTATATTCATATATTATGTTTTTTTTTTCTTAACTTCATTGGCTAATCGTTCTTCTTCAAACCTAAACCACTGTTATATTAGTATAATATATACTATTATATTATTTCATAATATTTAGATTTAGCTTTGTTTATATGTCTGTTTTCATATTTTGTGTTTTTGTCATTTTATTATATCAGTTTTTGTATTTCTATTCACCTTAAATTTTTATTTTAGTTTTAGCAATTTTAGTACTCCAACTTATTTATTTCAGTTACTTGCCAAGGTTACAGTTATAATTTTCACAAATGTTTTTAAGTGTATCTAATATTTAAACTTTACCTTATTTCTGCTATATTTCAGTTATAGTTTTTGTTTCAACTTTAAACTTTAAAAAAATTACCAAATGTAGTTAGATGTAAGATAAAATATATTATGCTATTTCACATCTCATTTAAATTAGAATGGTTAGATATTTTTATTTGAAAACGACAAAAAATAGGAATAAAGAGACTTAAGCAGCATGTAATGGAACATGGTTCAATGTGACAAAATTGAAATCTTCTAATTGAACAGTTTTTTTGTTACCTGTGTTTTAGGATGGAAAGGATTACATCCCTCTGACAAACGGAGAGATGGAAGAGGAATCAGAAGCTCCTCACCTCAGTGTGACGTCGAAAGGAGCTTTCTATGCAGGCGACACAGAGGCCCAGCTCCACTATGACAATGCTCCACCTCTGGGGTTAGTTACAGTACCTTCTCAGTCTGGGGTTGTGTGTGTGTGTGTGTGTGTGTGTGTGTGTGTGTGTGTGTGTGTGTGTGTGTGTGTGTGTGTGTGTGTGTGTGTGTGTGTGTGTGTGTGTGTGTGTGTGTGTGTGTGTGCATGTGTGCGTGCGGTTGTTGGCATTACTGACTCTAATCTGATTACTGACTGAAAAGAATCAGATTTATATGCTTGCAGGCACTGATACTTATCCACACCCCAGTTATCTGACTTTTGTTAGGTCCACACAACACTGAAGATCTGACATTTATGGATATGACGTGCTTAACCTCTCCTTTGACAAACTAATGCAACAATGGTCCCACCTATGCCTTTCCTGACAGGTTCCCACAGCAGATCGACAGTTGCAGTGTGCCAATAAGTATGACTACTTTAGTGAACATTCCCCTGGAGCACACTGCTGTAATGGTAAAGAAATCTATTTTTAGATTTTTTTAAATATATTTTTTGACTTGTCAAATTTTAAAGCTCTTTCTTTGTACAGAGCGGTCACATGGACTGTGGCGTGGGCTTATCACGTGAGCAAATGAAAGCTTTGGATCGGCAAGTGCAAAGACCACTTAATTTCAGGTGACACATTGATCCTGATCTCAGTAGAGCTACAAACCAAGGCAGTTTCACAATCATATAAACACGTTCAATCATGCTTTTATCTGCAGCCCACTACTGCGATGCAAGAGCAAGGAGTCTTTAGCATCTGAATCGTCCAATCAGACCAGTGGCTATCAGTCCGGCTACCACTCTGATGATGCAGAAGCCCCTATATACGCCAACGAGGAGATGATCCTGAAGAGAGACATTCGGATGAAACCTCCGCTGCCCAAGAGAAATGACAAGTTCAGCACAGAGGTCCGTTATAGTGTGCCTCCAGTTTAACATCTGTAGAGCTTTAAACAGTCTTCCTCTTTATGTTATTCCAGAACTTTAGTGTAGTAGTTCAGCCATATATGAACATTTCAGTTTCATCTTTTACTCTCCTTCTAGTTGTTCCAAGCCCGTGTGAATTTCTGTCTTCTGCTGAACATAAAAGAAGATATTCGGAAGAATGTTGGTAACCAAACAGTTGACTGTAGCCACTGACGTCCATAGTATGGAAGAAAAAAAATACTATAGAAGTCAATGGGTGCCAGCAATTTACTTACCAACATTCTTCAGAATATCCTCCTTTGTGTTCAGAAGAAAGAAACTCATACAAGTTCGGAAAAACTTGAGGGAGAATAAATGATGAAACTGAAATTTTTCCCACTTTCATCCACTTTCTTCTGTTAAACACAAAATGAGATATTTATAAAACAATGTCCAAGCTGCTCTCTATGATGCTCTATTTTGGAGCTTGTCAGACATTGGTCACCATCCACTTACATTGTCTGGTAGATTACAACTTTTTTTTTTGTTCCTTAGAAAGTCATACAAGTTTAGAAAAACATGAAGGTGCATAAATGACACATTTTTCTTTGGTGAACTTTCCTTTCATGCTCATGCGACAGAACAGCCAAAGGGCAAGTGCCTACCTAAAAGGAGTAGCAGCCTTCTCACTTTTCATCCCGTATTAGGTTTTTCCCGCCATTACTCATAATATGACCACATGACTGCATCATCCAAAAACAACAAACTGTTAAGAGCTTCGATTGGGGTGCACCATTATCGCTTCTTTTGTAATTGTATGCGTAAATGAACCACTGACTCATTTGAACTGTTACATTTTTCTTTTATCATACTCGCTTTTTGAAATAAATGTAATATATTGTTTTGGAACAGACTGTTTTGGAGCAGATAAGATGTATGTTTTAGTTGTATTCTTCTAAATGTCAGGGGAGTTTGCAGAGTGAGAAAGCCTTAGCCATACAATCATGTTTACACAGACTGCGGAGCAAGAGAGGTCTCTCAGTGTGTCCACGCCACGTCCTGAGCAAAGGCATGCCCTCTTCCTACCGCACAGGAAATAGCAACTGGAATGTCAGACAATTGAGTGTGTGAATGTTTTCCATTTTTTGTCTTCATCTTTTGCATTGTCTTTAAACGTATCGTGACTAGACTTGTTCTCCCCCAAGCAACAAACAGTCAACTGAATTTAGTTTTCTCCGTTTTGTTTCTTGGTTGGCCTTTTGTTTGTACAGTTTATAATGAGGGCCTTCTTTGTCTTTGTAAGAGAAATGTCAGTATTTTGCAATTATGATTATATTATTTAGTTACACGTCCATTAATGTAATTAGTTTTTTTTAATAAACACTCTTGCCAGTTAAAAACAACATTTACATGTGCGTGTTTGCATGCACAAGAGTGCGCTGATCTTTTGTGACCCCTCTCTTCCTGTATCTGTTTCTCAGTGACCCTGACGAGACAATGTACTCGTATCTCCCGTTATTTGTGTGCATCTGAGAAATTGCATTTTGAGTTTCATGCATTTGTATTTTCGTGCATGTGTGGGTGTGAATACTTGGGCCTGAGGAAACAATGCTCACACAGCCTTGGGTGTTTTCCTAGGAGTGCTGCTCTCAAAATGGCTGCCCAGAATAGCATGCACAAGGCCATCAAAGTGCGGTGAGAGCTGCGCTCTGGGCCTTACTTTTCATCCAGCTATTGTTTACATTTATCATTGTATTAATAATAATGAAAAACTAGGTTAGTTGATTCACATCATGTGTCTCACCCATGGAGGAAACAACGTTATGAACACAAGTGAAAAAATTATCAAAAAACATTTTATTTAAATCTTTGATCAATTTTTTGTTGTTGTAGTGTCATATAAAATTGGCATGAATTTATTAATATCTTAGTATTCAGTTTGTCTCTGTTTTGCTTTAATAATCTCAACATGTTCTCCAGCATGATTTAACATGATCCAGAGCATCTTGAGCTTCAGTGAAATCAAGTTCATTTGTACAAAGAATCATATAATCATTATCACAAATTTATACATTTGAATAGAGACCAAGAAGTAGTGCAGAACATTTCTACATCAATATATACAGTAATCAACATTTGAAATGGTTCACAAATGTTAATCAAAGTTGTCCTAAGACAAGAACGGGTATTGTTTTAGTTTTAGGACAACTTTGATCAAAAGTTTTGATCCATTTCAAATGTTGACTACTATATTTAACTTCATGATATTTGTTTAATTTTGTAAATACAAAATCTGAAATACAAAATATATTTTGTTCTGGTTTAAACAAAATTTGTCTGAATTTACTATTTATATTTCACATTTAAAATATATAATATTTGTTTATAAAAAAATATTTCCTGGTTTAAACAAAACAATTCTGAATTTTAGAATATAGAAATATTTATATTTCAACATACTGTATGTATTGAATTTCACATACATAGTAGATATTTTACTAATAATCATTTTAAAAATGTATTTCCTTGATTAAATGTTTCTAATTTTGTATATAGAATATTTCTATTTCAACATGTATTTCATTTCACATACAACATATTATTCTATGTTTTTCTCCAAGCTAGTAAACCTTATGTCCTGGCCTAAATGAACTGTTTTTGAATTTCAGACCAGTGTAGTTTTTGTAATAAGAATGATTTATTTTCTATTTCCTTAAAACACCTTTTGCCTCTTAACCTTTGCGTGCACTTGATATCTGGTGTTTGTGTAAGTGAATTGGAGGTTGTACCCTGCTCGGATTCCCACTGTGTGAGGAAGCTGTGCTTACATAAACTTACTCTTTACTGGTGCCTACAACTCCTGAGAACATCAACATCAAAAGACTTACCACGATCTTGCTGCCAAACATACGTGCATGTGATTTTGCAGCGCTTGCCCTGAGCCATGCACGCACACATAAGCTATACATACACATACTGTGCAAGTTTTGTTTCAGAAATGGCACATTTTAACACTTTATGTTAAACAAGGCAATGATATGAGAAGCACTCAGTTTTACAGTCAGGGTATTTTAATCCTGATACTCTTACAAGCACCATGAGATAAGAAATGGCTCCACATGCTGCTACAGAGGGAATCTGTGAGTGCTTATCATGTCAGTGTGCATGTTTGCTCTGTTAAGTAGCCTAACATGGCGTTTTAAACCCAGTTTATATTAGAGATTATTGAAAATAGTTGGGGATGATCAAAAACTGAGGTTATCTGTTTGTCTTTCATGCTAAAAGCGTATCCTCCTTCGCTGCAGGAACTCTCATTTCCTTTGGAATGGGGGAAATGTCCTGCAATGATCTGCAATGCCAGGAAATGTCTTTAAACACAAACTCTGGCACACTGGCACACATGGGTAATGTGGAAAGCAGTGGATATACGCACACACACATACAGTTTGAACCCTCATGTGTGACATGCAAACACTGGAAAATTGAGAGCTCTAACAATGGGCCCAAAGTATTCGCCCTCTAATGAAAATTAAAACGTTGTCCAATGGAGATTAATTTAGAGAAATGGCCTCTCCTATAAATAGCATCATGAATGCAACAAGTAGGCTACCAAAAAAAAAAATACTGTACCCTGAACATCATCCAAACGACTTCTAATATTTGTGATTTTGATGAACTAATATGATGATCTGATGATATTATTTTTCATAGCTGATTTTATTTATATTGTTATTATTATTTGTCATTGGCCTATATTTGTGAATTCACCAGCACGCACTTGTGACAATAAACTCATAGCATCCAAGTTCTGAAGGAGGAGGAAAACAAAGGGTTTTGCCGCCACCTAACGGTGTATTGGGTGAGTAACATTTGATGCCACAATAATACAAATAATCACATTATCAGTGTTGGGCAGTAACTAATTACTAGTAACTTAGTTACTGTAATAATATTACCTTTTGCAGTAACTAGTAGTGTAACTAATTACTAATAAGATTTCAGTAATAAAATTACAGTTACCCTCCATAAAACAGCTTAGTTACTAAATGACTTTTGATGCCTCAACCCCGCTGATTTAAAATCCAACAATCAAATATTTCCTAGATTTATTTTCATAATTATCATGAATTCGCATGTGATGTCCCCAGTTGCAGCAGGCAAGCTTGGAATATGGAAAAGCTTACATTCAGCAGATAGAAATATTGCATTATATTGATTTTGTCAGGAAAAAAGATGATCTGAACACTGTTGTGTAAGTTGTGGCTTTACTTTACTCTGGCATTACATCCCTCTGATCAACATGTACATTATATTACAATAATTAAAAATCTTTTTGAAAAATGTAACAGTTTCTTACAAACTTATGTGATTTGATAAAATACATAATGTAATATAACCGTATATTGGTAACGGAGAAATTACAATTAGCTTCAAGCTACACATGACAATTAATGAGGTTAATACAACACTTCTGCTTGAATGTCACAATCACTATTGAGTGTCTGTAATAACTTCTGACTGCGATCCGATGTGGATTTTGGTCAAATGATGAGGCAGAAATATGTTATTAGTAACATTGTAGAAGAATTTTATGTGGAAGATACACAGTTACAACTTCTGTGGCGCGTGAAGAAACAGTAATGTAACTAGTAGTGTAACTAATTACTGTTGCCAGAAAGTAACAAATAAAGTAACAATATTACTTTTGAAAGGAGTAACTAATGAGTAATACATTACATTATTTGAGTAACTAGCCCAACACTGCACATTACTAACATTAACTGTAAAGAAATTAAAAACTAAATACACTTCAGTGCTTTCAAAGCAGTACATATTTTCAGTGCTTTGAAATATGGTTTACAAAAAATAATCAGCGTATTTTGTAAATGTATTTTGATCTGCCTTGCAACACCTCAGAGAGAGTCTGAAGCTAAGTACACTGCGCCCTACTTTTATGGATTTACCTTACAAATACACCGCCTACTATAATGGTTAAAAATGTGTAGTTTAACCAGCTATTTGGAAAATACATAACATGTAGGCTAATTGAATGAATTAATGAATGAATGATGCATTTATATAGCACTTTATTGTGCATTGACATACACCCAAAGCGCTTTACAGTCATGGGGGGGGGGGGGGGGTGTTCAACTTCTGCTGTTTATTTTTGAGATTTTAATCCTTGTAGAAGTTTATCTCATGTGAAAGCACTTAAACCATGCACAAGAATTGATTTGATCAAAACTTAACAGATAAGGTTAAGAAAATACAATTCAGGCATCATAAACCACTGCTGTTGTTGTGTGAGGAATGTAAAACAAGTTTAGTTTATGGAAAATGAAGACGTGACTGGTCCTGTACCCACGCGGTTCATTTCAATGTATTGCATTTCTTCTTCCATTCAAGACATCAGCGACAATAAAAGACTTTGCCTCAGGGATGAACATAAAAGTCACCTTTAACAAGCAAATTCCTGCTTTCTTTCATTTCTTTTCTTTTAAGATAAAGAGTAAATTAATGAATAGACGAATGCAGAGATGAACGTGTAATTAATGATAGATTAAACAAACAAAAACCTGTTGGGTAGACCGTATATGCCACGCTTTCATCAGTAGTCTACAAACATGCACACATTCAAGCTCAACTTGTTATCAGTCCTGTATATAGTTTCAAATTACATGTTGAGTAATAGTTGCGTTTATTCACATCTGACACATTTCTGTATTGGTATAAGTGTTATTGGCACATCTACAAGTTGAAAGTAGTCTTAAAAGATTAACATTCAGATTTTCAAAGTGAAAAAAGGAAATAAAGGTGAGATAAAGATGCCAAGATGGATGTGTGGCTGGGGCAAACGTTCTTCAGCCTCTAGGAGGAGTATGTTTCTCACTTTCCAGCAGACTTCTCTGACATGACAGTCTGTTAGGACTCTTACTCAATGGAAATGCTGTGTAGTTAGTCCTGCTGCTGAATTCCTCAAATATGAGGGCTATATTAGCACAGAAGATGACACCAACACCTTCAGGCAAATTTTGTTTGTCACCGTTGAACATGTGAGAGAGTATGTGAGTTATGTTGAGCTTTAATGCTTTACGTAATCAGACTTGCTCTTGGTTTGTTTTTCATGTCAAGATCAGAACATTTGATATGCATTCCGATATAAATCATGACCCCCCCACCCCCTAAAGCAATGTTCTGTTTTATCTATTGTCGGAGACTGACAGTTGCCCTAAGGCAGTGGCGTGCACAGGCCTCCGGAGGGGCAGGGGCGAAATGACGTTACAGGGGCACAATTGCGGACCGGGGGGGGGGGGGGTTGAGGTTGTTGTTCCCCCTCGGTTAGGGGTATCACGTTTCACGATTTTATCATGATTCTTGTCATGTTGGTTCTTCTATTTTGCAAGTTGTTTGAGCATTACAGCCAAACTAATTTCCCTATTATAAAGACAAAGCCTTTCAAGCTAACAAAATATTTTAAAATGTATGGCAGATATTTAGGCCAAAGTGGATGAAGATAAAAATCTTTGTCATTATTTTATCTTTATTATTAAAAAATGAGAGCAAATGATACACCTTACAAATACACATAATATACAAATAAAATAAACAGTGTTTTATTTTCAGGTACAATAGGTGTATTTAGCAGAGCATTCAAGAAACTGTATGAACAAATATACAAATAAAACACTATATAGATTGATTCCTATTAAAGTAACTGTATTCAAGTTTTTCAGTCAAGACTAGTGAGTGATTTTTTTCTTTGTGTTTGGTGTTTTATTAACACGAAAGGAATAATTCACCCAGAAATTTAAATAGTTTAGTGTTTTATTTTTATACCTTCATTTACTCAAAAGTTGTTTTAAACCTGAGTTTACTTCTTCTGCTAAACATAAAGTCTATTTTGAAGAAGGTGGAAAACCAAACAGTTGCTGGTCCTCAGTGTTCCCTA